>JAZKJV010009852.1:0-370893 GCA_037367405.1 Ottelia alismoides
TTACTTTTTACCTTCACAAACCCACAAGGAAATAATTAAGTAAATATTATGTAATCCAAAAATTTAGGAGGACGTGTCCCTCCATGCCCCACGTGTTAAAATTGTTACCACACCCAAAAACATAGTCTCACATGTGATACATACAAAGTGTGAGTATGGTAAAAGAGTGGGGGGATATTAGAAAATCTGAGTTTGTGTGAGTATGGTAAAAGAGTGGGGGGATATTAGAAAATCTGAGTTTAAACGTTTTGGATGATTGTTAACATGTCCGATCTGACTAATTTACCAGTGCCGATCTTCCCTCGTAATTATGGATGCAAACGGTTACGGATATATCCGTATCCGATCCGTTGCCGTGTCCGTTTTATACAGATTTTGACATCCGTATCCGTATCCGTTTTAAAATGGATACGGATATGGATATCATTTTGATATCCGTAAACATCTGTATCCGTATCCGTATATCCGTTTTCATATATAATCATATATTTATTTTTAACGCTATATAACATAATTCTATACCTTCTTTTATCATATTTGTATATTTTTTGTGACACAAACACATTTAGTAAATTTATATCATGTGTTTTCCATCCAATTCGTGTATATTTATGTCGATTTTATATAGTATTTCTAAAGTTACTTCTATGCGATCAATATCCGTTTTACATCCGTATCGTTTTTTAAGGATATGGTAAGATAGTTCTAATATCCGCCAATATCCGTATCCGCATCCGTATTCATATTCAAAAACGGATAAGGATACGGTAATACCTATATCTGTATCCGTATCCGACCGTTTGCATCCCTACTCATAATCATCCTAGGTCTACTTTTGGGATGCTATAGTTACTTTCAGAAGTATGAATTCAATCGCCTCCGTACCTCTCAACTTGCAAAAATATGGCTAAATAATTTACTCATTACATTTTATATTACATAACAATCCCCTAACATCAAGAAGTGCCCCTCATGATTTTTTGCTTAGCAAAAAAATAAGGATAATCCCATCGGTAAAGTATTAAGGCAGAAAAATACCAAATACAATTAGATGAAAGACCTTTTATGCGGACAATTTATCGGATGGTAGTGAATCTATCAATTTTAAAGTTATTTCGATTTCTCCTAAAATTATTTTTAAAAAAATTTGTACGATTTATTTTTATTCCCTTTTATATCAAAACAATCTAAATATATTTGTAAATCATATAAAACACAAAAGATCTTTTACTTATATTTATTATGTTTTACCACTTTTTAGGAATTTTAAAATCTTACTTTTCCACACATATGTCCTTATATCTTTCATTGTCTTTTAATATTATTAATTACTTAATATTATTTTCTCTATTAAAGTCAAAAATTAAAGAAAATTAAAAAGTAAAAATAAGAAATCAAATGAAAATCATAGAATATTATACATATTATTATTACTATTATTTATAGGTATAATTTAAGTTTTGAAAATTAAAACTCTTAAAAATCCTTATAAATCTAACAATGGACTAAAAATAAAAAAATAACAAGCGGATATTGGACTTTGTGCGAATGCGATTTGTGAATTAGTTTTTTAATGCCTCCTCGTGTCAGACCAAGATCCCCATGACTAGTTAATACTTAATAGTTTAAGTATTGAAATAATTTTTTTGATTGATTTTTATATTTGATAATTATAAATGAGACATATTTACCATACCATCTAGGATAGTAATTACGCATCCATCAGTGTGCTACTAGCTTCTATAGCACGTCGAGATTTGAAGTTGGAGTAGTTACATATGACACCAACTTTTTCCAATGGTGAACTTGAAGAAGACACTTTATTGAGCCAACTAAAGGGAATCACATTTCAAGGCAAGGAAGATGATGTGTGCAGATTAACATAGTTCTTGTATGGATTCAAGTAGTCTCCAAGACAGTGATATGAAAAAATTGATAGCTTCATGATTAGTCTTGGGTTTGAGGAAAACCTATATGATTATTTTGTTTATCACAATAAGGTAGAGGATTTGGTACTTCATTTATCTATTGCTTTTATGCAATGATATTTGTTTGCTATAAAAAAGTACCATTGATGATATAAAGAAGCTTCATACTTTAGATTTGACAAAAAGTACCAATAGTGATAAAGAAATTTTAAAGACTAGAAATTATCAAGGATCATGTAGAAGGAAATCTCTTCTTATCTAAAAAGTTTACATTGTTGGAAGTCTTAGCGAGAATTAGAATGTCTACAATAATGCCCTTAAGTACGACACTTGTTGCGAATATTCATCTTTCACTTTCCTATGTGACTTAGTCAAATGCAAAGGAGTTTGTCACATATTCCCTATGCCGGTGCTATTTGAAGTCTTATGTACGCAGTGATATGGACAACGTAAAATCTCACCCAACTTTGAGCATTGTTAGCATATTCATGGAGTATATAGAGAAAGAGCATCTATAGGTAGTTAAGAACATTTTTCAATATCTGCGAAGAACATCTGATGTTGTTTTTATATACAGAAGTGATACATAATATTTAGTTGCAGGAAATTCATGTTCATACTATGTTGTAAATATTAATGTAAGGATATTAATGACACGTCGTTGCTGTAGGGAAATCTATTATGAGTTAGAAGGCTTCTCAGCCACTTACTTAGTATAACATATATAGAGGCAAAGTATATTAAAAGAAGCTGCAAAAGAAATGTATCATGTTGAAAGGCTTGATTAGAGATCTTGATATGCTACAATATCTTGCTTTCACATATTATGACAGTCTTAGCATAATATGCCTAGTCAGGGATCAAGTCATCATGAGAAACCTGATTATATCGATAGACATCGCTTTATCTTTTTTGAGAAGATGTAAAGGTAAATAAGGTTGGCATGACAAATAACCCAACTGATATGTTGACAAAAGCAGTTCTTAGGAGCAAGTTTAAACATTGCATGAACTTGTCCAATGTCAACTGCTGTCAGCAGCCCCATGGGAGGGAAAGCAAGATTAGAGTCTAGCAATTGTTGTTTTACTATATAAAGATTCAATTTAATATGGACATTATTGATATGACTTAGATCCTTATTAATTAGGGATCCACCTGTATCCTAATCAATGTGAAGATTCATCCAGATTCGGATTGATCAGACATCCCATCCATATTTTGATTAATTTATGATTAGAAAACCTATTTGTATCTCAACTAATCAAAACTCCATCTAATTATGTTGTGATTAGGTGATACATCTCTTTGGGGGTACTATATAAGCTCCCATAGGATTATTAGATTATTGAACCATTCTATGTACTATAGTTTGGTGAACTCATAAATCTTGTGTCATTATTATTTTCATGCTTGCTTATTTGTGTGTTTGATCTGTGCTCTGCTATGCGCAACAAAAACACAATCAATATCTATTGAAATGCATATTGACTTTTGTTTTGCACGCTTTCTGATTTTGCTGGAAAGAAAGCACTAGGATTTACAACTCTTTCCAAGATAAAATATCGGTACCATTCCTATAGCTAATAGTTATATTTGTGATTATTGGTACCCGAGAGCCTAATTTTTATCTTACTTATTCCAGGACTACATTTTTTTTAAGGAATATGTAATAAGGAGATCAGATAACTAATAATGGTTTTTTTTCCTATTCTTATTTCCTTTGAGAGTTTTTTGCTTGGTCGGATGAATGTGGGATAAGTTGGTCTTGAGAATGTGATAGAAGTTGTAGTTATTGTGGAATAAGTGCTAACAATTGTGTATTAGGTAGTAAAAACTAAGGATAAATAGTTGAAGGAGAAGGAAGCAGGGAGAGTGGAAAAGGTGTGCAGAAATAAGAAAAATTCAACATAAAAGTTGGAATTTTGTGATATCTTTTCTTGTTCCCAAGAAAACAAGCCCTGAAGGCCAAATTTATATCGAGTAACGAATATAGCCATCTAATGTTGCAATCTGGATGTTTAAAATCAATACTGAACTCGATGAATAAAATCAAGGCCCATTTTGGAGGATGGGGCTCAGCCCACTTTTAATCAGGTCCAAGGTTTAAATTGCAACGCTGATCGAAATAAAAATCTATTATTCTTTTTTCAACGATCAAGACTAGGTACTATAATATAAATCCATGCGGACGGGTCTTTTACGAGTTGGTTTTTTTGGCGGAGGGGCCTTCTGAATCTTATTTTATGTATTCAGTGTCTTTTTGGCGTAGAGCGGATCCTGTACCGATAGAGCCGCTCGATCATGATCGAGCGGTTCACACACAAAGAGCCACAAAATCCGAATTTCGTGTGAACCGCTCGATCAAGATCGAGCGGCTCCATCGGTAGAGCAAACTCTGCTGTACAGCAGAGGAGCCGGCCTCTATTTGGCGACCTCTGAAGTCCTGTTCCATGTTTTTGCTCTTGGATGTGCAGGATATTCAAACCGGTTATGTAAACTATAAGAACTCTGCTGGTTTCTTTTATTAGATGAATGAAATTCGATCTTATTTCAAAAAA
This sequence comes from Ottelia alismoides, assembly GCA_037367405.1. Classification (NCBI taxonomy): domain Eukaryota; kingdom Viridiplantae; phylum Streptophyta; class Magnoliopsida; order Alismatales; family Hydrocharitaceae; genus Ottelia; species Ottelia alismoides. Next base: position 4,487 of record JAZKJV010009852.1, read on the forward strand.
ATCTATTATATTTTAGCAATGAGAGCTGCAAGCGCGTCCATTGTCGATTTATTTATTTGAGAAAAATACGATTGCACCTTTCTTCTTCTTCTTTCCATTTTGAGTTACCAATAGCTATGTATCCAAACCAAGGTTTTAAAAACCGGACCGGACATTGAACCGGTCAGTCTTCGGTTTGGTCCAACCGGGTCGAACCATCGGTCCAAACCGGTCTGACCGGTGATGACGTCAGCATGACGTCATCATTCTCATCGACTCGGAAAAAACCGGACCGGGCTTAATTTACTGGTCAGACCGGTTGAACCGGTTTTTGAACAAATAAAACCGGATACATATATGTAAGTATATATTTATATACCAATGAAATAATCGTTAGAAATTTCAAATCTTTAAATAGAATAACATGATTGCCTCTTTCGAGTAAAACTATAGAAAGTTAGTCGCATTTTCTAGAATTATATATGAGTATATTATTGTAATCATTTATTTATACTTGTTTCAAGAAAATTACTCTAAGAAAGTATTGACATAATGTATATTCCAAAAAAGAGAGGGACATACCTTATATCGCAAAAGTTAAGAAGGGCATATATGATAAAAACCTCATTATTTCATTATATAAACCTTTATTTTTTGAAAATTACCAAACCATCAAAACTGGGTCAATCCGGGTCAACCCGGTCCGACCATCCGGGTCAACCCAGTCCGACCACTGGTCGGACCCGATTTTTTATTTTTTATTTTTTTGAAATTAATTTCAAAGAACCGGCCGAACCGACAAGGTCGGAGCTGGTTCCCGGTCCAACCGGTCCGACCGGCCAGTCCGATCCGATTTTTTATACCCTGATCCAAACAGCATTCCATGAAAGAGAATTGGAGAGAGAGTGTTTAGTAATTTAATGGGCATAATGACATTAGTATGACATCAGTGATACTAATGTTCTACTGATTCCTCGATCTAAACAAAGATGGATAGTTTTGGAGGGATTCCCATAAAAGTGGGAGAGCATAGACTTGTTCATGTTTATTTTTAATCCTGCAAGTGTAAGTCCCCAAGAAGATTTGAAGAAACCTGAAGTGATCAGTTAATGTTGATAGTGAGTTTTATAAAGGTCGTAAGTGAATAAAGGGAGGGATGTTGGAAAAAAAACAGTTGAGCATGAACTTCTAAATTTAAGGAATCAAAAGGCTTCATGCAAGTCTACTTTATCAATTCTTTTATTTTCAAATACGCCGAAATTATATACGTAACCAAAGCTACACAGTCAGGGGAAGTTCGGGCTGGAGTTTTTTGTATGTAGATTAAAATGTATTAGATTTGGGCTAACATTGACTTGTTTGACTAAGTGCAGTGTATATAGGGATTGATGGGCTGTCCATGGGCTGCTCCCGCACCAATTTTCCACAATTTTTTTTTGAAAAATATCATCATATATATTCATCTATATATACCTCAAATATGTCATTCAAATTTCGTCAAAAACGGAGACTCCTATGCCCTCCATATAATACAAGTCGATTACAACAATGTTTAAACCGTTAAAATTACATGTTCTCTGTTTTTTGGCGAATTTCGAATGACATATTGGAAGGATATATAGATGAATATCATGGTGATATTTTGCAAAAAATAAAAAAATTGTGGAAAAATAGCGAGGGGGCAGCCCCATTTTTTCCATAAGTGAATATGGACCACCAGATTCTGCTCGTCTCTCTCCTCTTGCAATATTCAATTAGTAGAGAGATGACAGAATCTAGTGGTCCAGATTCATTGTGCTCATATTCTCACAGTTTTTGGCTCTCAACCCTATATATAGGGAATAATGAGACTGTCCCTAGTAGGCAACCAATGGTTATATTGCCCACCCCGGCCATTTTTCCACATTTTTTTATTTTTTTTTGCAAAATAAAATTACGTAAGAATATAACCCTCTTATATGCCATTCACATTTCGTCAGAAACAGAGACACCTATGCCCTCCATCTAAAACATGTAATTTTAACGATCTTAGAATTGTTGTAATCGACCTGTTCTAGATGAATGACGTCTGAGTCACTGTTTCTAACGAAATTCGAATGACATATAGGAGAGATATATTGATGAATATACATGGTGACATTTTTGAGAAAAAATCGTCAAAAATGGAGCAGGGGCAGCCATGTTGGCTGCTCCAAAGAGGCAACCCTATTGAACTCATATATATATATATATATATATATATATATATATATATATATATATATATATATAGGGCTTATCCAGAGGGCACTGTGCCGATTTGGGTCGTGGTGAGCACCAAACGTGGGCTCGCCACGTGTATGTGTCGGTTCTATTTGGAAGGGGACGGTTTTGGCAATAACAATGTGCATGCATTATTAACATAATAAGAATTCGAATTAAATCATTTCCTTAAAAATAGGTGGTCGGTTTTAGTAAGATAAAAAATACGCATTTAAATTATTGTCGGCATATATTCTATTTATGGAATGATCATTCCACGTTTGGATTAAGAAAGATAAATTACTGATTATAATTATTGATTACGTCAATTACTAATGTCCATACAATAATTACCTATTACAAATATACATATTACTGAACACATTATGATTGTTACTGAATCTATAGTTATTTTACATCTGTAATATTACATTGTACAGAGATCAGTAATTCATTCATGTTACTCAAGTAATATATATTCAGTTCTCAAGTAACTATTGTTGTGGAATCAGTAATTAAGTATGTGAATTCTAATGTCCATACAATAAGTACTGATTACAAATGTACATTTTACTGAAGTCATTTTGATTGTTACTAATGTTATAGTTACTCAATACTTTGAGTCTTACTGAAGCACCTCTTATTTACTTATATAACATTTTTAATTACTTATAATGTATCGACTGTTACTGATAGCAATACATAAGTTACTGGTTACGTGATTTTTTATACTTATTCCAACTTACTTATTCCATTACCTTCTTTTACCTACAATTTATTATATGTTACTGATGCTTCTATGTATCTTACTTGTTTTATTCTTTGTTTTGAATTACTATCGAATCACACATTCTTTACTTATGTAGCCTATTTAATTACTTGTAATATGTCAAGTGTTACCGAAAGTCACACATAAATTACTTAATTATAGTTATATGGTGAACATCCAAATGTCAACTGTCTTCTAGTTCATTTAGATGATGTTGTTTTGCTCTCGCTCCTCGGCATAACAACAGCTTCTTCAAGACACCAAATTGTGCATTGTTCTGCAAGAAACAATAAGTTAATTTATATCCGTGAATAGTAAGAATTGTATAAAGAAAAGTAATTCAGCAATATACTCACTTCAGTAAGAATCATTGAATGACAAGTAACTTGTAATGAATTGTTAGTAATATTTATTATATGACAAGTAACTTGTAATGATTGTTAGTAACTCAGCAATATACTCGCTTCAGTAAGAATCATTCAATGACAAGTAACTTGTAATGAAATGTTAGTAACATTTGATTATTGACAAGTAAATTGTAATGAATTGTTAGTAACTCAACATTATAGTCAGTATATCTTCAAAGTAACACATTAAAAGTAACAATTTTGATAGTAGTAGTAACATAAAATATCTTATAAGTAAAATAAGTAGATATATTAGTAACTCAGTATATATTCAAAGTAAAACATTAAAAGTAACAATTGTGTTATCATTAGTAACATAAAATATCTTATAAGTAAATTACTTAAATACATCAGTAACTCGATATATTTTCAAAGTAACACATTAAAAGTAATAAGTGTGTTAGCATTAGTAACATAAATATATCTTGTAAGTAAATTACTTAAATACATCAGTAACTTCTTATTGTATGAAATCAAAATACCTTCGAAAAGATTCAATAGACTACAAATCGTGTATCAAATTCAATCAGATTCAAATCAGTCATAAAAATACGATTCAAATCGTGTATCAAATTCAAATCAGATTCAATGGACTACAAATCGTGTATCAAATTCAATCAGATTCAATGGACTACAAATCGTGTATCAACTCATGTTCCAGAAACATAAAAAAAATCAAAATATGGTCTATAATTAGTCAGATTCAAATCAAAATATCCAAAAAAAATTCTTTCTACATATTATAAGATTCAAATCAAAATGCGAAAAATAAAAATCTAATCGAAATACAATACCTTGCATTAGATAAAAAACGATCGCCTCTCTTTACATGATTCATCGCCTCACTTTGCAAATCGCTAGATCGAAAAATGCGAGATCAACCGCCTCTCGTTGATCTATCAACACATGTTTCCATAAACGTATACTAATTTAAGAATTGCTTAATATTTCCAATTAGCTTCTCTTTCCATTTTGGTTATGGTTCCTATTTTTAAGGGATTGAGAGATACAAATCTGACGGTTGGAATTAGAGGCTCACCACGACCCAAATCGGCACAGTGCCATCTGGATAAATTTCCTATATATATATATATATATATATATATATGGTTGATCCTGTAAGAGCATGAGAGCAGTGAATCTGAACCACTAAATTCTGCTATTCTCTCTCCTCCTACAATCAATCAGGAGAAAGATGACATAATCTATTGGTCCGGAATCATTGCTCTCAAGTTTTCATAGTTTTTGTCTCTCACAAGATCCCCCTCCCCCCTCCAGACACACAAGGTTGATCCTGTGGGAGCCAAAAATTGTGAGAACATGGGAGCAGTGATTCTGAACTACTAGATTCTGTCTTCTCTCTCCTGATTGATTGGAGGAGGAGAGAGATGACATAATCTAGTGATCCAGAATCACTGCTCTCATGCTCTCACAAATTTTGACTCCCCCTCCCTCTCCATCCCTCCCTCCCTCTCTCTCTGTGTGTGTGTGTGTACATATATATATATATATATATATATATATATATATATATATATATATATAGGGCTTATCCAGTGAGCCATGTGCCCATTTGGGTTGCGGTGAGCACCAAACGTGGGCTCTCCACGTGTATGTTTGGTTCTATTTGGAAGGGGACGGTTTTGGTAATAACAATGTGTTTTGCATTATTAACATAATAAGAATTTGTATTAAATCATTTCCTTAAAAATAGGTGGTCGGTTTTAGTAAGATAAAAAAATACACATTTAAATTATTGCCGGCATACAACCTATTTATGGAATGATCATTCACGTATAGATTAGAAAAGATAAATTACTGATTATAGTAATTGATTACGTCAATTACTAATGTCTATATTACTAATTCAATGTGATTAGTTACTGAAATTTTAGTTACAGAATGATCAGTTACTGAAGTTATACTTAATAATGTTCATATAGCAATTACTAATTACAAATGTCCATATTACTGGACTCATTGTAATTGTTACTGAAGTTATAGTTACTAGTATCCATACATCAATTACTGATTATTTAATTACTAGTGTCCATACAATATTTACTGATTACAATGTCCATATTACTGAACGCATTCTGATTGTTACTGAAGATATTATTTTATTATTACTGATCTTATAATAGTCATTACTTGAGAATTGTATAAATGTTACTGAACATGTGATATAAGATATAGATAGACATTACTGAACACACATCAAAAAATTACTTGAGAACTGTATATATATTACTTGAGTACTGTCTCTAAATTACTAAATTATGTTCAAAGTAATAATACATATGGAGATTACTGACCATTTGTTATGGTTTTACCGACTTCACAACAAGCACTTACTTAACCAGTGTATTCATATTACTGAAATATGTAACATATAATAAAATGAATGTAAATTACTAACCGTTGTTTGGATATTACCGATCTCACAACAACTATTTACTTGACTATTGTATGTATATTACTGATTCCATTTGCACATCTTACGTACAATATATAATATATTATTTTATTATTACTGATCTTATAATAGCCATTACTTGAGAATTGTATAAATGTTACTTGACTATTGTATGTATGTTAGTGATTCTATTTGCAGATGTTACGCACAATATATAAGATGTTACTTATCGTTCTTACTAATAGGTTGATGATCTACAAGTTACTTACATAATTTAACAAGTTACTTGTTATACACATCATCTTAATAATATTAGTACAAAATTTACTGATATTAAAACAAAGATCGTATGATTATATCTAATGATATCATTTTCAAAAGATGGAACAACAGAATCTCGTGTTCTGTGGATGTAAACGTCTAAGCAATCATATTGCTTTCACGATCCAAATATAATTGAAAGTGATCCATCATCGCTCCTTCTAATATGATGTTCTCACGACCAAATCCAACAAAGAATCACTATTCGTCATTGCTTCTGAGATTTCATGATTCAAATCCAATGACAAATCCAGCATCGCGTTTGAAACTGAAATCGAAAATATAAAAACAAACGATTAAATTGAGATCATAATATGAACCAGCAATGACAACTCACGAGCAAAAATATGTGGAAATATAAATTTTACAATACATGATTGATTAGAAAAACTTCTACAAAAATACCTTCGGAGAACGAAGCTCCCGCAATTTCGCTGTCGCTGTTAGATTTAAGAACAATTTTTCGCGAGAGCGATCGATGGTAGCGCTCCAGAATTATGACAGATTGTTCAAATGAAGTTGCCATACAATATGTTATCAAAACGATACTATTACTAAATATAGAAATCATTAATTTATAAATTTAATCGATACTAAAAACGTGGGATTCAAAGTTAAGATCGGATTGAAAGTTAAGATCGGATGGTTAAAAAGATGGGCTCATTGAAACGCAAATGGGCCCTGTGCGCATTGGATAAATTTCCTATATATATATATATATATATATATATATATATATATATATATATATATATATATAAGCTGGTTCGAGTATCCATAAGAAATCTCAAACCCAAACCTTGTACGTGAATGGGTAGTAAGTTTAAGAACGAAACCTGTCTAAAAATAATAGAGATGTCTTTCAAATCCTTAAATGGAGAGAATTCATATCGGATGTCTAAGAGATACATCCAAATTGACATGCTCAGCCATCGAAAAGTCTTCTATTAATATCATGCTCTAAATTAAATGTTCATTTTCATGAACATGGTGAAAACACTGTCAAGATTGTATTACATGGATTACTCGGAAAAACTAAAAGTTGATTATAAAGGTAGAGGATTACAATTTGGATTTAGACTTGAGTGGTCCCTTGCATCAACTTGCATCCAGTTAATTGCCAGAATTAATTTTCTGTTGATAAGATTTAGATTTAAGCATTAAACACCACAAGTGACATGGAAGAAAAAACTTATCCAGAGTACATGACTACTGAAAAAAGTCAGAAAATAATTAGTGGAAGTTGTGGGGTTGCTGCTATATATCACATGTAACAAGCTAGAGAGACCATATAGTTGAAACTTGAAATTAGAACATTGCGAAAAACAACTGTTGCCTCTCAAAATAGTTCTGCAACACGAAGACTCGTCAAAATTAAGTTGAGTGCAGATCGATAACAAGAGTTGCGATTGCTCTCTGACTGGAATTATCTGGTTTTTAGGCAATCGTTTTGAATCTAGTTAGACACAAATTCAAATGCAATGTCAGATTATTCTTAGTTGACGGTGACGTAGATTTATGTTTCAATTAGTACGCCGCATTGTCATTTTCAATATTATAATAGGTAGATAAAAGTATACGAATGGTACCTATTCATTGTTTGTGTCTTTAATTCATTCTTACGTAACTTTCTCTGTACTGAAAAGGTAGCATATTTAATAAAGAAATTAATAAGTTTATATTGAAGCTTCTTTTAAAAAGTCACTTTGTTGTTCGTTGTTAAATATATAGTAACCACCAATATCATTTATTCTGAAATTAATTCTATAATTAAAAGAGAAAAGGTAGCCTATTTCATGAAGTAATTAATCTTACCTATCTTATACTTATTTTCATCATTTTTTTATTTTTTTTGAAAATGCCACTATGTATTTTCATCATTATATTCCTCTAATATGTCAATCGAATTTCATAAAAAAACACATACTCCTCTAGTTTCGTCAGAAATAAAGACTCTTATATCTAGGGATGAAAACAGATACGGATATATCCGAATATCCGCTTACCGTATTCGAAAAATTACCGGATACGGATATCCGTATCCAAATATTAATCGAATACGGATCGGATATGGATATATGTTGTAAAAATTTTCTGAATACGGATACGGATATGATAATGGATTGAATATCCGGATCCGGATTTGGATATCCGAATACAATATTTGATATTATTTTATATATATTAATTAATATAATATAAGCTACAATCTATGCTATTATATTAGTATTATATATTATATAACACAATATATTAACAATATTAATAAATTTCTATTTCTTTGGGTATGAGCGCGAACAAAATTTATGAAATCATATTCCCTTTTTGCTTCCGGTCAAGAATACATGTCACCTCGACACTCTCTTTTGTCATGACGCAACTTATTTATAGTTCATTGCTATTTTTAAAATCATATGAATTTTGATTAAAAAAAATCAATTCATATTCGTATGTGGTCTTTATTCAATCCATATTCGGATTCCATGTTTATTGGATCCATATTGGGATTTCACTCTTTATTCGATTAATATTTGGATTAGCTCTTTATTCGATCCGTATTCGGATCCGCTCTTTATTCGATCCGTATTTGGATTCGATACATATCCGATTCAGATTCGTATCCGTATTTTTACGGATATGATTTCCATAATGCATATCCGAATCATATCTGTATCCGTATTCTATAGAGAGGAAGTGAATATGGATATGGAAATAGGCATATCCGATCCGTATCCGATCCGTTTTCATCCCTACTTATATCCTCCATCTAGAACAAAAAATCTTAACGGTCTTATAATTGTTGTAATCGACATGTTATAGATGGATGTCATATGAGTTTATATTTCTGATGAAATTGGAATGACATATTAGAAGGATATGATTATAAAAATACATGGGCGTGGAGTAGGTAAGGGTACCTACTTCATGAAATAGGCTCTCTTTCCTCTAATTAAAATTCAAGACGAATGTCATATGCATTGCTATATCATTAGCAATGATGTATATAACAATGTTAATCCTTATCATTATCCAAAAGTTCTTATTAATTATCATAAAATTTTAAATTAAAAAAAAAGAGACGATTAAATATAAATTTTGAAAATAGCAACGAATAAGCATTGTTGTATGCATCATCGCTAATGATACAATAACTTATATCTACTATAAAAATAATTTTCGCAACGAATACCATTGTCATTATATATTTAATGATGTACAATCTAATAGAGCGACATATTTAAAGAAAAGAAATTTACTATCCTCATTTTATTGAAGCGATCTTACCATAATAAAGAAAAGATCAATTAAGAAAAAGAGAGATGAATCCATGATGTCTAGTAGAGTCTCTCTTCACAAGAAACAGATGGGAGAGTAGCAGAACAATCCCATACGATTGTACAGAACCGGTCTTCCATGGGGGTGTTCATGGGGCGAGTACTCGACCCATTAGATTCTGATCCATCCCGACCCGTTGTTATTGGAACACGGGTCGACCCGCCCCATTCCAACGGGTACCCGATTGTAACTAGTACCCGATTAACATCAAAGGAAAATGGGTACCCGCGGGTACCCATGGAAATGCCGTTTATGTTTTATATTCTTGTTGCACCGAGACCACAGCTTGCCCGATTAAATCATGTAAGTTCCTTGCTTTTCTATAAATATGGAAATGTACACATGCACACTCGCATAAAAAACATGCTTAATCAACATTCTAATCGGCACCTTATTTGAAAATTATACAACGTAATCATATAGTATTAATATTTGTTAAAAACCCTAAGATCACGTTATTATTATGTAATTAATACGAGTTGCCACCGATTTGGTGGCTCAAAAAATAAATCAATTTGATCAAAGTGGCTGAGCATAATGGTTGATTACTAAGTTTCCTGGCAAGGCCAACCAGGTCCCGGGTCGATGGGACCGCCCACGCGACATAGTTCGATAAGGTTAGGGGCCGCCGGTCGATGAGAAGGTCGAACAAGGAGATGAAGTAGTCGTCAAGCGCGAGGCACCACATGCAATCACCCATAATTCCGAAGATCGAATTGAAGGGACCGGATGTGATCTTCCTCATCACAATGACGACATCTATTACAACAATGCAATGAAAGATAGATTTGCACGATCATTTCATAGAGAATCTAAACATACAACTAAAAGTATTTAAGCATGTATTAATTTTCATACGATTTGCATTCAATTAAGTCGAGTGTTTGTCCTATGAAGAATAAGAAAATAATTGATGGAAGTCGAGGACATCGAAGCGGTACTGGATCCTCTTCCCCTTATCTCACCGGATGCCGACAAAAAGGTTCGGGAAGGCCCCGAAGGACAGGATGACGAGCTCTATCTTGTAAGAGCTGAGTGAGGAATCCCCCTCATCGTCCTTGTCCTTGCATTACTATTGACAGAATAGCAATTAACATTGAATCCCTTTCCTAAGCACCTCACGACCATCTTAGTCGGAAGCACTTCAAGCGAGAGAGTCTCTTTTATATTTTAAAAGAGAAAAGAACATTGTTTGTATATTGGTATTTGTACCTAACTATTTGCATTTTTGTAATCAATTGAGTAATGGAAGCTTCTAACTGGGTACCCGCGGGTACCCAGTAATCCAAACGGGTTTTTTGAATGGGTCGTGGATCGTGATAATCATTTTGAATTGGGTACCCATAAGTTTAGGGTCAAAATGGATGGGTCAAGCCGGGTACCCGTTGACCCGGTTATATTTGAACACCCCTAGACTCTTCCATGCAATAATCCAGAGTAATTAATATATGATTAAAAACATAATTATGAATTATCACGTAACAGAAATACCACCGAAATGAGAAAGGGATGGATCGAATACGACAATCAATCAATACTTCTAAACTCTAAAACGCGTGAGGGATCCAAAACACTGCATGCAGTGGACATGAACTAGAAGTTGCCACGTCGTTGTAAGCTCCATTACACACTCATTTTCTGGCACACTGATAATTATCTCGTGATATTAAGATCGAGAGGTGTGCGATATAATATTGACGTGCCATCTTATTCTATGATCATCCATCAACGTTATGCACTGCAGAAGACAGGATATAAGGGATACGATCGATCGATATCCTCATCGTCTGGACTCTGGTCCACTACGCCAATCACTTGCAGGTGTGTGAAGATCAGGAGAGGTCATTTGATTCAAATGGAGAAGGTATATATTAATTTCATTCCTATATAAAATCTATTTCTTTTACTATACTCGAAGTTAAAATAATCTAAACAACAATACCAAAATATCAGTTGTTAAGTAAATAGCAGAAAAATTATATATGTATTATATGTAGATACTGCAGCTACAGTGCCTGCTACCATGCAAATGGAAATTGAAGGCCCCTTAATAGTAAGATATTGAAGGCCCCTTAACCACTTGTTAAAAGCACTATGCAAATGGAAATTCCCTGGGATTTACCTATATTTTCCTGGGAACTTGGAAATGAAACTATGTTAATTAATTACACTTCCAATATACCATATTTTTCAACGAGATATAATAAAAGACTGGATTTTACCTTTAAGTTACGTCTCTGTAATATGCATGACTATGAGAGTAGCATGATGAGGTATCTTGAGCTTTGAATGTGGAATGTTACATGATAGGGACATATCGATGGATTTTTCGTTGCATGAATAAATGAGGACCACTCACATAAATTTAGCTATGCCATCATAATTTTTTAATTTTTAGACCGTAATCATGTTAATCAAATGAGCTAGGACTATCTAGTCATTAGAGGATTAGATTGGTTAATGTAAAGTAAGATCTAGTAAAATGTACATATCATGAGAAGACTTAGGTCCACAAGTCTGCCAATGGTAGACGCAATGCGCTCGAAGTGTAGAATTTGAAATATGCGAGCAAATCTTATAATTAGACCTGGCCAACAGACTGGGGGTATGCCCAACCCGCTCATGGGTTGAGCTTGGGATATGATATTTGGACATGGGTCGGCCCACAAAAAATAAAAATCTATAAACATAAGCTGAGTAATACTGTATTAATATGATACACTTCAGTTTTATCATATGTGACACTAGTTTTAAATAAAGTTTAATAGTTTACAAGTTAAGTAACATGTAAATTACTTATATTAGTTATATAAAGTATAAACGATATTAATAAAATCATTTATATATATTAAATACCATTAAAAAGTTCAAAAGAAAAAGAACGAAATGGGCAATGAGCCAGCCCATGGTGTGCTTTTGAACATAGGTTTTTGAACCTCGGCCCGACCCACATTTTGGCCAGGTCTACATACAACCACCAGTGAATGCAGAAATCTGCGAGCGCATGCAAGCACTTGTAGGCGCAACCGTGGACGCAAAACCTGCGACAAATTTAGACAGGATGCCCTCCCTCCCCTGGCTCTGACCCTCATTTCATATTTCCCTCTTCCTTCAAAACCCCAAAACCTGCGAAAACCCTTCTCCTATATTCTCCCAAATATCTCATCCTCTTCCTCCCGTCTCTCTCCTGTCACTGTCGCTACCACCACTTCCTCCTCTCCATTGAGCATCGCTGCCACCTCTCATTTCCGCCCCCATCTCCCCTCCTCCTCCTCCTCCTCCTCCTCCAAGTTCTCTAGCATCTCCACCACCTCCTACGCCTCGTTGAGCACATTGGACTATCGTTGCCACCTCTTTCTCGCATCCGACTTGAGTCACATAGGTATATCTCCATCTCCTTTCTTTTTCCTATTCAATAAATTTGATTGTTTGTTTAGATGTATGCTAGATTTTTTTACACTGCATTATACATGTTCGATGAAATGTTTAGGAGATAAAAACAAGGAGATGGTGTGGTTATTGATTTTTATTATACACATTTTTATTTAAAATTTTGAGTATGTTTGTGAATGCATGTATGTTTATGAATGTATGCATGTTTATTATTGAGCATGTAAGGAGGTTCTCTCACAAGATGACACACACTTCATCTTTAGACCTTTTAGTTTTTAGCGCACCATTTTTCAACAATCGAAGATGCTCTAAGATGTTTGAATAATCCTTGCAATTGTGTGTAGAGCTCATCACTACTCTAAAAACCTTCAACTTAACTTTGTGGTGGACCTTATTTAAACTTATCTTGCTTTGTTTTTCATAAGCCTTATGCTCTGTGCCATCCTCCACCATAGAGCTGTTAGGAGAGTAAGAGATGGTAGAGAAGCATTTAAAGCTAGCTAAGATCACGAGAAACTCGTTATATGTATGTATGTGTATGTACATATATATGTAAGTATGTAATGTATATATCTATGTATATGCATGTGTATGTAGGTGCATGTGTGTATATACATATGTATGTGTTTGTGTATAGCATTTTCAAAATAAAATGCATATGTATGTATGTATATGTATGGACGTGTTTGTATGTATGTATGAATATGTATGTGTACATGTATAGGTATGTATGAATGTATGTGTACATGTATATATATGAATGAATGTATGTGTGTTTATGAGTGTATGTATGTCTATGTGTGTATGTGTATGTATGTATGTATATGTACGTATACATGTGTATGTGTATGTATGTATGTATATATATATGAATGAATGTATGTGTGTTTATGAGTGTATGTATGTCTATGTGTGTATGTGTATGTATGTATGTATATGTACGTATACATGTGTATGTATATGTATGTATATGAATGTATGTATGTTTATGTATGTAATGTATGTGTGTATAAAATATGTACGTGTATGTATATATTTGTGTTTATGTATATGTATGAATGTACTATGCTGGTGTAGTGTGAAAGACTAAAGATGACTAAGAAACATTCAAATGAGAAATAAAAGTCAACATCTTTAGCCAATAATTATGTGAGAAATACATCAGAAGAAACTGATATAGCCCATGAAATACCTCGCTTCAATGGGATTGGTGGGTGATGTGAGTTTTATAATTGTAGTGGTTGTCGATGATGGTAATTCTCGGAGTTGGAGATGATAGTTGTATGTATGTATATGTACAAATGTATGTATGCTTATGATTGTATGTATGTCTATGTTTGTATGTATGCATGCATGTACGCACGTACGTACGTATGTATACGTACGTATATGTGTGCATGTATATGTGTGTATATGAGCACATTATGTGGTATGACCCAAATTACCACCTTGGAGACCAATATCTATGTCAAGAAATGTGTTACAAATTACATTCAAATTTATTATTCTTATGCATGTACTAATAATCTATATATTATAAGAAACCATCAACGGATGGGAACATGAATGTCATACATGAGAATACCAATGATGACGAGGAGGAAGAGGAAGAAGATGAGGAGATATGGAGATCGTGCCACAATGGGTGATTCCTCACGTAGCCATGATTCGTGAGAGGGAGGGATAAGTAGAACGAAGAGAAAGGGAGAGGCAAACAGAAAGATGAAAGGACAAAGGAATGTCTATCTCGTGGAAGTGGAGGAAGTATGAAGCAACGGGCTCTTCTCATTTTTGTTTTGTAGAAAGTGCAATATGTTTAGTTTTTTTTTAAAAATAATAGACATAAATGTACGCACATATGTATGTAATTTAAAATTATACCAGTATACATGTATTTATACCTAACTTCTTCTTATTGCAAGCGAATTTGACTTAGTTAATTTCATGTTTTATATAAGTTGGTACTTTATATCTATGTGAATGTGTATGTGCTTGAATGAGAATAATGTTGCATGCATCATGATGCAGGAGCTCACACTAGCCCAATCTGGCCAAGTGCAAGGAAAAGTACAATGATGATAAGGAGATGGAATATGATGAGGAGAGAGAGAGAGAGAGAGAGGAGAAGAAGAGAAAGGATGTAGAGGAAGAGGATCGAGAAGACGAATCAAAGGAGCATGAAGAAGATGGAGTAGAAGGAGGTGTTAGACATGTGAGCCCGAGACGAACCAGTTCTACAATAAATGATATTGTAATATTTTGATATATCAATAAAGGTTATTGATTTTTTATTTCACTCCTTGTCCGAGATTAAATGAATGAAAGGATTTGTAAGGTCCCTTAGTATAATTATGGTTATGTAACATGGCTATCTTAATAATCATATAATTGTTGATTCAATGGTTGAATCATAGAGGCTGGTGCTTTGATGATATCTAATGAGTTAGATTGCAGACTCATCAAGAACCATCAGATGATTGTTAAGAAAGGATCTTCGGCCTGAGAAGGAGATGGCGATCCTTCTTTAAAGGTTGATATCTAGACGACCTCTTGATGCACGTCCTCTGCATAGGTATAGAGATTCAGAGGTGTCAGATAAGTTAGGTCAAAGTATTGACTTAATGAGATTGAGATAACCAAGATCTATGTCGTATGTTGTCATGATCCTCTGACTAGAGACATATGTATTACTATATATTTAAGTATGTACATTAGACGGACCATTAGGTTGATGACCTAATCAAGGTCTATACACCGATTGACGAGCTAGTGTGCATACAAGGACATTGATGAACGTCGAATTCGCCTTTTTAATTATGTGGAATTATGTTGGAGTACAGGAGACGAATTCGGTTCAGCAAAAACCAAAGACTTTGAATGTTGTGGAATATTTTACTTGGCAAGTTTACCAAGGTCGAACACAGAGAACGATGATTTTTAGTTGCGCGGTCTTGAATCAAATTAAATAATCAATGTTCGGTTTTGCGTTAATAAAATATACAATGCAATGATGAAGATGCGAATGTGATGCAAAGAAAATAAATTGAGAGAACTATTAAGCTCATGATCTGTGATTTGAACGTATTAAATCCTTCAATAACATGATCATTAAATCCATCAAAGTTAATCACAGATCAACATGTAATTGAGTCAATGCTTCAGGTTAATATATTTAAGCTCAGAATAATTTGAAGCGAGATATCGGGCCTCCAAATACTGTTGAATTAATTCCTCGAATAGTTGGATATAAACTTAGAGGAATGGATCTAAATTAATCCCTTGTGAAATCTTAAATATAAGATTAATCATCAATGATCATCAGAGTTTAAAATCATTATCTGACCCCCTGCAAAAATTTATCAATCAATTCTTAAGCACAAGTATGTCAAAATAAGCCTGCAAAAGTCAATGATGATCCTCAAATAATAATTGACAATAATCAGACTCAAATCTGTCCACAAATTATACTAAGTTGTAGAGCATGAAAATAGCTTCAAAATGACATATTATATGCTAAAATCGGAGTTCGTATGAAAAAGATATGCTCAATTGAAATTACAGGGACTAAAATGTAAATAGAACAAAGTTTTCCTTGCAAAGAGGTCCCTGGGAGGGACTTATCTATAATTTCACAAAGTCGACGGGGCACTTTTGTAATTTACCCCTGGTAGGGGTATATTCGTTATTTCAGGAGACTGCATGGGCTTTAGTGCAAATTGTCCCCGAAGCACGTGCCTAGCACGTGCTTTAGGAGGCTTGGAGCTGAACCGGAGGTTCGGGCAGCCCGGAGCTGAGGCTCAGGCGCCGAACCTGAAATCGGAAACCGAACCAGAGGCTCGGGTCCCAGGCGCGGGGCTCGGATGGCCAAGGCTCGGGGGAGGGACACATGCCCACACGTGCACCGTTGGATCAAGGGCACCTGCCCGATCCAACGATGCCCGTAAACCGTGGTTGGGGGGCAGCTCCCACAGTGGTGGAGGAGAGGCGCGGAGGGGTATGCGGGGCGGCGGGTGGAGGAGGGGCCGCTGGCGGCTCGTGGCGAGTGGAGCAGCGTGGGGGTGGTGGCCGCGGTCACTGTGCGCGGCGGAGGCGATGGCGCGATGGGGCACGGGCGGCCAAAGCTGGGGCCCGGGTTGGGTGAGTTGGGGCAGAGCACGAGGTTGGAGGACACGATCGACGGAGGGCGTAGGAGCTCGACCGACACACGGCCGAGCTGTGGCAGTGGTGGTCGACGACTGGAGGTGACTTTGGCCGAGCGCGGAGGGCGGAGCGGCGGTGGGCGCGGGAGGTGCGTAACGGAGATGTACCTGCAACAACGAGAACAGATATGGGAAAAGATGGAGGTGATGTGCGTGTCGAGTTCGCCTAGAAAGGAGGAGAAGCAGTGGCTCCCTCCTGATGATCGCCTCAACGCCGACGTGCGCGAAGCTTGGCTGCGAGGCGCAGCTACAGAGGTCAGCGACCTCCGGATCGCGCCGTGGTGATCCAACCGCTGTCACCGGCTTCGAGGAAAAGGGCGAATGGTCGAGAAGATGGGGGTCAGAGAGCTTATATAGGGAGCCGTGGCGAAGACGTTACTAGGGGCGCAACGGCCGCGAGGTGGTGGGGGTCGGCAGCCGTTATGCGTGCATGGCGGAGCTCGGGAGTTATGGAGGAGGGTGGGGGTGCGGTGGAAACGACTGGAGGAAGGTGGAAGAGGTCACGTGCTAGGCACGTGACCTGGGAGTGATAGTGGAGAAAGAGCAAGTGGGGGGTGCCACGTGGCACGTCCAGGGGCTGCCACGTGGCGCCCCAAAAAAATTTCAAATTTTAAGACAATGAAAAATAGAAAAGAAGTAGCAGGAGACCTCGAATTGAAAATTTTTCTTCACAAAAGTTGTTCGTCTTGTCGAGATCTACAACTTTTATAAAGGATCCGGGAGCAAAAGAGGTCACCTGTGCAAAGTACTATTTTTGGTGGCTTTCCATGTGTATAGAAAACCGACTTTTTGGGATTTTATATTTTTTTGGTGGTTTTAGAGAGGATAAGAAATATAGAAAAAATACAATGAAATATAAGAAAATTAATTACACACTAATATAAATTTTTTGGATTTTTAAGGATAAGAAAATAGGAAAATAAAATAGAAGTTAGAAACACACAACTTTTGTACAGACCGACAACAGATACTTGAACTTGGTCAGTTTCTTTGATCTCAGTTTTGATCTGGATTTGGATCTTTATGCTTCTTATTAAATCTTTCATCAAAGAACACAAATGAAAAAGAAATAAAATTAAAAGGATTAATTATGTACATAAAAACTGAAGTCAAAAATAGCAAAAAGTCAAACTGCGCAAAAGAGGCCCAAAACCCAACTTTCACATATGAGATCCGAATTTTACGAAATTGGTCTTGTTTTGAAGGTATTTGAAAATGGAGTACTTTAAAATGAGTAGACCAAAATCGGACACTGTATGAGGGAGATATGCTCGTTTTAGTCGGTCAGATGTGAAATTTGACTTTGGGATTATTTGACACTTATTGGGGTTAGTATTTTTTTTTGTATTTTTTATTTAATAAGGTTAGTAATATCTACACAATGGAGGTAGTTTTGGGTTAATCGGAGTTAGGATGAATTAACTAAAAATATGAGAAGTTAGCGGCTTTTTGGGCTAATTTACACTGGGGATTTTAAATGCAATTATGCATGATGAAATGCATATATTATTCACACATGTATGAATGCTAATAATGCTCTAGTAATGATTAATTACAAGTAGATGATGGGGGACAGAGCCTAAATGACCAATTTTAGCATGATGAATACAAGATTCATCATACCCCTATACTTAGACCATGCTCGTCCCCGAGCATGAATGAATGACTTAGTTGATTACATCCCTGACTGTGCATGTGCATTTTCAAGGCTTAATTCATAGAAGAACCTTAATTTGAGCGTCCCTAAAATTCTGGGCTCAACCACGCTTTATTCAAAAGGAATCCAACCTCTCTAATTATCAGACTCTCTGTTTGTACATATAGTATAAGGATATGATACTTAGTGTACTGCATTCTTGAGAGTCATGTCGAGACATCACCCAAAGTTCCAATCCAAGAGATTCTCCTCTAGACATGATCCTCAACCCTAGGGAATAAGTCTATTCTTACTTCAGTCAACCGTCTCATTAGTTTGTCAGACTTGAAAGTGTAGATGGACGGCCAGTTGATGGAGGGCATAGGATTGTGTCTGATTTTCTCTCCCTTTCAGTGGAACAAGGTGCCTCTCGAGTGCCTTATTACTCAACACAAGTATATTTTAATTTGTTGATCAATGTGTCCGTCAAGAGAATTTGGAGTCGTCTGCACTTATTTTTCTGGGAGTACACCGGGGTGTGTCTCTTTTGAGTATCTAAGATACCTTCGACACCCAGACTTGTATCGCTTACGATGAAGAGCCCTTTTATGGTGTCAGTCCGACTCTTTAGTCCTAATTAGCGCTTGGTCCAAGTGGACACTTTGAAAATGTTTGGGAGCGCTCACCATTAGTGGAAGCTCATTTGGAATTTGACTTTGGATGATAGAGCTTTTTTTTTTGACATTTCATTTTCTTTTCTTTTGTTGGCTAGCTCCACTGCTTTTACCAAAAGTTAGCGCACACTGATCAACAATTTTCCTTAAGTTTCATCACACCCTGACATTTAGGTCAATATCAAAAAGATAGCATATGAATCTTGTTCACATACTGGCTAGTGTTTTGCTGACACCCAGGTTTTCTGAAGCCTTCATTAACTTTATCCCATCCTCGAATATCATCAGATCGGGTCTAAACTCAAATCTCCAGTCCTAGTTCCTTAAGTGATATCTCAACTCATCTCATCAATCATGCAGTTGTGGGAGTGGTTGTACTGATCATATTCTTTTTGAAGGTAGAGATGAAGAGTGCAATATAGTGCTCAAATCTTTCAAACTAGGGAAGTTTGGATTATTAAGTTCTAAAAACCTAATGATTAAGGCATGCTAACTCAAAATCTCAAGATCTCAAAAATCAAGTGTCCTAAAAAATCCTCAAGCCTTGAGTGATGGTGAATGTGTCAGGAATATATCGACCAAGGAATGCATGAAATGCTTGATGAAATGCAAGACCATGAGTGATGATTTTTTTAATTCAAAAAGTTTTTTTTTGTTTTTTTTTAAAAATAAAGTTTTTTTTCTTGTTGTTTTTTTTGAAAAACAGGTATTATACACACTACTTGTACCCATCCCCAATGTTAGATAAAAATGATTAAAGCACGAGCTATGGATAAAGTAGATCAAATATATACAAACACCCCCCCTATACTTAGCTTGTGCTATGTCCTCATGGCACAAAGTGAAATGTAGACATAGCTCGTACGAAGTATAAAAAAATAAAAGAAGATAAGTGGTGTGTAAACAATGGATGCGGTCCCCCTATACTTAGGCTCATGTCAGCCTAAGTATAATCGGATAATTACAGATGGGGAACCGTGTAGATTTGCGGATGTACAAGATCAAGGAGGTTTGCGACGGACCTTCTTGCGGGAGTGTGGAGGGAGATAGTATGGAGATGTGGAGTGTGATGAAGAGGGGGTCGATGAAGAAGACCCGCCATCGCCGGAGTCGTCCTCAGAAGAATAGTAGTCGTCTGCAGAGGATCTCCAACTTTTGTCGATCAGAGGTAAGTGCCCTTGGATCAGAGCTGTACCTATTGCACTTATCTGATGAACTACATCAGGACCGGACGAGGACTCTTCAGAAATCACCTGATGTCTAAGGTCAAAGATGACTTTCTTAGTCGGTTTGTTTCCTTGAGAAGTATTGGGAGGAAGTTGGACAGTCTTCATCTCCCTGTCTTGAGTAACCGATGTGGCATTCGTGAGTTCCTCATCAGATGAATCTCCGTAAAAGTTGACTAATTCTTGAAGGGTCATGCGCTGCTTCGGTCGATGGAGATTGTTCCTGGAGATTTTGTGGTTAATGGATGGGGGTGTTGATGTCATTTTCGTATGATCGTGAATTTTGGTGACATCGGGTGTTTCCGGAGTCGGTTCCTTATATGGTTCAAGTATCTCATGAATTACTGCCGACTCAAAGATTGGGCCATTCAAATAATCATGATGATCTTCAATAATATGGTCCAAATCTTCATAAGCTCCAAAATCTTGATTTTTCCTAGGAGCAGTGATAGGGTGGTGAGAATCCGAAGTTTGTCCAACAGTTAGTCTGAGTGTATCATGCGGGGATGTCTGATAATGTGAAATATAACTGTCGGTTTGAAGTTGGTTTTCCTTAGAGCAGGTTGTGTCATTGGGGGTTTGTTCATCGTGGTCCGAGTTCGGGAACTTGATTTCCTGAGTCTCACAATCGACGATCGCCTTAGCGGAGGTTAAGAACGGCTTTCTTAAAATGATAGGAGACTCAGACATCCTTCCGGGGTGTTCAATGTCAAGGACAATAAAGTCCACTTTATGTGCTCTATCTCGGAAATTTACGACGACAGAAACGATCCCCCGCAGTCTTTTGGTAGATCGATCGGGTAATTGAACAATCACCCTAGTCTTTTTGAGTTGTCCGAATTTAAGTTGATTAAAGACAGACTTCGGGAGGATATTTAATGTAGAGTCGTCATCTAACTGAACATGAGTGAATGTTGAATCCTCAATTTCACACGTGATCCGAGTCAACCGCTTGACTTTACGGCTTTTGATTTTATGATTCATCACCAAAGAACTAGCCATAGATATGACATGATATTCAGTCCTGGATCGTTTCTTGCCCGTCTTTTTGGGGTTCAGTTGACTCTTTACAAATCTCTTAAGATCGGGCACATATTCTATGGCTTTGATTAATGAAAGCTCTAAGATCAGACTCTTGCAAAATGCTTCCATTTCAGAATTGTCCAATGTTTTTGAATTTTCAAATTTTTCATTTTTTTGGTATTTTCCGTAATATGGTCAGTCGGGGGGTCAGAGGTCAGTGGCCGTGTCTGATTGTGATGACTTAGTGGTTCGCATGGTGGTGGCCTCACTTCTTCTGAATTTTGCATAGACTGGATGAGATCATATATTCTCATAGTTAAAGTGTCTGCTCTATGATTAATCCGAGCAATCTCATCCTCAAATATCTCATGACTAGTGATTGAATAATCATTCTCTATGTGTCGTGATTCTGGCATGTAAGCTCGAGTAGAGTATTGATTGTTCATAGACATTATGCTCTGGTCATGAGTTATATTTCCTTGACTTTGGTTTTGTCGTGGATTGTCGAAGGAAAATTGATGGTCATCCTGAATAGGGAATGGTTCAGGAGGCTGTGAGATCATAGTAATCGGAAATCGTGTTTTGCTGTCAATATCGGTTACTCTATTGTTAATCCTCAATTCTGATCACTCTCTCGTGTCCATAAAATTGTCAGAATGTGAGAGAGGACTATTCCAAGAAGAAGTGTGGTCATAGGGTGGGATGTATGGGCGGGAAGAGAATGATGGCTGAGGGGAAGAAGAATATCAGGACATGGTCGTGGAGATCGGGAAAGAAGATCACTGTGCCGACATCTTCTCGAGATGGATGGAATGATTAGCGAACCACGATATGCTTGCGATAGCAAGACCTTGACGCACACAAATCAAACACAAAACAAACACGTTGATTCACCCACTCAACTCTGGTGAAGGCACGTTAGGGTTCGGCCGCTTATCTTTTCAATTTTAATTTAATGGTAAGACAATCTTGCAAATTAAGCGGAGCTGTTAGGTGCCAAAATATTTCACAAAGACTGTCCCGAGTTCATACAACTAGTTGCACCTACTCTTAGCCATTATAAGTGTAAGTACGGACCGTTTAAACGGCTACCCGTGTTACTTGAGGACGGTGCCTTCCGCGGTGTCCTCTAAACCACCTACTCTGCTAAGGGAAGTCAGACCGTAAACGGCTACCCGAGACCCTCACTGAAAAGTAGCTAATTGTATTAAACTCAGTAGCTGAATGAAGCATTTCGGTTTTTGGCTCTACCCTAAGTGTGCGTTCTGATCCTTACAAACAATGAGTGGGTTTCTCTCCACCAAACACAGGTTAATTTTAAGTCAGTTTATTTACAGTCACCTTGATTAGCAGTCCTGATTTTAAGTTAAGGTTATCACTGTAGTTTATGTGAGCACAGAAATTCACGCCTAACGAGCTGTCCCAATTTCTTTAAATCCTAAGTTGTAAAACTTTGAGAAAGGAGGATCGGAAAAGCCGATGCAAATGTAAACCAATGATGCATGCTTAAGAGAAGGACTTACAGTGAATCCTCGCGTTCTTCATGCGGGATGCAAGACAAGGAATTTAAATTACACTAAATGATATGCACAGATGGAAAACGCCCTAAACAGATAGTTCTATTAGCGGGAAGAATTGATTGAGATTTTTGGCTAATGTTGAATGATCTACAGTGCGTTTAATTAGTGAAAAGTGTGGCCTAAAAAATTACGAGCACAATCAAGTAATTCTAATCTAGCGTATGTGCTCCTAAATTCTACGTCAAGCCACAGAGAGTCCTGTCCTGAATATTACAACTTAACATGGTACACGGAGAGAGGGACCCTGTGAATAATGCAGAAATTTAAACCTATGCTAACTCTCTCTCACAAAATTAAAATAAAAATTAGTATTCTTCGCAGGTCCTTGATTTATATCCAAATCCAGCTCCAGAAGTCTGCGAAGAGAGAATTTGTGGTTAGTAGCAGAAGTAAGAGAGAAATGCAAAATAAAATGTAGAAAACAATGGCACAAAAATTAATTTTCACAAAAATCAATTACAAAAATGATTTAAAACCCTAAAAATTCGCCGTTCCCCGGCAACGACGCCATTTGATGAACGTCGAATTTGCCTCTTTAATTATGTGGAATTATGTTGTGGTACATGAGACGAATTCGGTTCAGCAAAAACCCCAGACTTTGAATGCTGTGGAATATTTTACTTGGCAAGTTTACCAAGGTCGAACACAGGGAACGATGATTTTTAGTTACGCGGTCTTGAATCAAATTAAATAATCAATCAATGTTCGATTAATTTTTGCGCTAATAAAATATACAATGCAATGATGAAGATGCGAATGTGATGCAAAGAAAATAAATTGAGAGAACTATTAAGCTCATGATCTGTGATTTGAACGTATTAAATCCTTCAATAACATGATCATTAAATCCATCAAAATTAATCACAGATCAACATGTAATTGAGTCAATGCTTCAGGTTAATAAATTTAAGCTCAGAATAATTTGAAGCGAGATATCAGGCCTCCAAATACTGTTGAATTAATTCCTCGAATAGTTGGCTATAAACTTAGAGGAATGGATCTAAATTAATCCCTTGTGAAATCTTAAATATAAGATTAATCATCAATGATCACCAGAGTTTAAAATCATTATCCGACCCCCTGCAAAAATTTATCAATCAATTCTCAAGCACAAGTATGTCAAAATAAGCCTGCAAAAGTCAATGATGATCCTCAAATAATAATTGACAATAATCAGCCTCAAATCTGTCCACAAATTATACTAATTGTAGAGCATGAAAATAGCTTCAAAATGACATATTATATGCTAAAATCGGAGTTCGTATGAAAAAGATATGCTCAATTGAAATTGCAGGGACTAAAATGTAAATAGAATAAAGTTTTCCTTGCAAAGAGGTCCCCGGGAGGGACTTATCTGTAATTTCACAAAGTCGACAGGGGCACTTTTGTAATTTACCCCTGGTAGGGGTATATTCGTTATTTCAGGAGACTACAGGGGCTTTAGTGCAAATTGTCCCCGAAGCACGTGCCTAGCACACGCTTTAGGAGGCTTGGAGCAGAACTGGAGGTTCGGGCGGCCCGGAGCTGAGGCTCGGGTGCCGAACCTGAAATCGGAAACCGAACCAGAGGCTCGGGTCCTAGGCGCGGGGCTCGGATGGCCAAGGCTCGGGGGAGGGGCACGTGCCCACACGTGCACCGTTGGATCAAGGGCACCCGCCTGATCCAGCGACGCCCGTAAGCCGTGGTTGGGGGGCACCTCCAACGACGGCGGAGGAGAGGCGCGGAGGGGTCTGCGGGGCGGCGAGTGGAGGAGGGGCCGCTGGCGGCTCGTGGCGAGTGGAGCAGCGCGGGGGTGGTGGCCGCTCTTGGCCGGTCACTGTGCGCGACGGAGGCGATGGCGCGATGGGGCGCGGGCGGCCGAAGCAGGGGCCCGGGTTGGACGAGTCGGGGCAGAGCACGAGGTCGGAGGACGCGATCGGCGGAGGGCGTAGGAGCTCGGTCGACACACGACCGAGCTGTGGCAGAGGTGCTCGACGGCTGGAGGTGACTGTGGCCGAGCGCGGAGGGCGGAGCCGCGGTGGGCGCGGGAGGTGCGTGGCGGAGATGTACCTGCAACAACGAGAACATATATGGGAAAAATGGAGGTGATGTGCGTGTCGAGTTTGCCTAGAAAGGAGGAGAAGCAGTGGCTCCCTCCTCATGATCTCCTCAACGCCGGCGTGCGCGAAGCTTGGCTGCGAGGCGCAGCTACAGAGGTCAGCGACCTCCGGATCGTGCCGCGGTGGTCCAGCCGTTGTCACCGGCTTCGAGGAAAAGGGCGGATGGTCGAGAAGATGGGGGTCGGAGAGCTTATATAGGGAGTCGGGGCGAAGACATTACTAGGGGCGCAACGGCCGCGAGGTGGTGGGGGTCGGCAGCCGTTATGCGTGCATGGCGGAGCTCGGGAGTTATGGAGGAGGGTGGGGGGTGCGGTGGAAACGGCTGGAGAAAGGTGGAAGAGGTCACGTGCTAGGTACATGTCCTGGGAGTGGTAGTGGAGAAAGAGCAAGTGGGGGTGCCACGTGGCACGTCCAGGGGCTGCCACGTGGCGCCCCAAAAAAATTTCAAATTTTAAGACAAAGAAATATAGAAAAGAAGTAGCAGGAAACCTTGAATCGAAAAATTTTCTTCACAAAAATTGTTCATCTTGTCGAGATCTACAACTTTCATGAAGGACTCGGGAGCAAAAGAGGTTACCTGTGTGAAGTGGTATTTTTGGTGGCTTTCCATGTGTATAGAAAACCGACTTTTTGGGATTTTATATTTTTTTGGTGGTTTTAGAGAGGATAAAAAATCTAGAAAAAATACAATAAAATATAAGAAAATTAATTACACACTAATATAATTTTTTTGGATTTTTAATGGATAAGAAAATATGAAAATAAAATAGAAGTTAGAAACGCACAACTTTTGTACAGACCGACAACAGACACTTGGACTTGGTCAGTTTCTTTGATCTCAGTTTTGATCTGGATTTGGATCTTTATGCTTCTTATTAAAACTTTCATCAAAGAACACAAATGAAAATGAAATAAAATTAAAAGGATTAATTCTGTACATAAAAATTGAGGTCAAAAATAACAAAAAGTCAAACTGCGCAAAAGAGGCCCAAATCCCAACTTTCACATATGAGCTCCGAATTTTACGAAATTGGTCTTGTTTTGAAGGTATTTGAAAATGGAGTACTTTAAAAGTGAGTAGACCAAAATTGGGCACTGTATGAGGGAGATATGCTCGTTTTAGTCCGTTAGATGTGAAATTTGACTTTGGGATTATTTGACACTTATTGGGGTTAGTAGTTTTTTTGTATTTTTTATTTAATAAAGTTAGTAATATCTACAAAATGGAGGTGGTTTTGGGTTAATCGGAGTTAGGACAAATTAACTAAAAATATGAGAAATTAGCGGCTTTTTGGGCTAATTTATACTGGGGATTTTAAATGCAATTATGCATGATGAAATGCAGATATTATTCACACATGTATGAATGCTAATAATGCTCTAGTAATGATTAATTACAAGTAGATGATGGGGGACAGAGCCTAAATGACCAATTTTAGCATGATGAATACGAGATTCATCAGACATATGAGTATACGATCTCTCAAAGTGATCATACATTTTCACTACTGAACAAGAAGACATGAGCTTACTCATGAGGTATTGGGACTGATCAAATTCCATGCACAATATTCTCGCTTTGGAAGAATGAGAAGAATTTGTAGGTATGTTATATGCTTTTGGAAAGCATATGCTCGATACCAACTCCCAATGATCGAATGAGAAACTTAATGATAAAACTCTGAAGAAGACAGTTTAAATATGATATAAAACTCTGAGTTTATTTTAGATCTTCCAGTATGCAGGGTGTACGGGTATTAGGAATATTCAAGGGTGATGTGATCATAAATGATTATATAACCATGACACTTCTATTTCGAGGGAGTGGTGAAACATAACTGGGTTTAGTGACTCCTCTCAGAAGATTGATAATATGATCTTAGTACAAATGTTGACATTGATCTGAATGTTATTCAAGTGCAATGAGAAGATTATATTTACGATTTGATTTAATCAAACATCTTTGAGAGGTCACCGGAATTTGGATATGAGATAAGATCTCAATATCCAAGTCACTATACATGGAATGTATAATCGCTCTATCCTTATCTCCAAATATCTGCGGAGAAGGCACATTGTTCTTGAAAGAGTTCAAGAATAATTCTATTATTGATAAAGTATCTGAGCATTGGGAAAACTGATAATTAAATATGATTTAATTGTCACAAATAATGCGAATATGATTCATATTATATAGACACATGAGAATAGTCATTTAAGATAATTAAATATAATTTAATTATCAAAGATATGATTAATATGGATAACACTATCCATAATAATCATATATATTGTAAATGTGATTTATAATATGTTGGAGAGATTTACGTGGAAATAAGATTCATGAATTAAATATTGACGTGAATTGGATTCACATTGTACAATTAATTATAAATGCAATTTACATTTTATATTGTGTGGTTGAATATGATTCATAATTAATAATGGCTTCATTGAAATTATCACAAAATAATTTGGAATTATTTTGGTGAATAATTATGCAATAGAAGTTGTTGCTCATGTGGAATGTTTGATGAGATCTCATCTAATTGGGAAAGAAATAGCCCCATTCCTAATTAGGAGTGGACGACCATCTTGAGTCCTAATTCATGGTGGTCGTCCACCCTATGTATGGAATTAAGGAGGCTTGTCCTCTTCTTATTCATTCCATATTGATTGATTTAATTCAAATTAAATTATGTTGAAGGCTCTTTAATATATTTAATTTATTTTAAATTAATTATTTTTTGTTGCAAATTTATGCAATAAAATTATAGCCATTGATTTGAATTAGGAGTGCATCTACATAATTTATTTGTTATAAAAGAAAGGTTAGACCTAGCTCTTTGTTATATACAACATGAAGAAAGCAACAAATCTCTCTCTCTCTCTCTCTCTTATATTCTCATACACATTCAAGCTCTCTCTCTCTCTCTCAATATTGTGGTCGTCCACCATATTATTTGTGAGAGCCCAACTGTCATCGTAGCATCGCTGTGCTGCCGGATCGACTGCTCGTGGATCTCTACCTTCTTCGGTGCTTCTTGCTTATGAGGAAGGCTTTACATTTCACGAGATGAAATCAGAAGACTCCACGCTCAGATCATCAAATCGGATTATGGGATCTACGCATCTCATCCACATGCCCGCAAGTGCATCCTTTGTTGTATCGGACTTGAGATAGGAGGTCTCTTCGAGCAATCACAATTACGCTCAAGAGGTAATTCTATTACTCATTATTGATCTGGATGAAACAATTTGAGAAGGTTCTCATATCATGTGGTTTCATCTAGTTAAAAATTTAAATTTCCACTGCCCCTTTCAACTAGTACGACTAGTTGCTCATGATTGTATGTGATGCGATCTTCACGCTTCTATGCTTTTAGGAGGGTGAGGAGATTACGAGAAAGGATGAGGAAGATGTAAAGAAGGAGGAGGAGGAGAAGAAGCTTAATTGAGGAGAAAGATAATAAGGATTGGAGGAGACGAATGATAGAAGGACAAGGAGGAGGAGGAGCAAGATATGATGAAGAAGGAGAAGCATGAGGAGTGAAAAGTAAAACGATGAAGAGTGCGATGGAAGAAGAAGAAGGAGATTAAGGGAAGGAGGA
Organism: Ottelia alismoides; assembly: GCA_037367405.1. Taxonomy (NCBI): domain Eukaryota; kingdom Viridiplantae; phylum Streptophyta; class Magnoliopsida; order Alismatales; family Hydrocharitaceae; genus Ottelia; species Ottelia alismoides. Next base: position 33,397 of record JAZKJV010009852.1, read on the forward strand.
GATGGAAGAAGAAGAATTTCGATATTGGAGAGGAGGAGACCATTGCAAGTAAAACGAAGCAAGCGCTCGACCTTATAATACAATCAAGTAATTCATTTTTTATTTGATTAGGTTTTGCATCCACATACGGTCTCCCTTGTAGTCGCAACAACCCATTTTTTATTTTCAAGTCGGACCCAATGTGTGACCACTTGGGACCATTGTGAACGCACCTTGGGACTAGAATGCGACCATGACCTGGTTACACTAGGGTTCGCTGGGCTTCATATGTAACCATAGAGCTTGTAGCCACTAGTGGCTGCAAACACTGCTTGCGATCACTTAGGGGCCACTTTGCATCCATTTTGAGACCATCTTTGAGGGCAAAAATTCCAGCGTTTCTTGTAGTGACATTGTTCCTGAAATGCCCTAAAGAGGAGGTATCTCCGCTTAGTATAATTTTGGTTGATTGATAATATGCTATTATTTTGGAGTTTTACGATCCAACCTACTTCATCCATGTTAGTTCTTGGATAGTAGTCTTAGAGTATACTCTTCTTGGTCAGAAGGTTATAACCCAAATCCTCCACTTTCTGTGACATGAGAGTTCAAAATAAATATCTAAATCATATCCATAAAGTAAGTCGAATACTATGATCCTAACACGAAGAAATATATTAATATGATTGATGTGGAATAGCATGTAGTGTTAGTGATGTCATCTTATGGGAATCATGTATAAAATCATTAGTATATGATGGGACTTCATGGGTTGAACCATGCGACAGTGTTTATTTCAAGAGCTCACATGTAACATGAGATGCCCAAGTACATGGTAAGATGGTTGCATAAGCATTTTGGAGCGTGATAAACTCTTATATAATCAAGCGGACACTTTTTTGAGAAAATATGACTTGTATTTAATGTTATATCTTCAAATAGGTAGGAATCAAGTAAATAAATGATGGTTTGTCATATATTTTATCAGTTATTTCTTCTAATTCCATTCATTTGAGTTGAGATGTACACTTTGCTAGAGTTTTGTGAACCTTATTCATGTATCTCCTTATGAGTTATGATAAAATTGTAGCTTGCTTATATATACTTGCTCATGAAATGATATTCTTTGTTTTTCCTTTTCATATATATATATATATATATATATATATATATATATATATATATATATATATCGATTATACTCTAAGGCAATGAGCCCCTGTGGCTTGTATCCCTTTAGTTTTCTAATCAGATTGTAGGTTTGTAGGTGAAAGGATGTGAAGATTATATTCATGATCATGTTCCCCTCTAAAAGAAGATGCGCAAATTAAAGACCTTGTACCCAAGTTTACTTTTTCTTTGACCGCAATCTTTATGGTATTCAAATGTTACATCTGGACTGATGTGGAATTGTATATGTAAATGATATTGGATATTGTGGACATTTATATATATTCTTTCTTCTTGAAATATGGACAAATGTGAATAAAACTCCAAAAGAAGCACACACTTTATGAGGCTTCTCATAATTTGATTGACTATTTACTCCTTTTATACATCCAAAAGGATGAAAATACTAATTTGGAGAAAATAAAACAAATTTATTTTATCTTTTTTTTCAGATTATTATGGGATGTTTGTGATCATTACGATTAAGAGATGATCTTGAGAGTCGAGCATGTCGTTCTCCCAAAACGTCATATTGATGTCTATGTTGTCGTCATCGTCAAGCAAGCGAGATGCTAGAAAAGCATCATATCCTTGCAACATTTACTACTTAAGTGTGCAAGAGGACAAGGTGAGTGTGACTTGTGTGTGAAGAAGACGTCATACTTTTTTAGGTCACAAGAAGCGTGTGGTGCCATGTCAAGAGACATAATGGATATGCCTAAGCATACAACATCCAAGAGGAGGGAGGCATGGTTGGCACCTACAACGGTTCACTCCCCAAAGATGGTGCATCCTTGCAAGAAAAGTTTGCTATTGACTAAGAAGGGCCACAATAGAATTCATATATATTTTGGAGATACTAGAGGAACACATCTCAATAGACGTATAATACAATAGTATTCTATATAAGACATGGTTGTGGTGGGCCTTCTCATGTGCGACAGCTCCCCACTGTCACAACCAAGGTTTTAAAAACTGAACCGGGCATCAAACTGGGCATGAATCGATTATTGGTTTCTATGGTCGGACCAATGGGACCGTCTCGTCGAACCAGTGATAATGTCAACAGTTCAAAAAATCCGGAAAAGACCGAAACATTGTATAGTTGGTTTGATTCGTACGGTTCAATCGGGTTGAACCAAGCTAGACCGGTATATCATACAAATAAATACGAAAAATATACATATCTTTCGATGATTTGTTTACTCTTGTCCTTCCTAATTTCTCCAATAACATTTATACTCCTATTTTCAATACAATTGCATGTGTCCCATATATTTTACAAAATCAATAGTAATGGCCTTTTATTAGTACACTTGCGCTCCCATTTTATACCAACATAAGGATGATATTGTGAATTATTTAAGAAAATATAGGAGCACCAGTGAAGTTGTTTAAAAGTTGGGTATAAATGTTCTTAAAAAACTCGAAAGGACGTAATAATCGTGTTTTGTAAAATTTATATAAAAAATACATATATATGATGTAAAATTTATGATTATTTTTGAAAAAGTTTATATTTTGTTAATTTATAGAGAATTATTTTTTGTCAAAAAATGGATGGTTGAACCGACGGTTTGGTTCAATTGGTCCAACCGGATTTAAGTGGTCCAATCGGGTTTTGACTGGTATTCACTGATTTTTATTTTTTGAATAAAAATCAAGTGGTTGGACCGCTTTTCCTCTGATTTTTGGTTTAACTGGTTTAACCGATCGGTTCGGTTTGATTTTTAAAACCTTGGTCACAACAGTCTACTGTACAGCAGAGCGGATCAGCTCCCACCAAACATATCTCCAGTTGTGTTAAGTTTAGAGAAAAGAACTTGATAATCCAACGAGAAAGACTCACTTAGAAGTAGGAACGAGCTTAGCCATATCCACTTTCTTTTTACCTTGTTGATTTGGAAGGGGAAATGGTGGATCTAATAATACCAGTTCGCTTGAGAAAATTAAGAACTTTTCATACAAAGTATTAGTATTTTTGATTAAATTTGAATTAAAACATATTTATTCTCTATGCCCCTTATTTACTTTAATTCTTTTTGAACCGGACCAGTTAACTTCTCGGTTTTAACCACTACTCGACTAATCCACTATCTATTCCGGCTCAAGTAGAAAGATCGAAAAATCGACACGATCGGTCTAACCACCAAGACGAGTCAAAAGTGCTGATGGAGATCTCGATACAAGATGCCTGCAGGAGGCATTGATTGCAATGGAGCATGTACCAAGACGATTACTCTTTAACCCACAGGTATTATTATTACAAATCTCCCAAGCTGTCCTCAACAAACTCCAGGCTGGCTTCCCTGACTCCTCGAAATGCCACCACCTATAAATCCCCACTCGTGCACGCCGAAACAAACCCCAACAAACCAACCCAAGAGTATTGAGTATAGTACTCGATGGGAGCTTGCAACTCCTGCCATGCCCCCGCCGTGTCGTCCACCGCGAAGGTCATACTCCCGGACGGCAGGCTCCGGGAGCACCCCGCCCGATCGCAGGCATCCGAAGTCGTGGTCAACAAGGTGGGGGATGGCGAGCGCCTCATCTTGTGCAATGCCGACCACATGGAATTCGGGGGCACCATCTCCGCCGTGGGCCCCGAGGAGGAGCTCCAACCGGGACAGATCTACTTCGCTCTGCCCCGCTCCATGCTCCGGCGACGTCTATCGCCGGAAGACATGGCGGCCCTGGCCGTCAGGGCCAGCGCCGCTCTGGTCAAGAGCGGCTGCAATGTCGGGACCGTGGTGATCCAGACGCAACCGGTTGCCGCGTCGACGGAATCGGTCACGCGCACGATCGGGGACGGGAGACGGCGGCGGAAGATGAGCCGTGGGAGGAGCTTCTCGTCGGATCTGATCTCGATCCCGGAATGCGAGTGATCGGCGCCGTCCATTCCGGTTGGCATTGAGATTTTTTGGGGGGCTGATTTGGACTGTGTACATACGATTATGCTTAATCTTTCTTACGATAGATTTTGCTTGTCGTCGAATTTTTTAAATCGTCTTTTGCTCCTTTGTGTTGATTGCGAGTTACGGTTACAGGATTTTATCTGTTCATAAAATATATAACTGAAATACCTTATAAAAGATTAACATTATAATTACATTCAATTTAATGCAGGAAAACTAAACAGCATTGTGATTTGTGACATGACAACTGTATAGAATACGTTCAGAATTGTCGTATGTATCTGATATTATTATTATTATTGCTATTATTATTGGTTCCATTTGGCATTTGCATTGAATGAAAGTGGCGAGGGGCCTCACCGCATGTCGCTTTCGAGATGACATTGAACTATTCATCAGGATGTACTATATTATGCAGGCATTTTTTTAACCTTTATTACCAAAAATTGGAATTTTCTTATGGCGAATTACAAAATGTTTATTATTTCTCCCGTTTTTATTTCAGAATTAACGGAAATGATACCTCCATTTTCAATTATTTTTATGCATTTTTTATTTTATTTTGTTTATATAAACTCGGATTTTATAATATATTATGTATTTACTCTGGTCGAACTCCCTGCACTATTTTTTCCAACATTCTGATTGAAAAAGTCCACCAACTTTTCTTTCCTCTTTAAGATGGCATTGATTTTTTTATTTATTTTTTGTTGAGGGTCAACATCTCAGTTTGTGAATCTTTGGTGTTTGGCACTAAACATGAAATTCCATAATTGCCCGAAATTTCCAAGGAATAATAAAATGCCTGAAAAGGAAACATATTGTTTTGTCTTATCTAGAGACTTGGACCGGCCAACCATCTCTTAAATATATTTTCCAAGAAAATACTAAGAAAAAGAATATATACGGTAAAATATCAGAAACCCAAGTAATTGTAACATATTTAAATCAAGAAGAGTGTGTCTACCACTCTAAGAACATTCTATCTCACCATCGATCACAGTGAGTATATAGATTTATATAGAGAAATACAGAAAATTTCGAACTTTTAATATCCGCCTTAAATAAAAGCAAGTAGAGCCAAAAAGAGCCGTAAAGAAAAGCTAGGTCTGAGTTGCCTAAGACAAGTAGTCCATTTTTGCCATTTAATGAAGTATTGATGACGTGGCCTTTCTCATTAAGAGTTTTTACACTTGTTTGATTTTTTCCCATTACGATTTTTCGCAATTATACTTGTATGCATATAGTTTTGCAAAATTAACGGTATAACCCTTCACATATCATGATTTTTAGGGTCTGTTTGATTATCGGATTACTTCGGGATAACTCGATTTACCAACCTGCATTTCTGAGTTGGGATTCCATCACAAATCAATGCAACATCACATTCTTTATTCCAAACCTCTCCAACTCTCATAACCATCCAAACAGTTACTATTCACATGATGTTACCCTAACCCAGTCCATCTCAGTAACCAAACAGACCCTTACATAAATGACATGTTTTCTATACGCTTGGAATTATACGAGTTGCAAAGGTTCTTTGTATACAACATGAAATACTATGTTGTTTATTCTTTTTATTTTGAAAAATCGATATGAAAATTACGATGGAACTCAAATAGCCCACATAAATGATATTTGAAATGCATATTATGTATTCTTTATATAGACATGACTAGGGTTGTCTATCGAGTTGAATAAGTCGGGTCTACCTTAACTCTAACTCAAATATGATAATAAAACTCGAACTCGATAAGCTTTGAGCCTAAGAATATTGACTCAAATTCGAAATCGTTGAGTTCAGTTGGCTCATGAACATCTTTAACAAACCTTTTTGTAATAGGTTGATTTTATATTCCTTGTAGATGCTCTTTCTTTGAAATAGAAATTGAACTCATTTGTAATCTCATTAATAATAACAATATTTGCATATGAGAAAAGAGGACACACAGTGCCGCACGTGTGGAGAACGATGGGTATGATTGTTAGTGCTGCTTTTGTATGAAGGAGAAGCCAGAAGTTATTGAGCCACGCTGACCCTAGGAGTGGTTGTCCTGCTTGTGCATGAAGTAGAAGCCCAGTGAGAGATGATGGAGGAGTCACATGTTGGGAGAGGGAAAGGTATGACCCACATGGATTTTTTAGCTTTTGTTACTTGTTTAATCACATAGATTTAGAAACAGAAGTTAGGTATTAAGAAAGAGACTGGATAACATCATCAACTCCAAATAGTTTGTTGATGTTATACCATATCCTCCTTATATATATATATATATCATGTATGTACATATGGAATGAAAAATGTATAAAAAATAATAATATCAAAACTAGTTATCAAGTTTAGTTATTGAGTTGAGCATGTCTCAGCTCGAACTTGGCTTGATAACTCTAATAAGTCATTTATTTGACTCAGACTTGGTAGCTTTTTGAGTCTACCTCACGAGCTCTTATCGACTTGAGTTCGAGGCTAGCTCATCAAGCTCGAGCTTTTCTGACACCCGGAGATGATTCTAAACATGCCTTTACTTGTTTTGTTATTGCACGATTGTTTTCAGTTCCCATAAGTTGAAAGAAAACTTATATTTGAGAGACGATACCATTCACTAAAATTAGATACATTGTTTATGTTTATCAAAAAAATGGTCACAACTTTTAGGCCATGTTTGTTTGAGGGATATAGGGCTTGTATCTATCCTTATTCTGCAAAATGTCTATCTTTTTAAAGATAGTTGATATGAATTCTGGAGACAACATTAGGGATAAAGTTTGAAATAGAAATAAAAGTACATAATTAACTACCATTTATCTTACCATCTTCTCTAACATAGTTAACTTCTATCACGTATCCTTTCTTATCCAACCAAACGAAGAATATCTTATAACTACCATTTACCCTCCTTTTTCTACAGATTCAGTCCTACAAATGAACAGAAATGAGAGATACAATAGTTTAATCCCTCCTTATCACATATCCCGCACCCAACTGACCTCTTAGTAATAAATAAATTGAAGGAACCTCACTCTTCGACCCTTGAATACGAGATGTAATAGTTCACGTAAAGTAGGTGCAATGAAAACGTTGGAAATTAAAGTATCTAGATCTACATTATCAGTGGCATGGGATTAGTATACACTAGTGTCAAGCCCGTGTGTTGCACTGGAGAATATCCAAAATACAATAGAATAATATATATTTCTTTAAAAAACATTTAGATTCGTGAAAAACCTATATTTATACTTCTACCATATGCATAGATATTTTTATCTGAAGTCAACTCACTTTTAGCATTAAAGAGAATATTCATATCCATCTTATATATCAAGAATGTAATCACATTTCTAAATTATCATGAGGACTATACCATTTAAAATATGTGAGTTTTTATGCATCCTTTATGAAAGAAATAACGTGGAAATTTCTGCTTAAAATATACGATAAAAATAATATATCTAGATTTAATAATTAATAAGCCATTATAATTCCGCCTTGATGACAACTTCTGCACTTATCTAAGGACTCAAAATATCATAAAAACAAACTTTTGACCTTGTCTTTTCTATTTTTCTTCTTTTTTTTATTTTGATTTTTTTGCGGAGATACGTGGCCGCCCCTGAGCGTTCCACGTGGCACCCCTATTCCACTCTCTCTCCCTGGGTCACGTGCTAGGCACGTGACCTCCTACTCCTCCTCTCGTAACGGCCACCTTCTCCTCTCATAATGACCGTCGACCACCATCTCCTATAAAGCCCTACGACGACTTCTGCTTTGCTCATCCGCTGATATACAGCAACGAGGTGAGCTCCAGGAGGTGGTGACAACACCCGACGACATCTCCCTCCATCATGGCGTGATCTGAGGCGAATCCATGCCCCGCTGTATCCTGGTCCAACTGCAGCTGCTCCTGCTCCGGCGCCTCTCTGTCATCATCGAGCACCAGGTACACCCTTTCATCTTCTTCCCCTACTTCTTTTCCTCCTCTTCCTTCGGTCCTACTACTTGGCCAGTGCACACCTCCACCTCCGGCCTTGCACATGTTGGAACCCTGCTCCATTCCCTCACCTTCGCAGGAGCACCCGTCCCCCCACGCATCGTCTTTTGTTAAGCTCTACAGGTTGTGCGACCACTAACGACGAGCTGTTCCTCCCAAGACTTAGCTCCATCGCCTCCGACAGCGGCAGCCTCGCCTCACCGTCGTCCGCACTGCTCTCCACCACCAGCAACTCGTCGCGCCTTTCCAGCCACCGGCTGCGACTCCCTTTTGTGCGGAGCCATGCGCGCCACCCTTAGAGCTCCGCCTAACCGCACCTCCAGTCGCCTGTAACCCCACTGTGCTCAGCCGCCATCCGCTCCATCACATCGCAGCTGGCCCGCAACTCACCACCGCCACTCGTCGACTGAGCATGTAGCTATGCCTCGGGCATGTGTCGCTTGAGGCCGAGCCCAGCCGGCACCATCACTCCACCAATCACCATCGGTCGCCTCCTGTGCGTCCGCCTCCGCCATATGCGCTACCGCTGCTCGCCCTCGATCTCCAACCTCCGTTGGATCAGGGATAACCCTTAATCCAATGACCCACCGGCTGCCACATGTTCCTATCGAGCCTCCCCTCCATTCCTGGAGGCTCGGTCCTCCCGGACCTCCTCTCCCTGCTAAGTATTGGCTCGGACGCCTGAGCCTTCAACTAGGTCCACGCCTCCGCCTCGGAGCTTTGAGCCTCTGTCTTGGACACACCGAGGCTCGTCCGAGCCTATGTCAACATCTGAACCACCAAGCGCATGTGCAACACACATGCAATGGTGGTAGATTGCACAGACGCCCCTGCAAGTTCCTAAATTTGCAAAAGAACCCCTGCCAAGGCTCCTTGGGAAAATTGATGAGGCTCTCCTCGATTTTCTTGAATTATAGATATATTCCTCCAGGGACCACTTTGAAGGAAAAACTTTGTTTTATTTATCTTTTCATCCCTAGAAATTTATTTTATCATATCTTTTGCTTACGAACTTTAATTTTAGCATATAATATGTCGTTTTGAAGCTTATTACATGCTCTTTCATACTATATTTTGGACAAATCAGAGAATAATTATTGATGATATTATTTGAGGAGTGATTTTGATTTATACAAGCTAATAATTGACATAATTGTGCTCATTTCAGAGAAAATTAGTTATCTATTTTGCAGGGATTTTAGTGACGATTTTAATTCCTCTTGGATTATTGTGGATCACTCGTTGATGAATTAATTTATACAGGGGACTCAATTAAGGAAATTTTATTTGATTTCTTCTATTTGATGATTGATTTTATCCCTTGATAATTAATCTTTATAGAAGTGTTATCGAGGAGGATTTAATTCTCGATTTTGATGTAATTAGATTTTTCTTGAGGATTAAAGTGGAGAAAATTTGGAGATCAAATCGTTGTGTGATTTCACTAATTGTAAGATTAACCTTATATCTATTTACTCTTGCCTGCATCGGGAATTAATTTGATACATCTTCCTGGAATCGATATTATTTGATCTGTGATTTCATATCGAAGTATTGATTAATATTTTTTGGATTTAAAATTATAAAAATCACAGATCTTGTACTCCATCATCCACAATGTTTAAATTTTCTTCGCATTACATCTCATTTGCATTATCATATTTTCTCTCTATTTTTTGACATAGAAATTCATATTACGATTAATTAATTATTTTATTTTATTTAAAATCACACAACTAAAAATCATCGTTCCCTATGTTCTACCTTGGTATATTGTCAAGTAAAAATACTCCACAACATTCAAAGGTTGCGATTTTTGATTGACCGAATTTCATCTCATATACTACAATTCCTTATTATTAAAGAGGCGAATTCCGAGTTCATCACACACCAAAATCTTTCCAACTCTTATAGTGATACCGATTCCTGCATCAGCGAGAAAATCATAGTTTTTTTTAAATGGCATCTTATTTTCAATGCTATTCTTCTTTTAAGGAAGCAAACTTCGAAGGAAGAAAGAGCGTGAGAGGGGTTAAAGCCACAACCGTCCACATCATGTCCATGATGTTGTGGAAAGAGATCTCAACAAAGATCTGTAGGACGCGAATACTTGATTGAGAGGCACCAATATAGCCCAGATGGGTTGAAGCTCTCCCCATATCTTCGAGCACCACGGAGTCCTCTATGATATGCCTCGAAGCAATGCCTGTCCAGTAGTGACTGGCTCATCGTTGTCAAGGTCGCCTTCTAAGGTCATAGCCAATGGAACCCTAATTACTTGTCATAAGACCAATGACACCTCTATTATCGCAATGACTTCATGCCTCAATGACTACGTGAGGAAAGAAACCTCTTTATGCGACCATCATTCCTGACCACGTTGAAGACAACATGGCACATCTCAGATATCCTACTTAATGAAGTTAGATATATGTCTTAGTGAAGTCATATACCCCTTCATAAAATCTTCCACTTCCCTCTACTCGAGTTGATTCCATAACCATGACCCGGAGGAGGTAGTTCTCAAGGAGAGTAATGTTGTTCTAGAACAGCGGGGACAAATAGATTAGGGGGGGGACTATAGGTATTAAGGAGAATATATCATAAAATCAAGAAAATCAAAGAAACTATGTTCAAATATTGAATTTTTTTGTTTAAAAACAATGTAGATATGACTATTTGGTATTATGTAATGTTCTTAAATTTTTATATAAGTATATAACAACCTTTGTGATTTTTTTAGAAAAATAATAGAATGCAGACAATACCATATCAAATTTAATATATGACAAAGAATAACTTATTATTGATATTTTTACATGTGCACTTTCGAGTTTTTCCAATAACATGTACCCCTATCTATTTCCAATTACACTTGTAACCTTATATTTTTACAAAATTTAGGGTGACTCCCTTCTATAATTACACGTGCTTATTTATAACATTAACTAAGAGAAATATTTTGAAAATTTTGAGAATATAGCATCATAAATGTAATTGCAAAAATATCTTGAGCGTAATTAAAATGAGAAGGGCACAAGTGTAAGAATATCTTTATAAGTCGTCGTTATAGATTCTCTATTTACATTTATAACAATGAATATCAAACATTACAAATTTATGTTTGGTTCTTTAAATATGCAGTGAAAATCATATTTGTTATCATATATACGAAATCTTTAACCATCAATTAAATTTGAGTATACGAAATCCCAAGTTGAGATTAAATTATTATTTTATTAAATATTGCTACCAGGTCAGCATTCAAGGTTTATTTGTTTACATAAAAAGGAAAAAAATAGCATAATCCACGGATCTATCAAATAAAGGAGAGATACATATATTAAAGTATTCTACATTAATTTAATATAGAGCAAATTATACAAAATTCCCTGAACTAAACACCCGATTTCAATGTTATATCTGAACTTTAAAAGACAATATTGTGGTATTTAATCTTTAATATTTGTTCCACTGTGTTTTTGAGTTGTGATTTGAGGTTACAACGAAACTATCAACTAAATTTCAATGGTTAAGACTACATTAAGACAAATCTTTAATCATCGAGTACCACAGTGTACTCTTAAATGTGTTCAAATAGTTGGCAAACCTCCGTTTTATATTTTTTACCCACATACATTTATACATACAATATTATGTTGCTGTAAATATGGATCAAGTGTTTCATTACAGAACCAACGTGCCAAATTTTGTTTTCATCATTAATGTAACAATTTCCTTTTTATTTATGAAAGCACTGCTACATTAGACTGCTACAGTACCGACTCCCGGTGCTTAATATATTGTAAGATCCTCACATTGTTGTCTTATTTGGACACACCCTATTCTAATTGAGATTAATAGGGCTGCCCTAATATGACTGCCCCCGCGCTATTTTCGGCGCTTTTTTATTTTATTTTTGAAAAATATCGACATGTATATTCATCCCTATATCCCTCCTATATACCATTCGAATTTCGTCAGAAACAAAGACTCCTACAACCTCATCCAGACAATCATTTTTTAATGGTAACATGATTTGTTAAATCGACATTATTTTGATGGAGGCCGTAGGAGCCTCTGTTTCTGACGAAATTCTAATGACATATAGGAGAGATATAGGGATGAATATATATAGCTTTATTTTTCAAAAAATAAAATAAAAAAGACATCGAAATAAGGTGCGGGCAGCCCCATTAAATCCTTTCTAATTTCGGTGTTAATATCGTCAACGCGTTATCTTCTGGACGAAACAGGTGTACAGCCAATCAGCCGTTGATTTGTGGCTCTGGAATAAATTAGCTATTGATGAGGGTCTCGTCACATCATATGGAGAAAAATAAAGTGTTGGTATGCCGTCGAATCTGGGAGTTACAGCTGGATTACAATCCACTGTTAATAGCTTAATTCGATACGATCTGGGGGGAGTGATACATGTCTCTTGGCTACGATACATTAATTTGATACGATCAGAGGTAGGTGATACAATTGTCTCACTATTACGGTACATTGCATGTTAGGCGTGATTGCTTCGACCTTTCTTTTATTTTAAAGAATGGATCGCAGTTCTTGTAGTTTGATAGCAGATTCATTTAATTGGATAGTACTTCATTATTTTTTTATTCTATTCAATTAATTTTTTTATTTTTTTTATGATTCTTTAAAGTGGGAGCCACTGCTTCTACCACCAAATCATTAAAGGGGTTCTTAATCCTTCGTTATTGTAACTTTAAGTTCCCCTTTTAACGACTGCTGCATTCATCTCATCTTGGTCATTATACGAGGTGGTTTCTTGCGCAAACCATCTTGACACCTGCCACCATGTCCTCCTCATCGCGGTATGGTCCGAGCGATACAAGATGCATAATCAACTGGTATCCAGATATTCAGCAACAACTATTAACATATGTGAAGAAAGGAATGCGAGCGGAGAAGGGAAGGTGAATGCAGTAAAAAAATATTTCATTAGCTATTACACCTTTCATAGTTCACAAAAGAAAGAGTTTATCGAAGTGATATGAAGTCTAGATTCCACATTTGTCTGCCTTCAGTGGTGCAAGTAAATCTGCAGAAGCTCGATAACAAATCAGACTTTGATTGTGGTTGATCAACAAAAGTTGCCACGGTTGCAAGAAACAATTGCACACCAAAGTCAGTGATGAACATGTATATTTCTTTTTTGGTTTTTTTATCAGTTGTGCCCTTTGAGATATCGCAATTTCAGTTATGTCCCTATCTTTTTGGTAATATCAATTGTGCCCGTCACTTCTTTCCATTCTATCACTTGTACCCCTCGGGTTAGTTTCCGTCCATTTCTAATACAAACAACCGTTAACTTCAAGGACACAAGTGGAATTAACTGAAAAAAAGGGGCTGAAATGTCCAACTCTTCTTCTTCTTCCTCCCCCTCCCCCTGCCCCGCGCCGCCCCCTGCTCCCCTGGGCCGCCCCCTCCCCTCCCACGCGCCGCCCCGTGCTCCCCTGGGACGCCCCCTCCCCCGCGCCGCCCCGTGCTCCCCTGGGCCGCCCCCTCCCCTTCCCCCGGGCCACCCCGTGCTCCCCTGGGCCGCCCCCTCCCCTCCCCCGCGCCGCCCCGTGCTCCCCTGGGCCACCCCCTCCCCTCCCCTGTGCCGCCCCGTGCTCCCCTGGACCGTCCCTCCCCTCCCCCTCGCCGCCCGTGCTCCCCGCGCCGCCCCGTGCTCCCCTGGGCCGCCCCCTCCCCTCCCTGCGCCGCCCCGTGCTCCCCTAGGCTGCCCCTCCCCTCCCCCGCGTTGTCCCATGCTCCCCTGGGGTGCCCCCTCCCCTCCTCTACGCCGCACCCTCCCCTCCCCGCGTCGCCCCGTGCTCCCCCGGGCTGCCCCCTCCCCTCCCCCGTGCCGCCCCATGCTCCCCCTCCCCTTGCTCCGTGCCACCCCCTGGGCCTCCCCCTGCCCCGCGCCGCCCCTGCCCTGCCCCGTCCCCTGCTCCCCGCCGCTCCCGCCCCCTGGGCCTCCCCCTCCCTCCATCGCGGTACGCCCCGAGCTCCTCCCTCGAGCTCCTCCTCCACCCCTGATTTTGTTCTGGCCATAATACCCTTCTTAGCCACTGACGAGTCCGGTATCGCGCGTGTTAAAGATGTGTGTATTTGATCATGCGTAAAAATAATTTGTCATTTCGTTGTAGGCTGCAGTCGGAATCGGTCAAGAAATAACCAAACAAAAAATTTGTCAATTTTAATGAATGCTGTTTTATTTTTATTTTACTTGGGCAAGTCCCAAGGTCGAACATAAGGAGGTAAGGAACAACCTAGAATTATGTCTAATAAAATTCACGCGCAGTTTTCGAGGCGGTCTTTTTTTTGTAATTTTTAATGCAATAAAGGATGCAAAATGCAAATTCAGCCTATTTTAAGGACTAAAATATAAATTACACTCAAACGATGTCCAAAAAATACGAAACGTGACCAAGATGTAAAATATGATGAAATGAATGCATTGTAATTTTTTTGAAATTTTTGGATGCAATATGAATTTTTTATGAATTTTTAAATACAAACAAAGTGAATTTCAATTTTTAATTATAATAAATATTAAATCTACTTATTTTTAAGGGATAAAACTATCCAAGACCTATCACTATGTATGGATCTCAGAAAAATCTTAAACCTCGAAAATATGAGATTTACTATCTATTAAAATTCAAATATTGAAATATGCAAAATGATTTTTATAAAGCAAACCATGCATGCAAATGCAATTCCTTTTGGGCACAATGTAAATCACATTAATTCTACAATATGTGATTTTCGGGAATTTTTAGAGCAACGGTTAATCAAATATAAATTTCAGTGCATGAAATGGGCAAAATTCGTAATTTTCCACAAACGATTATATATTAATTGACCAATGATCACAAAAATATCCATGATAGGTCAAGATGTAGAGAATTAAATGCAGAACAAAATGCCTATTTTGATAAATAAAATGATGAAATAGAGAGGTCCAAAACTGAGGGTGATTACAGGGATATTTATGCAATAATTTAAATAAATAAAATGCAAAGGAAGGGCTTGTGCGTAATTACCAAGATGGTTGGGGGTAGGCTTGAAAAATCTCCAAGGGAGCACGTGCGGCACACGTGCTCCTTAGAAGGTTGGACCGATGAGCAATATGGAGGAGAGGTAGGGGCATCTTTGTAATTTACCCAGAAAGTCACGTGCAGAGTACGTGACCCCTGGGGTCTCTTGGCGAATTGGAGGGATTCCAGGGGTCTTCTTGTAATTTGCCCACGGTCACGTGCGATGCACGTGACCTGGGGCTGACGTCGTCCTGACGTTCCCCTGCCCCACGTGCGTGGTACGTGGCGGGGGCCTCGAGCATGGAACCCGGCACTGGCTGGGATGCGAAGGAGGAGTCGGTGCTGCGGTGGAGGACCGGCGAGCTCCTGGCGAGGCGGAGTGACCAGAGGGCGTAGGTCGGTGAAGTCGTGGTCGGGGACGGAAGGTTGATATCGGTCGTCGTCGCGCTGGGGGGCGTTGCGATGCTCCTGGAGGTCGTCTTGGTGGAGCTCTTGTGACGGTGGGCGTACGACGGAAGATGAAGATGTTGTCGATGAAGGTTGGTGAAGAAAATGCCGTTGGTGGCGTAGCGTTGTTGCAGGTGATCGTCGGAGTTGAATGTCGTTGGCTCGACAACCAAGGAGGGTTGGATCTGAAGCAACGATGGCGAGGAGGTGCCGCGTCTGCAACGAGGGCCGGGGGAGGCCCTCCGATCTCGCCGTGAAGGTGCCTCTCCGGCGTTGTCACCGCAGCGACGGAGATTAAGGTGCAATCGGCGGATGAAGCAAAGGTTGGGGCGGAGCTGTGGTTTTATAGGGTATGGAGGTTCGCCGGTGAAGGAAAGAAGGGATCCACGGTGATTGACAAGATCGGGATCTAATTGGAGATTTGGGGATGATCGGATTGTGATGAAAGGGGAAGGCGGCGGTTCGGAGATGCGGCTGGCGGTGCACGAGAGATTCACGGGGGCCGGTGATCAGGAGCGAATGGGCAGCGAAATCATCAGGGGGCGGTGGAGGGCTCAAAAACGAAGGGTCCTCGGTCGTCCGATCGGTCGAGATCGGGCGACTGAGGGGGTGACGCGTGGCGCAAAGGGTGGAAAAGGGCTGCACGTGCGCGGCGCGTGACTGGGAGGCACGTGCCTCGCACGTGTGTTGATTTTATTTTTTTATTTTTATTGTTTTTAATAAAAATGAATTAAAATAACCCCAAAAATGGCTGACACATGGCGGCTCCAGGAGCTGCCACGTGTCAGCATCGTAAAAATCAAAAGATAAATACTTGGTAAAATACAAAATAAATAGCAAATGGCCTCGGATCGAAAAATTTCATCACGAAAATTGCTTGTCTCGATGAGATCTATAACTTTTCTGAAGAAATCAACACGAAAATCGATCAATTGCATAGTGATATTTTTGGGGTATCCCATGTAAATAGAATACCTTGATTTTTGGGTTTTATAATTTTTTTCTCATTTTTAAACTAGATAAAAATCCAAAAAAATGGAAAAATCAAAGATAAATATTTATACATTAATCTATTTTTTGGATTTTTATTAGTTAAGAAAAAGAAGAAATAAAATAAAATATGATAATTTTGTACAAGTGGTTAGTGAAGACTCGGACTCATTTTGTTTCTTTAATTTCAAGCTCAATTTGGATTTGGATTTTTACGTATTTTAATAAAACTTTCATCAAAGATGACAAATGAAAAAGAAATAAATTAAAATAGGTTAAATATGTACATAAAATAATAGGTCAAAAACCGCTAAAATACAAAATATACAAAAGAGGCCCAAAACCCAACATTCACATATGAGCTTCGATTCACTTGAACCTGGTCTTGTTTTGAAGGTAATTGAATGTACATTAGTTCGAAAGTGAGTAGGATTAAAATAAACACTGGATGGGGAAGATATGAGGGTTTTAGTCCAGAAATCCTGAAACTAGGGTTTGGATTTTTGGTCCACTTATTTGGGTTAGTGTTTTTTTGTATTTCTCATTTATTCTTGTTAGTGATATGTACACAGTGGATGTTGTTTTGGGTTATTTGGAGTGAGCATGAATTAGTTAAAAATCCGGGAATTAGGCTATTTACAGGTCAATTTCGACTGGGATTTTTTGCTTCTTATTTATGCACAAATAATGGATAAAATGTAATTCTTATGAAAACATGCATGAATGCTAATTATGCAGAATAAATGAAGAAATGCTAATGATTTTGATGGATTTATGCTTAATTAATGAGATTTAGAGTGATGAATCCGAGATTCATCATCCCCCTATACTTAAACCATGCTCGTCCCTGAGCATCAAAAAGAAATGCCATGAGGTGAAATAAGATTGGGTTCCATACCAAGACCATGAGCTGGAGGTGAAAATGAGACTAGGCTCGACCTTTGGATTATTAATTTTCTGTGAGACTTAGAATTTCAAAATCATCAGCCTTCAAGTTCTACACATCATTGTCACAATTTCGGCTCAGAAGTCATCTTAGATCAATCCTCTTCCAAAAGCATACCCTATGAATATTGAACAATCGACTCATGTGTGTGAAAGGTTTTAGCTCTTCCCATCCAAAATACCGAACTACCATGCTCATCTCCTCTCCAGTAACTCGTCCTCGAGGAGTCAGGTATTTCCTTCTAAGGTCTGTCACGCTGTGTTCACAATCGAATTGGGGGAGAAGATAGAAGAAGGGGAAAAGAACTGGAGGGTGGCCAGTGTAGTCACCTCTCCTTGTGAAGATGATCAGTGTAGCCTACCAAGATCTGCAGGTTTTCTTGAAGCTTGGACCTTTTTGGTCAGATATTTATTTGGTAGTAGCTTCTTTGTATTTGAATTTTTTGGTGGTTCTGCTGGAATTTTGTTGTGCCCATACGGATATAGAATCTTTTTGTTTCCGTACATTTTTTGGGGTCTTAGAAAAAAAATGTGCCTAGCCGTCCATCCCTTTTCCGAAGCTTTATTTCAACCCGTACTCCGGTCTTTAGATTTCGACGCTACCAGAAAAGAAACTCACACAGTCTTCCAACATCCCATCTGAGTTGAGCTAAGTGCATGGTGCGAGAGTACAAATTAATTCCCTATTCCAGAGTTGTACCCAGAATGAGGAGACCAGGTTAGACACTAAGAGTCAAACGCTGCACATTTTCATGTGGAACTCAAGGAATTAAGTTAAAGAGCTGAAGTTTCTAAAATCCTATTTCCCGATGAAGCTCCTCTGAAAATTAGGTGGATTAAGGTCAAGTCCAGACCACTCTCGGTTTCGGCTCATAACTCAGTTCAGAACTCAAAGACTTTTCATGCAAATGATGCGATGTTGGATGGAGTGCAGGTGCATGAAATTCAGACACATTTTTTTCTTTTTGTGAAAACTTTCTTCTTTTTTTCTTCTTTTTTTATGCAAGGGATTTTTGATTTTGTTAATGCAAAAAATGAATAAGAAGCCTTTTTTTCAAAATTTTTGGGCACAGTCAGTGTTAGTAGCAAAACTCTTTTTCTTTTTATTTTATTTTGCTTTCTTTTTTTTCTTTTTTTTGAATTAATTACCCACCCTGTAAATACATATAGACTTACACGCAAGTACGAGATATGTGTAAAATATATACAAAGTATATATGCGGACCCCCATATACTTAGCGAGTGTTGTGTCCTTAGAGCACAAGAAGCGTAAAGAAGACATAGCTCGGGCTAAGAGTAAGAGAGTAAAAAAAAGGAAAAAAGAAAGAAAAAGAAAGAGATACATCGGTCCGCCCCCTATACTTAGGATGTGAACAGTCTGAGTATAGAAGAAGGGCGGAAAAAACGAAGCGATCGGGATATGTGAATGAGGAGAATATATACAGGTGAGCGTCGGATTCGCTTATACTTAGGCTCTGGTCAGCCTAAGTATAGAAGAAGGGTAGAAATGGAGCGACCGTGAGAAAGAATGTGATGCGGGGAAATGGTATATACAGATGGCATCGGTCCCCCCTTATACTTAGGCCTTAGCCTAAGTAGAGGAAGAAGCTGTACAAGGAGACCGATGTGGTCGAGAGGAAGGGTGGGTAGCCGATGATTAAGGCGGTTTTCAGCTGATCTTTTTGTGAGCCTGCAGTAGGGGATCGCAATGACGAGACGGAGATGAAGTGTATGATTCCCAACTATTTTCGGTGTCATCCTCAGAAAAATCATGATGGATAGTAGATGAAGCATATGAGTCAAATGAAAGGTAGCCATCATCAGAGTTATCCTCAGAGGAATAGTATTTGAAAGTGGACACACTCCAGATATTTTGGTCTTTTTGTTTCTTCAGTTGTTTCCTCAGACTTCGTTCTTTCTTGGGGTCAAGCAGTTTGTCCTCGGATGAATACTCAGAAGCACCGGTCTCAGTCAGCTCATAAGAAATAATTCCAGTGTACTTGATGAGGGCAGGAGCATCGGCTTTGGATGTATAGTAGCTAGGAACGAGAGTTGTCCAACGAGAATCGAATTTTGGATCCTTGCGAAGATATGGTTTTAGAGCTGCCGAACAGACTTCACTCATGTTGATTACCTTTTTCGGACATGATGAGGGATCATCATCTGATTTCTCTTCCGAAAGGTCAAAGGTGACTTTCTATTTCTTGTTTCGTGAAGGTGTTGGTTCACTTGAGTATCCAGATGAATAGCCATTGGAATTCTTCTCCTTGGTTAGTGTTCGGCATGTGTGTTTGTTCTTAGTCTTCTTAATGCTGATGCACGCTTGATTTGGGATGATCTGGTCAAGGTATTCGGAGAATGTTGCTCCAGGGTGGGACCATGTATATGTCTCAAGATCATATAAGAAACATTCGTCAATTTTGAGATTCACAGAAATTGAAAAACTGGGGAGTCTCTGTATGTTCATTCTCAATAGATTTGACATTTGAGCATTCATGCGTCAAGTTAATGTGATCCATGTAGTTAGAATAGGTTGACCCAGGGTGTGTCCATGCATATGTCTCCGGATCATATGATTCCTATACTTGATTCTCCATGGTGAGAGCAGCTGGGAATGGAGCAAGGGGGAGATTCTCTAAACCAATAGTCTCATTAACAACCACTATCTCAAGTGTAGCAGTGGGGTAAGGCTCTTCTACCGCTTCATGGTTACAATTGTCGGGGACTTCGTGGGTTGCCTCAGAAAATCATGGTTCCTCAAAGACTGGGTCAGATCGAAGTGCTTCCAATGTTGTAAAATTGACTTCCTGAGTCTTACAATCAATAATTACCTTAGCCAATGCTAAGAATGGCTTTCCGAGAATAATTGGAGACTGGGTGAATTCTCCTTGATGCTTAATATCAATGATCATGAATTCTACTTTGAGCAGAGAACCTTGGAAAGTCATGATGATAGAAATGATTGCTCTCGCCCGCTTTATTTATCGATCAACCAGTTGAACAATCTCTCGTATCAACATGATCGGTCCGAGTTTGAGTTCGTGAAATATAGAGGTCGGGAGGATATTGATTGGTGAATCGTCATAAATTCGAGCATCGGTGAAAATCGTGTCTTTAATTATGTAGTCAAATTTGGGCAACCGCTTCACTATGCGGCTCTTGTTTTTTCTCCTCAATACTAACGAGGAGGCCATTGACAAAATATATCTTTCAGTCTTTGTTCTAATCCTGCCCGACTTTTTCATCGTAAATTTGTTAATTACAAATCCTTTAAGGTTGGGAAAGTGTTCAATGGCCTTTATAAAGGGAAGTTAAAAAAACAATCTTTTCTCCAGTGCTTCCCGAAAAGTAGGATCAAATTCTTCAAATCTTCTTCAGTCTCAATTTTTATGAAATTTTCTGGATTTTCAATTTTTTGGTGTTTTTGAATATTCCTATTTTTTGGTATTTTCTGTGTTGTATGGTGATGTTGTGTGTTCCTCAGATGAGAAGGGGCTTTGATGTTCAGAGTACGAGTCAGAAGCATAGTCATTTCTACGGGAATAATATGCAGTAGTGCTACTGTCAGAATCGTCCCTAGGTTCCTGAATATCCTCAAAATTTTCAATCTTAGATCCAATCATTTCCTCATTCATTATAATGTCCGAGCCACCAGAGATTGAAATTAATTGATCGGTGAATTTTCGAAATCTATCCTTGATTAAATCAAATTTCTTATTTATCCTTGAAATATCATTCTCCAAAATCTTTTCATGACCAATCATGGGAGCAATCGAGGTGTGTTTTTGTATTTGAGATTCGATAATTTCCTCTTCCATTTTCCTATATGTGCTAGGAGAGGAGTATCTCGAAATATTCATTATATGATCATTATTTTCTGAACATTTCTCCTCACAAATTATGGAATGCGGCTGCTCATATTGTCCAGGCATGTGGAGTTGGTCAGAGTAGAGTTCAATCATTTGATCATGAGTGGTCAGACCTTGATATTGTAGAGTCAACATACAGGGTTGATGTGTCTCTATATAGTCAGTCCAGTCCTCTGTATGAGTATCATGTTTGAAGAGGGGATTGTCATGGTCAATCCAAGATGATGATTGTTCATTTATGTTCAATGGTGGGGAAGTCAGGAGATGTGAAGAAGTGTTGCGTTCGATCATGTGGTTATAATCTCCCATGAATGATGGATTGACATTTACCGATATGAAGGATAAATCGTATGATCGGAGTAGAGTGGATTGACATATGAAGAAGTGGAGACCTCAGTCGGTTGTTGGTTTGTCTGGTCTGAATACAAAGGGTTGTCATTCATGAAACAGATTAGATTTGTAGAGAGTGATGGATCTATTGATGGTTGAGAGTCTCTTGTGAAAGTTAGAGGAGGTGTTTTGGGTCTAACAGATACAAATTCATTTTCATAGTATAGCTCTGATGGATTCTCTGATAAAAGTTCAGCTATTTTTGAAAGAGCTAAAAGGAATGATGTTTTGGATTTGCAATGATTTTCATGATATGGATCCGGAGATTTTTTGGACAGAAGTTCCATGATGAGGTTTAAATCAAGAAAGGAGAGAGATGATTGCACGGGATAGTCAAAAGAAATTTTATCAAATGTGTGGCTTTTGATCTTCGATATCGGTTCATGCGCACCAATACAAACACAAATCAATCCCTGGGTTCACTAACTCACACAATGAAGCCGTAAGAGTTCGGCTTTTATCTTTTCAATTTTAATTGGTGATAAAACATTCTTGAAAAATAATTAAGCGAGATGTTAGGTGCCGGAAATTTTCTTAATGACTGGTCCGAATTCTTACGACTAGTTGCAACTACTTTCAGCCAGTATGGTGTAAGTACGGATCGTAAAACAGCTACCCATGTTACTTGAGTACGGAGCCTTACGCAGTGTCCTCTAAACCACCCACTCTGATAAAGAAATCCGAACCATTTACCGGCTACCCGTTAGATCCTCACTGAGAAGTAGCTAATCGTTTTTGGTAGAATCAGTAGTCAATATGAAAATTCGGGTTTGGGCTCTAGCCTTAAGTGTCGTCTCTCGCTCACTTAGAAAAAAAAGAAATCCAAGGCCGGGATTGCTCTCCCGCAAAAATTCTTGATTTTATGGGTTATTAAGATCGGTTATCTTTAGCAGTCCCGATTTTAGTTAGGCGATCACTGAGGAATTAAATGAGCACAAATGCACGTCTACCGCCCAGTCTCAATTTTCTTTTAAAATTATTTGAGGAAACAAGAGGGAGGAGTTCGAGAAAAGCTGATTCACGCGAAAACAATGATGTATGCTCAGTTAGAAGACTTACAGTGAATCCTCTCAATCTCCATGTGGGATGCAATACAGAAATTGAAAATTTAGTCTATATGGATGCAAGCTGATGAAAAATCGTACGTAATTAGAAAGTTCTATTAGCGGGGAAGAATTGAGTTAAATTTGGCTAAATTAAACGATCTAATGTACGTCTCAATTAATAGTGAAGTGTGGCCTAATTCCTACGAGCACAATCAAAAATTAAAATACTCTGAGAGCCGTATGTGTAGGTCTATCCTAATCGCCACTCAAGTCGGGCCCCACCCTCACCAAAGAGTGAAACATGCCACGACACACCACATAAAGAGTTTAGAGTCTTTTTACACACGCGAGAGTCCAAGCGGGCACCGTTATAAATGAGCAATTAGTTACAAAAATTTAAAATTTGCAGAAATTAAAAATTCTAGACTCTACGCTCTCTCGTGACTCGACCCGATCTTAAATTATTGCGGTTTTTTAGGAAGTCGGTGAAGATGCGTCAGTTCCGGAAAAACCGCTCCACGTATGCCGGGTACGTCGCAAGAAAAATAAGAGAGATTTGTTTAAGAGAATGACTCAAAAATAAAATAAGAAAAATAAATGTTGGAAAAAATAAATGCAAGAAAAAAAATAAAATTTACAATGAGATATTCGGAGGTCAGACTACCCGAAAGCGGAAAATCGAACGAAAATTTTCAAAACATAAAATTAAGCTGATTGCCTCCCCGGCAACGACGCCATCTGACGAGTCTGGAATCACACGTGTTAAAGATGTGTGTATTTGATCGTGCGAAAAAATAATTTGTCGTTTCGTTGGATTAGTCGGCAATTGGAATCGGTCTAGAAATAACCATAGAAAAATATTTGTCAATTTTAATGAATGCGATTTTATGTTTATTTTACTTTGACAAGTCCCAAGATCCAACACAAGGAGGCAAAGGAACAACCTAGAATTATGTATATCAAAATTCATGCGCAGTTTTCGAGATGGTATTTTTTTGTAATTTTTAATGCAATAAAGGATGCAAAATACAAATTCAGGCTATTTTAAGGACTAAAATGTAAATTCCGCTCAAATGATGTCCAAAAATACAAAACTTAGCCAAGATGCAAAATATGGTGAAATGAATGCACTGTCTTTTTTTGGAATTTTTGGATGTAATATGATTTTTTATGAATTTTTAAATGCAAACAAAGTGCATTTCAATATTTAATTATAATAAATATTAAATCTACTTATTTTCAAGAGATAAAATTATTCAAGACCTATCACTAGGTAATGGATCTCAGAAAAATCCTAAACCTCGAAAATGTGAGATTTATTATCTAATAAAATTCAAATATTGAAATATGCGAAATGATTTTTATAAGGAAAACCATGCATGTAAATCAATTCTTTTTGGGCATATTGTAAATCATAATTAATTCTACAATATGTGATTTTTCGAGAATTTTTAGAGCAACGATTTATCAAATATAAATTTCAGAGTATGAAATGGGCAAAATTCACAATTTTCCACAAAAGAATTATTTGTTAATTAACCAATGACCATAAAAATATCCACGATAGGTCAAAATGTAGAGAATTAAATGAGGAACAAAATGTCTATTTTTTAAAATATTGATGAAATAGAGATGTCCAAAACTGAGGGGGATTACAGGGGTATTTATGCAATAATTTAAAATAAATAAAATGCAAAGGAAGGGTTTGTGTGTAATTACCAAGATGGTCGGGGGTAGACTTGCAAAATCTCCAAGGAAGCACGTGCGGCGCACGTGCTCCTTGGAAGGCTGGACCGATGAGCAATATGGAGGAGCTGCAAGGGCATCTTCATAATTTACCCAGAAAGTCATGTGCAGAGCATGTGACCCCTGGGGTCTCTTGGCGAATTGGAGGGATGCCGGGGGTCCTCTTGTAATTTGCCCACGATCACATGCAACACACGTGACCTGGGGCTAACGTCGTCCTGATGTTCCCCCGCCCCACGTACGCGGCATATGGCAGGGGCCTCGGGCACGGAACCCAGCGCTGGCTGGGATGCGGAGGAGTCGATGTTGCGGTGGAGGACCGACGAGCTCCTTACGAGGCGGAGTGACCGGAGGGCGTAGGTCGGTGAAGTCGTGGTCGGGGGCGGAAGGTTGATATCGGTCGTCGTCCCGCTGGGGGGGCATTGCGATGCTCCTGGAGGTCGTCTTGGTGGAGCTCTTGTGACGGTGGGCATACGACGGAAGATGATGATGTTGCCGATGAAGGTTGGTGAAGAAGACGTCATTGGTGGCGTAGCGTTGTTGCAGGTGATCGTCGGAGTTGAATGTCGTTGGCTCGACAACCAAGAAGGGCTGGAGCTGAAGCAACGATGGTGAGGAGGTGTCGCGTCTGCAACGAGGGTTGGGGGAGGCCCTCGGATCTCGCCCCGAAGGTGCCTCACCGACGATGTCACCACGACGAGGGAGACTAAGGTGCAATCGACGGATGAAGCAAAGGTTAGGGCGACGCTGTGGTTTTATAGGGTATGGAGGTTCGCCGGTGAAGGAAAGAAGGGATTCGTGGCGATTGACGAGATCAGGATCTGATTGCATATTTGGGGACGATCGGATCGCGTGACGAAAGGGGAAGGCGGTGATTCGGTGATGCGGTTGGCGGCGCATGAGGGATTCGCGCGTCTGGTGATCGGGAGCGAGATGGGCGGTGAAATCATCGGGCGGCGGCGGAGGGCTGGAAGACTAAGGGTCCTCGACCGTCCGATCAGCTGAGATCGGGCGGCCGAGGGGGTGACGCGTGGCGCAAAGGGTGGAAAAGGGTTCCACGTGCGTGACGCGTGCCTGGGAGGCACGTGCGTTGATTTTATTTTTATTATTTTTTTATTATTTTTTATTTTCGTAAATAAAAATGAATTAAAATAACCTCAAAAATGGCTGATACATGGAGGCTCCAGGAGCTGCCACTACCAGCACCACAAAAATCAAAAGATAAATACTTTGTAAAATAAAAAAATAAATAGAAAATGGCCTCGGATCGAAAAAATTTCTTCACAAAAACTGCTCTTCTCGATGAGATCTACAACTTTCATGAAGACATCAACACCAAAATCGATCAATTGCACAAAGTGATTTTTTGGGGTATCCCATGTACATAGAATACCTTGATTTTTGGGTTTTATAATTTTTTTGTCATTTTTAAACCAGTTAAAAATCCGGAAAAAAAGAAAAATCAAAGATAAATATTTACACATTAATCTATTTTTTGGATTTTTATTATTTAAGAAAAAGAAGAAATAAAATAAAATACGAAAAAGACTAATTTTACAAGTAGTTAGTGAAGACTTAGACTCAATTTATTTCTTTAATTTCAAGCTCAATTTGGATTTGGATTTTTACTCATTTTAATAAAACTTTCATTAAAGAAGACAAATGAAAAAGAAATAAACTAAAATAGATTAAATATGTACACAAAATAATAGGTTAAAAACCACTAAAATACAAAATGTACAAAAGAGACCCAAAACCCAACTTTCACATATGAGCTCCGATTCACTTAACTTGGTCTTGTTTTGAAGGTAGTTGAATGTACATTAGTTCAAAAGTGAGTAGGATTAAAACGGACACTGGATGGGGAAGATATGAGGGTTTTAGTCCGGAAATCCTGAAACTAGGGTTTGATTTTTTGGTCCACTTATTTGGGTTAGTGATTTTTTTTGTATTTTATATTTATTCTTGTTAGTAATATGTACACAGTGGACGTGGTTTTGGGTTATTGGAGTGAGCATGAATTAGTTAAAAATCTGGGAAGTTAGGCTATTTACAGGTCAATTTCGGTTGGGATTTTTGGCTTCTTATTTGTGCACAAATAATGGATAAAATGCAATTCTTATGAAAACATGCATGAATGCTAATTATGTAGAATAAGTGAAGAAATGCTGATGATTTTGAGGGATTTGAGCTTAATTAATGAGATTTAGAGTGATGAATTCGAGATTCATCAACCACACCATGGTTTGAATAAACCATGGTTATTTTAATTTTTAAAGGTCAATCTGACCGAAGGGCGCAAGTGATAACGGAGAAAGAAGTGAGGAGCACAACTGATATTACCAAAAAGATAGGGGCAAAACTGAAATTATGATATCTCGGAGGGACACAACTGATAAAAACCTTTTTTTGGTATGTAAATTTTCTTTCTCTATATTTAAGAAATCAAAGTTTGTTTACAAAATGAGATAATCCAACACTGAGAATTGACGTTTCAGCAGTACATTACAAGGAAATTCAAAACAAATTTATGGGAATTCTGGAAGGGAACCGGGGGAGGTAAAATCCCAAATCCAAGCTTTATTCACTAGTATGTGAATGTCAACCGCTACGATAGATGCCACCTTCTCAGGAGAGGAGGAGGAACCGTCAACCCACCTTTGACTCCTTTCTATCCAAATCGCCCATATTGTAGTGCCAATAGCAACACAGAAGCAATGGTGAAAGTCACCAACAACCGCACACATAATCCACTCCAAGATTTCTGACAAGGTCAGTAAAGGTAGTTGGGGGCAGCACCAGGTCTTCGAATACAGATAGTAGAACACCAGGTGAGAAGCCACAATCAAAGAAGATATGGTTCCGGCGTTCTATAGAGCTCAAGCAATGGTAGCAAGAGGACGACATACAAATCTCATGCTTTACAAGACAAGTAGTGGTAGGCAACTGATGAAGCCACATTTCATCACTTTATTCTATCATTTTGGCCTCGAAAACCCTAACAAATGCGTGTAAATACCATTAAATACATCATCTTAGCATTCATGCATGTGCATCCAAATAGTATATTAATTACTGTAATTAAAGCCAAAATTATAGAATAAATAAAAGAAAAGAAAAAGAATAAAATATTGTAAATATTTTATGACCCGAAACCTCGAGACCTAGGCATCTTGATGAATAGGTCGACAAAGAATGAAGTAGGGGGAGATAAAGGTCAAATACAGTCAAAATACCTATACTTTTTAATTAATTATTTATTCATTTTGGGACCTATTTTTGGTTCTACTTTTTATACATCAAATAAAGAAACTTTGTACATGAAAGTTGTAGATAATTAAATAAAGAAAAATACAAAATTGATTTCATTCAAAAATAATATACAGATAAAAAGTTATGGTCTGAATAAAAATCTAGAATCCCAACTTCCCAGACCTGTATCTCACAAATGAAAATTCCAAATGCAGCAAACTCACCTTTAATTGTATATAGTGAAAAATAAGCTATTTAATGGCAGTGGTTTCGCATTTGGTGAAGCTACGGTTTGAAAGTTGAGTTTTGGACCCTCATTGTATATTTGTACAGAATAAAATATTCAATTTATTCTTTATCCATTATTTTTATAATTTCATATTTTTATAATTATGTAAATACTATTTATAATTCATATGTATAGTAAAATCAGAATAAAAATGCAAAAGAAATTCAAATAAAATACGTGTATATTTCATCCATAGGTATAACACCTATATACATACCTATAATAATACATACTTATATTTTATTAAATATATAAAACACTTCAGAAAAATAAAATAAAATTATAACTAAGTGTATAAAAATATTTTATAACTTCATAAAATAATAAACACAATTAAAGAAATTAAAAATATCGAATAAAAATAAAATACTAAAATATACAGGTAAAATACCTATATAGGCTATAAAAAGAAACTTGTAAATATATGCCTCATAAAAATAATTAAAAATTACCATAAAATAATTTATAAAATTACAAACATTTTTTATTTTAAAACAAAAAATCAAATAATTCATTTCCGATTTTTTGTTGATTTTAGAAAATATTTTTTCCAGGTTTTTCCTGGTTGGTCCACGTGGACCAACTAGGGGGGTCGGACTGTTGACCGAGGTCAACAGTCTGACCCTCATCCTGTAGCTTTGTCAGAAGTTGTTTTGACCTATGTTTCTCGATTTTTTCGAGGATGTATCGTATTCCCTTTCACAAATATTTCTTCATGACTTTTGAAGCCCGGTTCTCCATGATACACACCCAAGGGTCACCTTGGGGCGTGGATCATCGAAGCCATCGCTGCACATCGTCCTTCGCGTCACATCCGTCAACCCTACAAAACTCCTCCTTGATTTTCGATTTGATTTTGAACTGCACTTCATGCAAATCTCCCCCCCTGGACTCGCTCGAGCTTCCTGGAGGTGACAGCTCCAAGTTGCCTTCTTCAAGGCGACGGATCGACCACGATCTGGGCGTGTTCCACACACCTCCGGCGAACCCGCCATCGAGGTACTTCAACCTTAGGCCTGGTCCTTTTAGGTATCCATTTCCCTCATTTTCTTTCACCTTTTTATTCCCCGTAGTCATAGCTTCTCGCATCCACCTTCATTTCCTATTTTCATCGATCAAATCCCTCCATCGAAATCTCCGCCGGAGCGCGCCTCTGGCGAGCCTCCACCATGACGTTCACGCCAGCTTTCACACCACCGCGGGGTCGGGGCAGTTTGCCCCCGACGCCTTCACCCTTTTCTTGCAGGTCTTGAACCCCATCGCGCACCTGGCGCTCGTTTTGAGCATTCGCCGGAGGCACATGGAGCACCCAAGCTCCGCCATCCCCGTGTGAGCGCTCAGGCCATCGTCGGATCTTTTTGGAGCTGCCATCATCAAGAGGAGGACCACAGGAGCTCGTCGGCCTATTTTGAGAGCGTCAGTAGCCACGGAGGAGGTGGAGCAAGGCCGGGGAAGTTCGCCGGCGAGGGCCTTCTTCCCCGTTCTCCGTCTTCACTTTGCAGTCGTCCGATCGAAGGCCTCCGCCCAGGCGAGCAGCAGCCATTGGATCACCTGCTCCATCAGTCGCCGATCACACGTTGATGATCTGAACTCAGCCGTTGCAGCCGAACCGTCATCGCACGTCGAGGGCGCGCCACACGTCAAGTGGACGGTCCACAGCCGTACGATCTCGCCCATGCGTAGGCATTTTGCAAGTATACCCCGCGCCATTTTGTATTTTTATTTAGTCCTCAATCTTTCCTTTGCTGTTTAAAATATTTTGTAACATTTGTAAAAAGACCCCCCAACTTTTCCTATTTGCATTTTAGTCCTGGCCACGTCACCTCACGTGACCAGTACACGTGAGGTGAAGGAATTTTGCATACGCCCCCTTCAGGCTTTTAGTATTTCGTTTCAGTTATAGGATTTGAATATTAAGTGTAAAATTTTTGGGATATTTGCATGTGAGCCCTCGGGCATTTTGAAAATTGCACCTAGGTCCTTCCCTTGCGCGTGCTAGTCGCGTGCCCTGGTGGACATTTTGCAAGCATACACTTGCGGGTTTTGTGATTTACTTTTAGTACATTAAATGCAATTTACAGTATAATATTTTATGTGAAAATTGCAACTGTGCCCTTGGATGTTTGTGTATTTGCGTATATACCCCTGTTAGGCCAAACATTTTTGTGTGCTTGTCTTATTTATTTCATGTATCATTAAAACCCCAAAAATTCCACAAAAATCAACTTGGGCTCCTTCTGCATTGTAGTTTCACGCCATTATTTTTATTTTGCACTTTACTGCATTTTAATATTTATTAAAAATAAAAAACAGGCATTTTCAGTACTGTCTATCTTAGAAAATACCAAAAAAATTCTAAAACACCTTGAAAAATTTCAAAAAAAATCACCTACTATCTATTGTTTTGTATTCTAGTGTCAGTCCAAAAACCACTAAAAATTTCAAAACCAAAACCTTAAAAATTAGAAAATACCTAAAAACTTCAAAAAAATCTAAAAAATCATAGAAAATTCTTAAAAATATAGTAGTTTCCCCATTTTATCTTCTTTATTTTAAAATTAGTTTGGAAAAATTTTGTGGTTGTTTGCTATTTTTCCTTTGATTTTGGCCTGAATATTAATTCACTGTTTTCTTTATTTTGCCTTATAAAAATACCAAAAAGATTCTGAAAAATCCCCAAAAATCATAAAAACAGTAAAAAAATATAAAAAGACCAAAAATATTTCATTTCCTAATTTTTGAGCATTTTTCCTTATTTTTATAAATATTCTATCCCCTCTTTTCTTATAGAGTATACATATTCCAATATTGAAAAAGGAAATTAAAAAATATAAAATATAAAAATAAAAAACAGTAAATTAAAAAAACCAAAATACAAAATTAAAAATTAAAATTAAATAAAATAAAAAAAATTAAAATTTAAAAACCACAAAACATTTGCATTGCATAGTGTAGACAATACCTCACATTCACACACACACACACACACACACACACACTTGTTGATCTACCCTGCATTGCTCCATGTGTTCGAACTCTCTACGTACTTGCATCTATACATCTTTTATGTAGAGTTAAAAATAAATTTGACTCCACATTTATTTGTCACTGTTTGATATTTGATTATGGGTTCATTGTTGATTAATTAGAGATTTTTGCGCGGTCAAGACACCGCCTGCGGTTTCGCCTTGTGATACCGTACGACCCTCGAAATCTCTAGTTATCAATGGCGTCGTTGTCGGGGAAGCAACAGCGAGTAGATCACATTTTTGTCTGATTGTGTTTATTTGTCTGCATTATTGCTTGCTATTTCATCTCTCTTGATTTTGATATATACCTGTGAGCTTTCTAACCATTCTCTTTTCTTGTCTTCTTGCGAGGGACCACGGAGCAAGGCGGATCGCCTCAGGGATACGGAGCAACTTTGGGGAAGCGGAGTCGGCTTTCTTAGCCTAGCCGACAGGAGAGAGCAGGAGGAGTGAGAGAGAGTGTTAGATAGTTCTCTTTTTATTTTTGTGAGAGAGATATTTATATTTGAATTGTAATAATACATGTACAGAGACACTCGGACACTTAGACACTTCGGGCCTAATTTCCAGGTGTCTGTTCACCTGGGGGCTCACCGCAGTTTTCTTCGTGTTTTCTGCAGTCATTTTCCGGTTTTGTTTTCCTTTTTCCTTTCTTTTGTGGATTGAGCCCTTAGTTCTAGGCTTTTGCTTGATCGATTAGATTAGGTCCAAACACCCTAATAACCATTGCATGTACCTATAGATCGTATTTGAACTTAGTTTAATTAAACAGTTAATCACTAGTCTTTGATCCACCGCACCGCGAGCTCATCCTGCCAAGTGCTTCTCATGAACTCGATGTGTCGAGAGGAGGAGGGGTGAGCCTAGACCGGACCTTAGGATTGGAGATTGGTGGTTGACTTGTGGTTCTTCACGTAGCAATTGCCTACTTAGGACGATTTCCGCTTGCATTTCGGCATATAGCTTAGGTTTAAAAATTTCTGCTTTGCATCCCACATGGAGAGAGCTGGAGGCGCTGTAAGTTATTCTATCTTTGCATTCATCATATAGGCACAAAGGTGAGATTTCCATCTTGGTGCCGACTTGCACGGCTTTTCCGACTCTTTTCTCCCTCTGTTTTTGGACAAAGTAGGAATCAAGAAAAAAAACAAAAATGTTAGGCGCTTGTTTGAATCTACTCAAAAGAAGAGATAACACCAAACAAATTAAAAAAGGGACTGCTAAGAAAGCTTGACCAAAAATAAAACTGGTAATTGGACTCATTGATTGGGGAGAGTCACGCCCTCACTTGTCTTCAGGTTGCATGGGAAGGTCTCCTTCCAAGTGACTTGAGCGACTTCGTAAGGATTGGAGCCAAAAACCCAGCTTGTGGTTGCCTTGTGTATCGCCTGAATTTCCGAAGTATTGGCGCTACTATCGTACGTAGGCGAGTAGGACTTGGTCATCATTGGTGACTCACTATTGTGTGAGCATCGACCTTGTCCGAAGTACCGAGCATAGGCCACGCCTTCACAGGTGTGTCTGTCTCACCGTCTGCATCCGAGTAGGGTTTTGCATGCTCACATGTGATTCCGTTGCGAGCGAGATCCGAAGTATCGGTTTCACCTATCGGCTTCCTCCCTCTTTTTCTTTAGCTGAGTAGGGATCCAGGAAGGGTTACAAGGACCTTAAGAAGCGCAAGCTACAGGTTACACAGGAGGAGGACAAGTATGGGAATACTTTTCCGGCAGTACTCTCTCTCCTATAGGCGTAGTGCTCTAAGGACTTGTTACAAAATTAATTCCCGAATCCAAGGTAAAAACTACAAAGATAAAAGCCGAACCTTCACGGGTTCATGTGTTGAGTTGGTGAATATCCTTATTTTGTGTTTGATTGCTAGTCGCATTTAGGTCAAGATCAAAAACACTGCACGCTTGTGCGCATTTTTGCTTCTCCCTTCTTTCTTCTTCATTTCTCGACATTACTCTTATCAATAATCACGATGATGGGAAGGAGGTCTCTTAGGCCGACTTTGTCGGCACCGCTATCCAGCACTCCTCCCCATTCATCTAGGATGGCCTCGGAGAGTCCAGACCCACTCTCCGAGCCTGAGTTCACTTCCACCCTATTCCCCCTCGACCGCCCTTCTCATTCTCCTTCCATTAGTCCAAGAATTTCAGAATTTAGTGCATTACAAAGCTCAGAGCATTTGACGGCACCTGAGATGGGTTATTTTGCTTTTTCAGAGAACCCAGACATGGCTAACAGAGGAGAGCACCCAGATGAGCACGAGCACCCCCCATTCTTATTTGATTAAGCCGCCATCAACAATTCACTTCTAGCATCCCTGGAGACCATGCAAAAACAGATCCGTGACCAGGGAATCTTTATGGGTGATCTCATGAGAGAAATAGCGCAGATGCGAGAGAACCGACCTGGGGGCGGTGGCGGTGGAGGTGATATACCAGTTGTAGAGAACTAGGGAGGAGAACCCAACCAGGAGAGGCCGCCGCAGACCATCATGAGAGAATTGCACAATCCAGCAGTCTCCCTTACTCATCGGTGGATCCGACTCCCTGCCATCCTTGGAGACTTCGAGCTTCGCCCGCACACCATTCATCTACTTCCCAAATTCCATGGGTTGGCGACCGAAGAGCCACACCTCCACCTCCAAGAATTCGAAATGATCTGCAGTACCATTCATGACAGGCTGGTGACTGAGGACACCATCAAGATGATCGCCTTCCCTTTCTCCTTGGTTGACAGAGCCACATACTGGCTCAAACATTTGGGACGATTCGTCGATACCTGTGCAGAACTCCGAACCGCATACCTGAACAAGTATTACCCTCTCGGTCGGATGAATGCAGCTAGAGCTATGATCAGCAATTTTGTCATGATCCCTAATGAACAGTTTCATGAAGCCTGGGATCGATTCAGAGAGCTCATCGACCGGTGTCCACATCATGATATTTTCGAGCCCAATCTGGTTCAGAGTTTCTTTTGTGGGCTGACATCGGAGCTGCAGAGGCTTGTAAACACCTCTTGTGGTGGGTCGTATTTTTCAAAGGGTGAAGACGATGTTTGGGCCATCTATAAAGACATGGTAGAGAACTCAACCGTCATGGCTCAAGCCCGCGTCTACATGCAACAGAAGCCCCCGTAAGGAGCGGGATCAGTCCAGAGGATCGCCCACATCGACGCCGGTCCGCACACTACGTCGGCAGTCACAGCCCAAGCCGAATCAGCTGCAACCGACATGGGCATCATCAGTGAGAAGTTGGACCGTCTCGAGATCCTCGAGAAGAAGCAAATGCAAGGCATGGCCTAGATGGACCAGATTGCCAAGACCATAATTGACCTGAAGACGCAGATTCTTTGCATCCAAGAGGCACATACTTCTTCCCAGCAACCTTCCCGGTCACGAGCTGATGCCGGCAGTAGCAGCTCATCCCAACCCTCTGCCTCGTACCGCCAGGTCAACCACATTCAGGCAGAGCCAGTTCCATTGCTACAGTACTACCCAGCACAGCCACCATCTCAGGACACTCAGATGGTGGTCTATCAGCCGGAGCCACTGGTAGTTCTACCTCCACCATCCTTCGAGCAGGAGCCATTGATGGAAGTCAATGTGATTTAGTACGACCGGTACCCACAGCCCGTGATTTGTCGCGATCACCCCGGATTTCGTTGGGGCAACGGTGGCTCCTCATCTCAGCAGCAACCTCCAGCTCAAGGACAACAGAACGGCCAGCCACTGCAGCAACAACCCTAGTTTGCCCACCAGCAGTAGTACTAGCATGGTCCTCGTCCCACCTATCAGGGACAGCAGTGGAGGCAGCGTCAGCAGCCTCAACAGTCATACTCCCATCCTCCCCAGCATTATCCTCAGCAGCAACAACATCCTCATTTCCAGCAGGGAAACCCGTCCGGTTCTCAGGCCCCTGCTTTTGAGAACCCAGCTCTAGATGACCTTGCCCGCTTGCTCTCCGAACAGCGAGCATACCTCCGACAAGAAACGGATGACTTCCGGCAGGAGATGAGGGATATCATCAATGGCAAGGCCGCCATAACAGCTCAGATTGAACCAAACCCGAACAATCTGAAAAGGAAGTCTGAGAAGGTAGAGTTTACAGTAGATACCTCTCCTAGTGACTATTTGAATGACATGTCTTCTTCTTTGTATGATGCTGATTTTGTGACTACTAGGAGCGGTAGGATGCCAGCCGGCGGTGCCTCATCTGAGTGACAACCACAAGCAGAATCAGGAGCGCCAGATGAGCAGAGTAGCGATGCTGATGCCGCTAATGTTGATGTTGAAGACGGTGGTACTGATGCCACCAATGATGGAGTTCCATACGATGGTACTGAGGCCGTCGTGATACCAGATGCAGACGGTGGTGCTGAAGCCACCATTTTGGACGCAGAGCCAGAGCGCGGTGCTGATGCCGTGAAGACAGGTGCCGATGGTGGTACTGAGGCCACCACATCTACTTTTGTTGAGCTTCCTTCTGTGGTGTTACCACCTTTTGTATCTACGGACTGTAGTAACAACAAAAAGAACAAAAATATGAATAAAGGAAATGTTTCTGTTCACATTACGGATCCATATGTGTTGAATGATGATCATGATATGGATTCTATTCCTTCACAGGCACAGGAACCTCATCCGAGCCCTCCATCTACGGAGGCCCCTACCATCCCCTTCCCTGAAGCACTCCGCCGGGCGAAGGGGAATAAAAGAGAAAATCCTAAAGAAGACCAACAGGAAGAGTTCAGCAATCAGATGATTGATCAATTCCACATTCAGCTGACTCTACACTTGAGCACATCCCCCTCTTCAAAAAGAACCTGAAAGAGAAGACTACAGTCCGCAGGAAGAGGAGGAACCACAGAGATCAGATCCATGTGCTCACCCATTCCACTTGCTGCACCATTCAGAACAAACTGCCAGCCAAGAGACCAGATGCAGGAGCTCCCTATGTCAGATGTGAGATTCAGAAGCAGCAGTTTGATCGTACTCTATTAGACAACGGCTCTTCGATTAACCTTCTTCCGGCAGCCTTACTCGATCGATTCGAGTTTGGTCCTCTTCTTAGGAGCAGGACATTCCTTCAGTTTGCTGATAGGTCGACTAAGAGGCTGAAGGGGTTATTGAAAGATGTGGTCGTTACCATTCAGGGCCTGAAATTCCCTGTGGACTTTGTTGTATTGGACATGGAGATCCCTGAGTCGGTAACCGATGCCCCCATCATACTTGGACGCCCATTCTTGGCCACAGCCAAGGAGGTGACCGATCATGATAGTGGGAAGGTGTGTTTTCGCATAGAGGGTGAAACCATACAAATAGAGACGATCGAGGAAACCAGAGCCAGAGAACTAGAATGCTCGGAGCAGTCTAGTGATATTGAGCAGATGATAGAGGAAGAGCTAGACATCCACCAGGAGTGTGATTTTGTGATGACAGATGATGAATCCAACTGGACAGATCCTGTAGCACAGACCCTCACCTTGCCTACAGATTCACCATACTTAAAGCTCATGGCGGTCGAGAGCCTGGAGAGCACACCCCTGGATGAGGATACCGTCGAGGCTGACAGTGTTGGGACGGGTGATGCTGATGAATTTCAGTCATGTTCATCTAGTTCAGATCCCTCAGATTCAGACATTGATTGGGATGACTTTGATGATTATTTGCAGTGTCTGATCCCTTCTGAGCCAACAACCATGACAGAGTGCGAGCCAGTACAATTTATTGATGATTCAGCAGGGCTCCCTTCGTCATGTATTCATGCAGAGCGAGAGTTCTCACATGCAGACCTGGTCACCTTTACACATACATATCAGAAGCCAGATCTGCCACCTCCAAGCTGTCCAGAATTAAAGCCCTTGCCGCAGTCGTTGAAGTATAGATTCCTTGCGGGTAAACCAGATATGCACCCAGTCATTATCACAACAGGTTTGACTGGAGAGCAAGAATCTCGTCTGATGGAGGTTCTTGAAAGAAATCGCAAGGCAATAGGATGGAGTATAGCTGATCTCCAGGGGATTAGTCCGGCTCTGTGCTCCCACCACATCTATCTTAAGGATAACGCTAGGCCATCACGTGAGTTCTAGCGACGACTGAACCCGAATCTTCGAGACGTGGTCATGAAAGAAATATCGAAGTGGTGGAGCACCGATTTTATCTACCCCATCTCCGACTCCAAGTGGGTTAGTCCATTACATGTGGTACCCAAGAAAACGGGTATTACTACAGTTGTGAGTGAGTCTGGAGAGGAGATCGCTACCCGAGTACCCACTTCTTGGAGGGTCTGTGTGGACTACAGATGATTGAATGAGGCCACCAAGAAGAATCATTTCCCGCTGCCATTCATTGATCAGATTATCGAGCAGCTAGCTGGGAAGAGTCATTATTGTTTCCTTGACGGGTACTCCGGATATAATCAAGTGGCCATTGCGCCCGAAGACCAGGAAAAAACGACATTCACCTGTCCGTTTGGGGCATATACTTTCAGACGGATGCCCTTTGGTCTATGTAACGCTCCGACGACATTCCAAAGGTGCATGTTGTCCATTTTCTCGGACATGGTGGGTGACTGTTTAGAGGTCTTCATGGATGACTTCTCGGTCTATGGCGACGGGTTCGATGCTTGTCTTGACTGCCTAGACCGTGTGCTTCAGCGCTGCATTGAGGTCAATCTTGTCTTGTCTTGGGAGAAGAGTCACTTCATGGTGACTCAAGGGATGGTCCTTGGTTATATCATCTCCAACAGGGGCATGGAGGTCGATCCGTCCAAGGTGGATATCATTAGAAAACTCAGTCCACCGTCCAATTTACGTCAATTGCGGTCTTTTCTAGGGCATGTCGGTTTCTACCGACGGTTCATTCAGGACTTCAGTCGTCTTGCCCGATCGCTTACTGACCTGCTGATGAAAGACACTGAGTTCATTGTCGATGATAAGTGTCTCGCGTCGTTTGAGACTCTCAAGAGTATGGTTGTTTCGGCTCCTGTCCTTCAGCCACCCGATTGGTCTCTCCCATTCGAGATCATGACGGACGCTTCCGATTTTGCCGTTGGGGTTGTGCTTGGACAGAGGAGGGATGGATTGTCGTTTGTCATTCACTACGCCAGCTGGACTTTGGATGCCGCTCAACGAAATTATACTGTGACAGAAAAAGAGATGCTGGCCGTAGTCTTTTCTTTGGATAAGTATAGATCTTATATTCTCGGATCTAGAGTGACAATTTATACAGATCACTCCGCCATCCGGTATTAATGGCCAAGAAGGATGCCAAAGCACGCCTTACCAGATGGATCCTTCTGCTCCAGGAGTTTGATATTGAGATTAAGGATAAACCTGGAGTCAAGAATGTGGTGGCGGATCATCTCTCCCGATTGGAGAACCTTGAGGAATCTGAGCCCAGCGCACCTATCATAGAGACGTTTCCAGATGAGGCGATCTTGGCTATCACCTTGCTCCCGTGGTATGCCGACATTGTGAACTATCTTGTCGCCAAGACGGTCCCACAAGGTTGGCCCAGGCAGAAGCTCGAGACCTTCCTAGCGAAGGCCAAGCTTTACCATTGGGAGGATCCCGTCCTTTATCATGAAGGAGGGGACAGTATCTGGAGGAGGTGCATTCCTCAAGAAGAGCAGCATAGCGTCCTCACATACTGCCACAAGCTTGAGGTAGGAGGACATCATTCTGAGAAAAGGACAGCACAGAAGGTGCTTCAATCCGGCCTTTGGTGGCCTACTCTCTTCAAGGATTCAGATGAGTTCGTGAAGAGATGTACTGACTGTCAGAAAATGGGAACTTGCGGACAGAGAGACATGATGCCCATGCAACTCATTCACTTTTGTGAGGTTTTTGATGTATGGGGGATTGATTTCATGGTCCCATTTCCTAAGAGTCAGGGGTTTGAGCACATTTTGCTCGCTGTGGATTACGTCAGCCGATGGGTTGAGGCCGTCCCCGCCCGAGCCGCAGATGCTAAAACCGTGTGCAAATTTTTGAGGAAAATATCATTTCACGGTTCGAGGTACCTAGAGTCTTGATTTCAGACAGAGGGTCTCACTTCATCAATGACAAGGTTAGGGCCCTTGCAGACGAGTTCGGCATTGACCATCGGGTTGCCACACCGTATCACCCTCAGACTACTGGTCTTGCCGAAGTATCGAACCGGGAGATAAAGACGATCCTGTAGAAGGTTGTCTGCCCAGACCGAAAGGATTGGTCACATCTTTTGGACTCGGTCTTGTGGGCATATCGGACTTCTTTCAAGAATCCATTAGGGACATATCTCTTTCGTCTCGTCTATGGCAAGTCGTGACATCTTCCCGTGGAAATAAAGCACAAGACACTTGGGCAGTTACTGAGCTATTATTGGATCCCGAGAGTATAGGAAAACAGAGGAGAGCAGAGTTGGCAACCCTGGAGGAACTGAGAGATACAACCTTTTCTAGCAGCCTACAGTACAAAGAAAAAGTGAAGACATGGCACGATTCCCATATCAGCCATAAACAATTTGAGCCAGATCAGCGCGTATGGTTGTTCGATTCCAGGCTGAAATTATTTCTAGGGAAATTACAAAGCAAGTGGAAAGGTCCCTATGTGGTCAAGAAGGTACATGATAATGGAAGTATTGACATATCCGAACCGTCATCTTCGTCCACCTTCCCTGTCAATGGTCAACACCTGAAGCTATATCTAGATCATGATCCGCCGACCATTGACGTTGCCCCCATTCTTCTGGTATGAGATGTGTTCTTTGACTCATATCATCTGCATCTCATACATGGTAATCACTTCCATCTTCCGCTGTATAGATCCATCTGTCTATATCACTCTGTCATCTATTGATATCTTTTCTTCTTTTCTTCTTTTCTTTTTTTCCTTTTCTATTTTCTTTATCTATCAAAAAGGTGCCGCCTTTATAAACAGATTTCCATACTTAGGACGTACTTTATCCTAAGTATGGGGGGGGGGTGCACCCCGAGTTGTCATCTATTTTTTGATCCTCTCCATTGTCTCCTCTTCTTGTCTATACTTAGGGATATCTTACCCTAAGTATAGGGGGAGACAATCTGAGTATGATCTGTTCATTCCCACCCTTGACCCTCCCTGTGTTGTGTACAGTCTGCTATACTTAGTATTATTTGATCCTAAGTATAGGGGGGACGGTCAACTTCTTATTGGTTCATTAATTTATTCTTTAGACTTGCCTATACTTAGTACGAGTTATGTCTTCTCTTTTTCTCTCCGATCTATGAGGACATAGCTCAAGCTAAGTATAGGGGGATCGTATATACTATGTATATACTTTAGCCATAACTCGTACTTTCGTTCTTTCCTAATAATATGGCTAATAATTCTTTAAAAATTCATTAAAAACCCTAATAAAAAGATGTGGTTATTCCTCAAATTCTTTTTGTATTTACTGATTAATAAATCAGGTGAAAATGTTTTTTGCAAAATGTTTGAAAAATAGTTTGAAAATCTTTGTGAATATTTATTGAAATTCTTTTGAAAATATTTTGTTACATGCTTTCAACCTTTGTAAAAATGTGTGGTTTGTAAATTTATTTTCTTTGTGTGAAATAAAATGTGTGAAAAATGATTTGCAAATGGTTTGAAAAATGGTTGCAAAAATATTTTGAAAAACCTATATATACTGTTTGGAAAACCTTTGCAAAATTATTTTCAAATGTGTGTACATATTTGCAAAATGTTGTAAAAAGTATTTTGGACTATAGTTTTCAAAATTGTTGAAAAACTTGTGTCAAATAAGTTTGAGGAATACATACATCTCACCTAAAATCCACTGTATATATACTTATAAAATTGATCACTTACCTTGTAAATCCTTAAAATCCACTTCTTGTAGATATAAGAAGCACTCCCGTATAAATATTTTAACCTAACTTTCAACCAAAAATCTTTTTGCTTTGAAAAAGCCCAAAAACATTTGCAAAAATTAAAATCCAAAAAACATTTGAAAACATTTTTGAAAAATACAAAAAATGCATATGCATCATCATCATCTTTTCGAAAATCCATAAAAAGTTCAAAATCTTGAAAATTGCATGACAAAAATATTTTCTGCATCGCATTGCATAGCATGAGCATTTTTCGGATTAAGTTTGATAGTTGAACAAGTCTAAGTTAAATCCGGAGATTGGAGCTTGATTGGACCTTAAAATCTACCTAATAAAAGGAACCTTATAGGAACTGGGTTTGAGATACTTCAGGTCTAGTTGACTTAATTCTTTGAGGATCACGGGACTTGGTTCAATGGATTCTTGACTTGACTCTTGTTGATAACGACCTAACTTGGACACCTGCACCTTTCACATGGCTCAACTCCAGTTGGAGTGGTGAGGGGATTGGATTTACCGGTATGAGACGCACACAAGTGGAAACACTTGTCCTCATCTAGGGAGGGAAGTGCACCCCAACCCGTCCAGTGATAAGGAAGTCTAAAGACGGGAGAGTTTGGGTTGCGATAAAGCTTCAAAAGAGGGATAGTCTACTGGCTCAAGAGGAGCAACTCCTTATGTAAATGCTGTTGTATATAGTATTCAAAAAAAATGTCCAGGCATGTACAAAAATAAAAAGCATGCAAAGTATGTACAAATGTTGTAAAGCCAATAAGAAAGCTTGAGTTCCAAAGTCAAATATGTGAGCCTGCAGCTGGATGACTTGACTACACTGGTCTTGCATCCTAGGATAGGTAGCTACACTGGCTACCGTCCATTCTTCTCTTCACCCCCTCCTCTTGAGCTGGTTGCCACTTGAACTTAGAATGGAATACCCCACTTCTCGAGGATGGAGTTGTTGGATTGGGGAATCATTGGGTTTTCGTACTGGAGAAGTCAGTTTCTTTGTCATTCTAGTTGGGGAGAGCCACCATCACTTACACTGTACGAGTCAGATTCATAGTCGTAAGAGTTTGCGTATGAATTGAAATATTTCTGACCTGGCTATTGAGGAGACTTGCACGGAGTTTTGGGATTCTCAGGGACTGTTGGATTTCAAATTCGGTTCTCATTAAGGTTCCGCCCGCACTAATTATTCCAAAGGTCCGACTTAAGCTCCAAACTTTGACTTTGTGAAGACAAGTTCGATAATTAAACTGAATCCAAGTTCTTCTTTTTCGTTTCTTTCTTTTTTCTTTTTGCACTTATTGCATAAGTGTTTGCTAGGGACTAGCAAAGGTAAAGTATAGGGGGATGATGAAGCCACATTTCATCATCTTTATTCTATCATTTTGGCCTCGAAAACCCTAGCAAATGCGTGTAAATACCATTAAATACATCATCTTAGCATTCATGCATGTGTATCCAAATAGTGTTTAATTTACTGTAATTAAAGCCAAAATTATAGAATAAATAAAAGAAAAGAAAAAGAATAAAAATATTGTAAATTTTTTATGACCCGAAACCCCGAGACCTAGGCATCTTGATGAATAGGTCGACAAGGAATGAAGTAGGGGGAGATAAGGGTCAAATACAATCAAAATACCTATACTTTTTTAATTAATTCTTTATTCATTTTGGGATCTATTTTTGGTTCCACTTTTTATACATCAAATAAAGAAACTTTGTACATGAAAGATGTAGATAATTAAATAAAGAAAAATACAAAATTGATTTCATTCAAAAACAATGTACATATAAAAAAGTTATGGTCTGAATAAAAATCCAGAATCCCAACTTCCCAGACCTGTATCTCACAAATGAAAACTCCAAATGCAGCAAACTCATCTTTAATTGTAATATAGTTAAAAATAAGCTATATAAGGCGGTGGTTTCATATTTGGCGGAGCTAAAGTTTGAAAGTTGAGTTTTGGACCCTCATTGTATAATTGTACAGAAATAAAATAGTCAATTTATTCTTTATCCATTATTTTTATAATTTCATATTTTTATAATTATGTAAATACTATTTATAATTCACATGTACATTAAAATCAGAATAAAAATGCAAAATAAATTCAAATAAAATACGCGTATATTTCATCCATAGGTATAACACCTATATACATACCTATAGTAATACATACTTATATTTTATTAAATATATAAAACACTTCAGAAAAATAAAATAAAAATAATAACTAAGTGTATAAAAGTATTTTATAACTTCATAAAATAATAAACACAATTAAAGAAATTACAAAATACCAAATAAAAATAAAATACTAAAATATACAGGTAAAATACCTATATAGGCTATAAAAAGCAACTTGCAAATATATGCCTCATAAAAATAATTAAAAATTACCATAAAATAATTTTTAAAATTACAAACATTTTTAAACCAAAAATCAAATAATTCATTTCCTATTTTATTATTGATTTTAGAAAATATTTTTCCAGGTTTTTCCTGGTTGGTCCACGTGGACCAACCAGGGGGGGTTGAATTGTTGACCGAGGTCAACAGTCTGACCCTCATCTTGTAGCTTTGTCAGAAGTTGTTTTGACCTATGTTTCTCGATTTTTTTGAGGATGCATCGTATCCCCTTTCACAAATATTTCTTCATGACTTTTGAAGCCCGATTCTCCATGATACACGCCCAAGGGTCACCTTGGGGCGTGGATCATCGAAGTCATCGCTACACCTCGTCCTTCGTGTCACATCCGTCAACCCTACAAAACTCCTCCTTGATTTTCGATTTGATTTTGAACCACACTTCATCCAGATCTTCCCCCCTTGGACTCGCTCGAGCTTCCTGGAGGTGACAGCTCCAAAGTTGCCTGCTTCAAGGCGGCGGATCGACCACGATCTGGGCGTGTTCCACCCACCTCCGGTGAACCCGCCGTCGAGGTACTTCAACCTCAGGCCTGGTCCTTTGAGGTATCCATTTCCCTCCTTTTCTTTCACCTTTTTATTCCCCGTAGTCGTAGCTTCTCGCATCCACCTTCATTTCCTATTTTCATCGATCAAATCCCTCCATCGAAACCTCCGCCGGAGCGCACCTCTGGCGAGCCTCCACCACGACGTTCACGCCAACTTTCGTCGGGGCAGTTTTCCCCCGACGCCTTCACCCTTTTCTTGCAGGTCTTGAACCCCATCGCTCACCTAGCGCTCGTTTTGAGCATTCGCCGGAGGCACCTAGAGCACCCAAGCTCCGCCGTCCCCGTGTGAGCGCTCCGTCCATCGCCGGACCTTTTTGGAGCTACCATCATCGAGAGGAGGACCGCAGGAGCTTGTCGGCCTATTTTGAGAGCGTCAGTAGCCACGGAGGAGGTGGAGCAAGGTCAGGGAAGTTCGCCGGCGAGGGCCTTCTTCCTCGTTCTTCATCTTCACTTTGCAGCCGTCCGATCGAAGGCCTCCACCCAGGTGAGAAGCAGTCGTTGGATCACTGCTCCATCAGCCGTCGATCCCACGTTGATGTTCTGATCTCAGCCGTTGCAGCCGAACCGTCATCGCACATCGAGGGCGCGCCACGCGTCAAGTGGACGGTCCACAGCCGTCCGATCTCGCCCAGGCATGGGCATTTTGCAAGTATACCCTGTGCCATTTTGTATTTTTATTTAGTCCTCAATCTTTCTTTTGCTGTTTAAAATATTTTGTAACATTTGTAAAAAGACCCCCCAACTTTTCC
Source organism: Ottelia alismoides (assembly GCA_037367405.1). Taxonomy (NCBI): domain Eukaryota; kingdom Viridiplantae; phylum Streptophyta; class Magnoliopsida; order Alismatales; family Hydrocharitaceae; genus Ottelia; species Ottelia alismoides. Next base: position 78,105 of record JAZKJV010009852.1, read on the forward strand.
TATTTGCATTTTAGTCCTGGCCACGTCACCTCACGTGACCAGTACACGTTAGGTGAGGGCATTTTGCATACAACCCCTTCAGGCTTTTAGTATTTCATTTCAGTTCTAGGATTTGAATATTAAGTGTAAAATTTTTTGGGATATTTGCATGTGAGCCCTCGGGCATTTTGAAAATTGCACCTAGGTCCTTCCCAAGCGCGTGCTAGTCACACGCCCTGGTGGACATTTTGCAAGCATACCCTTGCGGGTTTTGTGATTTACTTTTAGTCCATTAAATGCAATTTACAGTATAATATTTTGCGTGATAATTGCAACTGTGCCTTTGGATGTTTGTGTATTTGCGTATATACCCCTGTCAGGCCATACATTTTTGTGTGCTTGTCTTATTTATATCATGTATCATTAAAACCCCAAAAATTCCACAAAAACCAATTAGGCTCCTGCTTCATTGTAGTTTCACGCCATCATTTTTATTTTGCACTTTACTGCATTTTAATATTTATTAAAAATAAAAAATAGGCATTTTCAGTACTGTCTATCTTAGAAAATACCAAAAAATATTAAAATATCTTGAAAAATTCCAAAAACATTACCTACTGTCTATTTTATTGTATTCAAGTGTCGGTCCAAAAACCACTATAAATGTCAAAACTAAAACCTTAAAAATTAGAAAATACCTAAAACCATCAAAAAATCTAAAAAATCATAGAAAATTCCTAAAAATATAAATCCAGGTCCTGTTGTTTCCCCCATTTTATCTTATTTATTTAAAAATTAGTTTGGAAAAATTTTGTGGCTGTTTGGTATTTTTCCTTCCCATTTTTATTTCAGCCAGAATATTAATTCACTGTTTTCTTTATTTTGCCTTTTAAAATACCAAAAAGATTCTGAAAAATCCCCAAAAATAACAAAAATAGTAAAAAATTATAAAAAGACCAAAAATATTTCATTTCCTAGTTTTGAGCATTTTCCTTATTTTTATAAATATTCTATCCCCTCTTTTCTTATATAGTATACATATTCCAATATTGAAAAAGAAAATTAAAAAATATAAAATATAAAAATAAAAAAATTAGTAAATTAAAAAAAACCAAAATAAAAAATTAAAAATTAAAATTAAATAAAATTTAAAATTTAAAATTTAAAAACCCATAAAAACATTTGCATTGCATAGTGTAGACAATACCTCACATTCTCACAGACACACACACACACACTTGTTGATCTACCCTGCCTTGCTCCCCTTGTTCGAACTCTCTACGTACTTACATCTATACATCTTCTATGTAGAGTTAAAATAAATTTGACTCCACATTTGTTTGTCATTGTTTGATATTTGATTGTGGGTTCATTGTTGATTAATTAGGGATTTTTGAGCGGTCAAGACACCGACTGCGGTTTCGCCTTGTGAAACCATACGACCCTCGAAATCTCTAGTTATCAGCAACCTATTCATCGTCGCACAGTAAAGCAAACAAGCATGCTTTGGGGCTGCATGATTGCACCAAACCATGGTAGCCCATGGATCCTCGATACCACGAGGACGGATGAGGATGCATGCTTCCCCAAAGGAGAACCCATTGGAGGAAGGGGTCGACACCAAGCAAGTTGGGGAGCCAGAGATTGAGCCATGAAGGGTGTCGCGATCGGTCAATTTCTGCTTCCAAATCAAGGAGTTAGATTCAGTCCGAGCACCTCCTAGAAGGAGAGGCTCTTAAGGTATTTCTCATGCATGTAGATGGCCCAAATAGAAGAATCCGAGGTGAGGAGACACCAAGATCAAGCCACAATCATTGCATAATGGATGGCATCTAGAGATCATAACCCAAGTCCACCATCCTCTTTAGGGTGTGATGAATACACATTCATCACTCTTTATTCTTATATTTTAGCTACAAAAACCTTTGCAAATGCATGTAGATATGTGTAAATAGGAATAATTAGCAAAAGCATGCATTGTGTAAAAACATATAAATAGCATGTTTTTGTGCAAAAATAAAAGAATAAAGATGAAAAAGAAAAAGAGGGAAATATTTAGAATAAATATTGAGCAACCTAACCCAAGGGAGGGCTCAGCATGGGCCTGACCGCATAAAAGCCAAAGTAGAGAGAGATAGGGGCTCATATGTAAATATTTGTGTAAATAAATAAAACTATATTTTCCTCACCCAAAAATATGCTTGTAAATATTTGTATATATTTATAAAAATATAAAAACAAAATAAAAAGTTAAAAATCAAAAAGATTAAAATACCCCTTTCACCATGTACATAAACCACACTTATATATTATTTAGCTTTATAAATATACAAAAGTAATTTTTATAATTTTTGTAAATATTCTATGCTTTATATTGTAAATAAATAAAATAAAAAGAATCAAAACAAAAATCAAATAAAAATAACAAAATTTAAAATACAAAAATACATTGTATATATACCATGTATATAGATGTACATATCTATTTATTTTACCTATGTATATAAATAATAAAAATAAAATAAAACACCCTTTTATTCCTTATTTTATTCTATAAATAAATAAGATATAAAATAAGGATAAAATTGTATAAAAATAATATATAAAAATCAAAAATCAAAACCCCATACATTGTGTATATACCTATATATAGTACATATAATGTAAATACCTTATTTTTATTTCCAAAAATTAATTAAAAATCACCAAAAAATAGAAAAAAATAAAATAAAAATATTTCATGTTTTAAGTTTTTGTAAATTCGGTCATTTTCTAACTCAAAATAATTAAATAAAAATTCAAAGCTTGGCGGCCTCTGATTGGTCCACGGGGGATTGTTGACCCTCGGTCAACTCTCCCCCCAGGACCACCAGAGCCGGGTCCTCCTCGCCCGACCCGTTTTCTCCAAATTTTCCACGGATGACCCGATCGCCATTCCCCTTAACCCCGGGCTCTGATTAACCTCAGATCATCCAGGACCCTCGCCCGGGGTGGGTTTGCTGGATCCGCGCGCTCCTGAGCTCGCCCGATCGCCATCTTCTCGGACCCAGCACCATATATATAGTCGTCTCCGGCGACCTAATTCTTCCATCTTTGGCCATTCCCCTTCTTCCCTGTGAGCTCCAGAGTGACCGCACGAGTGACAGCGAGCGTCCCCGCCTGTTGCAGCGAGGCGAGGAGGAGGAACCCACTGATCCGGCGAAGACTCCGCCGTAGCTCCGCCACCTGTGCGAGCTTCGAGCCTCGGGCAGAGACATCCCTTGAGGCGACGACCGGGAGCTTCCCCAGCTCCAGCACAATCTCATCGATCACCCAGGTAGTCCCTTAGCTTAGCTATTTCATCTAATTTCCGTTTACCCCCCAATCTTCGTCGTCGTCTTCTTTCTTCGATTCACCCCGGTTCCGACCACCGTTCGACCATCGGACCCGACCCACATCTTCGCCTTCCTCCACCGCACGTTCTGCACCCACTCACACAACCCAGCTCGCACAGGAGCTGGGAACCGAGCTCCACGTCTTCCACCTTCGCCGGAGCCCGCCGCCCCGACGCACCAGTCACCTTCACGTCGCCTAACTGGGTCGAGGCACTTTGCCCTCGACCCGCGAATCTCCTGAGGGGTTTTGCAGGTCCAACAGAGGCCATCTGAGGCCTCTCGATATCCAGCCCAGGAGCTTCACCTCCGCCACCCTCGTCAGAGCTCCCCCGAGCTCGGCTGGGGCATCGGAGGACATCAGCAGCTGCGCACCTCACGCCGGAGCTCCTCCGATACTCAGGCGCAGCAGAGGAGGCCGGAGGCGCCTTCACGAGGCCGGCGAAGTTCGCCGGCCATCAGTTCGTCCAGCATCCTCCAGAGCTGTTGATCATGCCTCCTCGCTCCAGGTCTGATCTGAGCCGTCCATCTCCAGAGCTGTCTTGAGCGTTCGATCCGAGGAGACGCCATCTGGAGCGCCCACCAGCCGCACCCGTAGATCAGCCACGTGGAGCGTATCCAGAGCCCCCGCTTAATAAAGGGTAAATTGCCCTTAGGCCCCGCTTCTATTTTTATTTAGCTTTAGTCCTGTAAATATTTAAATACGTTGTTTAGTTTTAGGTTTAATTACATAGAGGACCTTGAGCTTAGTGTAATTGCATATATACCCCTGCCTGTTGTGAGCCACGTGCTTCGTCACGTGTTGTTTTTGGGATATTTGCAGTCTTTACCCTTGTTGTTCTGGTTGTTACGAAATGAATGAAATCTTTTTGATATTTGCATTTATGCCCCTGTGAATGGTTTAATTTCGCATGTGCGTGATATCTTGGGTTATTTGCAACTGAGCCCCCTGGACTTTTGGTACGTGTTACCAATAAGTCCTCGGGACTTATTTTCTTTACATATAGGTCCCTGAGTGCCCCAGGCACGCGTTTGGCGCGTGTTTTGCTGGGTATTTTGCACCAGGACCCCAGAACTTTGGGTATTTGCATTCCAGTCCCTGTGCACAGTACCCTCTTGTTATTTTTGAATAAAATATCAAATCACCTCCAAATCCAATGAGAATTTGACACATGGCTCCTGCCATAGTGTAGGATTTTCACGGATTTTTGAGGACATTTCTGATTTTATTTGCTATTTTTAAACATTCAAAAACTATCATTTTTGCTACTATCTAGATTGGAAAATCAAAAAAAATATAAAAACTCCCCTAAAAATTCTATAAAAATTAGCTACTTTCTAGTTTGTGTCCCTTTATTTTCTAGCCAATTTTGGTTATTTTTCACTGCTTAAAAACCTTAAAAACTTAAAAACACTAAAAAGCCCATACAAATTCTAATAAAGTAATTAAAAACCTAAAAATAATAAACTTGGTACCCAAATTTTCCTTGTTTTCTCTATTTTACAGGAAAATTACCTCCAGGCCCTTTTGAGGCCCTTAGGTATTTTATCTAGGGCTTTTGGGCTTGGCTGGACAGTACCCCTTGTTTTTATTACTGTTTGATTTTTAGAAAATAAAATATACATCAGAAAAACATAAAAAAATATAAAACACATAAAAATATTTTTGTTTTAATTTTCGGTTGACTTTTGATGCATTAAATAAATTGTTGAAGTGTGCTTGTCTTTGTTTTTTCTTATTTTCTTTATATATTAAAAATCCAAAAAATATAAAAATAATTAAAAACCACTAAAAAATATTTTGTCTTTTATTTTCCTTATTTTTACTACTTCGTAGGCCTTCGGCCAATCCGTGCTCCTCGAGTTCGACCCTGGGTGCTATACCAGGTTAAACACATAGCAGGACCGCTACGCGTGTTTTGATTGCTTGATTTATCATTAGTGGTTCGATTTTTCTTGATCGACCTAGTCTGAGTGATTGAGGTCACAACGACCATTTCTGTACCTTTACCTTAGTCGCTTAGACGGTCTATCAGGGTGGTAGACATTGATTAAAGCAATAAATGCCAACCATATCCCCACAAGAAGTTGACGCAAAACATGTCGATCCACCTAATCAAGGCACGATGTATCAAGATATTGGTTGCCTAGTATATAAGCATACCGGCATTGATAGTTTTTAGAAGTTGCATATGGTCGGCCATATAAAGGGTCTTTTATTTCCTGCCACAAAGCAAGGACCTTACGCTATCCTCCAAATGGAGATCCACTTTACCTCCACTTTACCCCTCCCGTAGGAGGAAGCAAGCATGAGGCCTAAGTAGGTCATCAGGAGTGGGTGACTCTACATACCCAACTGAAGTGTCAAACCAAAGTCATCAGGAGCACCCTTGGGCCTAAATAGCTCGCTCTTACAAGCGTTAATTAATAGGCCCGAGATCTGAAAGAAGTTGTCTAGAATATCCTTGATGAATCTCGTAATCATCATTCTAAAATTGGTCATTTAGGCTATATTCCCCATCATTCACTTGTAATTAATCATTAATAGAGCATTATTAGCATTCATACATGTGTGAATAATATTTGCATTTCATCATGCATAAATTGCATTAAAATCTCAAGTGTAAATTAGCTCAAAAAGCCGCTAACTTCTCATATTTTTAGTTAATTCATCTTAACTCCGATTAACCCCAAACCACCTCCATTGTGTAGATATTACTAACCTTATTAATTAAAAAATACAAAAAAATTACTAACTCAGATAAGTATCAAATAATCCCAAAGTCTAATTTCACATCTGACGGACTAAAACGAGCATATCTCCCACATACAGTGTCCGATTTTGGTCTACTCACTTTTAAAGTACTCCATTTTTAAATACCTTCAACACAAGATCAATTTCATAGAATTCGGAGCTCATATGTGAAAGTTGGGTTTTGGGCCTCTTTTGCGTAGTTTGACTTTTTGCTATTTTTGACCTGAGTTTTTATGTACATAATTAACCCTTTTAATTTTATTTCTTCTTCATTTGTGTTCTTTGATGAAAGTTTTAATAAGCGGAGCAAAAATCCAAATCCAGATCAAAACTGAAATCAAAAGAAACTGACTGAGTCCAAGCATCCCTTGTCGGTCTGTACAAAAATTGTGTGTTTCTTACTTTTATTTTATTTTCATATTTTCTTAATTATTAAAATACAAAAAAATTAGATTAGTGTGTAATTAATTTTCTTGTATTTTATTGTATTTTTTATTTAATTTTTATCCTCTCTAAAACCATCAACAAAATTACAAAACCCTCAAAATTCGGTTTTCTATACACATGGAAAACCACCAAAAATACCACTTCGCACAGTTGACCTCTTTTGCTCCCGGGACCTTCATGAAAGTTGTAGATCTCGACGAGACGAACAATTTCGTGAAGAAAATTTTTCGATCCGAGGTCTGCTTCTATTTCTTTTCTATTTTTTCTTTACCTTTAAAATTTTAAAATTTTTTTGGAGTGCCACGTGGCATGCCCAGGGGCATGCCACGTGGCACCCCACCTGCTGCACCTCTCTCCAGGCGCACGTGCGTGCCTTCCCCCTCCTGCGGTCACGTGCCTGGCACGTGACCCCTGTCTCCTTCCCCAACCCAACCCAACGCACGCACGCCCCCTCAGTCGTTCCTCCACCACATCTCCTCGTAACGGCCGCCGCACCCGCTTCCGCCGGTCGTTACGAGTCCAGCCAACACCCCCTCCGCGTAACGCCCTCCGATCACCCTCCTATGAGAGCCCCTCCTCGTCGGTGGCAAAGATGATCCGCCCCTTTTTCCCTCGAGTGCTGGTGACAGCGGCACACGCTCCCACCTGGGCGTGATCCAGAGGAAGCACTACCTCTGCAGCTGCCTAGTTCTGCCAAGCTTCACGCACGCCGGCGTTGAGGTGATCATCGGGAGCAGCCATCGTTCCTCCCAACTTTCCCATGCGTTCCTCTACATGCGCACAACAAGATCTGTTCTGTTCCGTCCTTCTCCATTTTTTTAGGAGCACGAAGCCCCGCTCCTCCACCGTTCGATTGGAGCCCCGCCCCCCCATCCTCCGCCTCGTCGATCACCCACCGCCTCTGCCACAACTCGGTCGTGTGTCGGCCGACCTCCTACGCCCTCCGCTGATTGCGCCCACCGACTCGCCCGGCCCGGGCTCCAGCTTCGACCGCCCGCGCCCCCATCGCGCCATCGCCTCCGCCCGCGCATAGCGAACGACCAAGGGCCAGCCACCTGCCCTCTGCCACCGCTCGGCCGTGTGTCGGCCGAGCACGGTCGCTGCTCCGCCTCAGCCGCGAACGCCGCCTCACCGCCCGAGGGCCGTCCTCGCCACCGCCTCCGCCGAGCCTGAGCACCAACGCACAGTTGCCGTTGGATCGGACAGGAGGCCCTTGATCCAACGGCTACAGGTGTGACACGTGGACGCACCCAGCCGCCTCTCCGTGCCTCAGCTTCAGAGCTCCGAGCCTCTGGCTGGGACCTCCCGAGCCTCCACTTCATATCCGAGCCTGAGCCTCGGGTTCTCCGAAGCTATCCGAGCCTGCATCAATCCTCGAACCTCAGGCTCGGCCGCCCGAGCCTCAGCCTCCCTCACCCGAGCCTCCTGGCACACGTGTTACGCACGTGCACTCGAGGGAAAATTGCATTGAAGCCCCCGCAAGTTTCTGAAATTACATATATATGAGTAAATTACAGAGGGGTCCCTCCAACTTTTAGAAATTATAGATAAGCCCCTCCAAGGACCTCTTTACAAGAAAAATTTTATTTTATTTACATTTTAGTCCCTAAACTTCATTTTATCATATCTTTTTCATACAAACTCCATTTTGAGCATATAATATGTCATTTTGAAGATCTTTTCATGCTCTACATTTAACATACTTTGTGAACAGATCTGAGGTTGTTTTGTGTTAATTATTATTTGAGGACCTATGTTGAGATATACAGGCTGAGTTTAACATATTTGTACCCTATTAAGAGATTCACGAGTTATTTTGTAGGGATTTGAATTAGAAGATGATGGAATCGATTTCAAATCTGAGGACTTAATTTTTGCAGGGGATAAATCAAGGAGGTTTATCAGTGACTGTGATATTGACTGCAAACGTTTCTCAAGAATAAAATTAGAATTGTTTTGATAAAATCATCGCAGGATCAATCTGATATCTATTCACTCTTGCTGGTGTCAGGACTTAATTTAATATATCTTGCTGAATTCGATATTATTTGATCTGTGATTTCATTTCGAGGATATTGATTGATTTTATTTGGATTAAACATCACTAAATCATAGATCCGGTGCTTCACTCTTTTTGTTTAACTTTGTTTATATTGTACCTTTCATCATTGCATTGTATTGTATATTTTCTAAACACATAAATTAATCAACATTAATTAATTATTTAATTTAATTTAAAATCGTGCAACTAAGAATCACCGTTCCCTGTGTTCGACCTTGGTAGACTTGTCAAGTAAAAATATTTCACAACATTCAAAGGTCTGTGGTTTTTTGTTGAACCAAATTCGCGTCCTGCACTACGATAATTTCACATTCTTAAAGAGGCAAATTTGACGTTCATCAATCCTCGATAGCCAACAAAGAGATGGATGATCCTATACATAAGAAGGGCGAGCTATCTGCAGATAAGATGAGCAGGATCAACCCTCTGGCCTCTCCCCATTGTCTTGAGGTGTTCCTTAGCAATTGAAACTTCAATAAGGCATGAGAGTGATTCCATCCATACAACAAAAAGCAAGGGAGTGAGCGGGTTCCATTGCCGCAACCCATGGGAGCCACGAAAAAATGTAAAAGGGGAACCATTAATCAAGATAGAGAAGGAGTTGGTAAAGATGCAACACTTGATCCAACTAATCCAAGTAGGGTAAAACCCCATCACTCAAAATTCCTCAAGATGGAGGTATGCTCAATTGTGTCAAAAGTCTTGGAGAGATCAACTTTGAGGCTGTAAAAGAGGGTGAGCCTTCACTCAAAGCCCCGAACTAGATCATGAGCCAGACAAAGGTTATCCGTAATGGATCATCCCTTAATGGAAGTAGACTAATAAGGTGAGATTAGGTACTGTAGAACAAGGAAAAGGCACGAGGCTAGGATCTTGGCAAAGATCTTGTAAGTTTCATTGCAGTAAAAGATTGACCTAAAGTCCCCCAAGTCCATGAGGGAGGAATCATTTGACGCAAGAGTCAAAAAGGTGTGATTTGCCTCCCACACCATGTTGCTTCCCTGATGAAGTAATGTCAAAACCACACATACATCAGTCATGATCAATGGCCAATGCATCTTGGAGAAGCTCGCATTGAGGCCATCAAGCCCCAGAGACTCAGATGAGGAGATGGAGCGGAGGACGATCTAGATCTCATACTCCCCAAAAGGTTGAATCAACCATTCACAAGCATGGGAAGAAAGATGCAATTTAGGATCAAGAGGGTCCTCCCTCCTAGGTTGAGGTATCTCAGGGCCTAGGAGACCATCATAGAAATCAATAGCAGTTGATGCAACATCTAATGGCTTGTCCCCTTGCAGGCCATGCCCATCCAATAAGGAGGGGAAGTTGTTGCGTGCTACATGGCCTTTGGCAGAGAGGTAAAAGAAATATGTGTTGTGGTCCCCCATTTTGAGACAATCAACATGACTCTTTTGTGTCCACACTGACTCATGGTCAGAATCAAGGATAACAATGTGGACTTTGGCGTCAGCCTCTAGTTTGGTCAAGAAGGGGTCTAGAGGGTCAATGGAGAGAGCTTCATTAATGAGGGAGATGTCGTCTATGGCCTTTATCTATCTGAACACATTCACCTCCTTACTCTCCCATACCTTGAGGGAAAATTTAACATTCTTGAGCATTCTCTGTAGGCAAAACAACAGGTTGCCCCAAACCTGCATGGCCCAAGAGTGGGTGATAACATCAAGGTAGCTCGACAGTGAGGTCCAATAATCAAAGTATCTGAACGATTTGCAGTGTCCAGCCAGTTGTGCCAAAGAGACATGCATGAGGAGATGATCTGACCCGGAGAGAGGAACGTACTTTAGCTTGGCATGAGTGAAGAGTGAGAGCCTTGCCCCTTTACCAAAGCAAGATCAAGGCAAAAAATAATCTTTAATGGACCAATCACCAAGTTGGACCAGGACTAAGGGTTACCAAAGGAGTCCATGTCCATAAAACCACAAAAATCAGTGCAAATTTTGAACTCCTCCATAGCACCGTGAAAGGGTGGGTGATGAATATCGTATTCATCAATATTATATTGAGTTTTTAATCCCCCATCTTATCCTAAATAATGAATTAAACAATTAACTAAATATAATTAATATTATATACTTTGTAGATAATTAGTGCTGATTCATGTAAATAAATTAAGTCTTAATTTATTGCATATTTGTGTCTATATATCTCTTTATTTTCTATGTTTTCTATATATTCAAAATCCCATAACATAGAGTAATATTGCAAATAATTGATTGTATATTAATTCATATTTAAAATACAAAAAATATACAACACAATCAAAGTGGGTGTTTTTATCTTCTATAAAAACACTTACAAAAATACTACTATGTATATATTGAAAGTTGTACATGAAAGTTGTAGATCTCAAAAAGACATTGAATACTTTTTAGTTTGACTTAATTTTACATTTTATTTTGATATTTATTATATTTCCAGTTTTAGAATATTTTCATTGGGCCACGTGGCTGCACCTGGGCTAGCCACATGACATGCCTCTTTATTCCATCCCGCCTACGATCTCAACCGTTTGATTATTTGACTAGACGACCACCTATCCTTCAGCACTGCCTCCCTCTAGAGAGTCTGATCAACTGATCAGATGACCCTTCTTCATTCTTGCAAGCCTAAATCACAACAGTTGGATTCCCCGATCCAATGGTTCTCATTCATCATCAACCCCCTGATCGCTATCCACGTATCTTCACCTATTAACCACCTCACCTCTACATGTCCTCATGCCTCGATTCTAGTGGCATTCGACAGCTGACAGGCCGCAATTTCAGCCCTTTGGGAGTGCATATTTAGCACTTAAGAACGTCGCAGTCAGGCTGGATTAGGTCCATCAAAGACCATCTCATTTGGATATGGCAATGAAATCAGATGGTCGTTAATTTATTTTACTTGGTAAGTAACCAAGGTCGAACTCAGGCATACGAGCCTCTCTCATGATTATTCAGACTTTTATTCATTAATTAAGTGTTGAGTTGGAGAATCATAGGTCAAACAATGCACAAAGACAAGACAATGCATTAAACAAATATAAAAAATGCATTTTTTATTTTTATTTTTAATCATGCAATTAGATGCGATGAAATGCAATGCAAACATGCCCTAGGTCAGAACTAAATGATGAGCAAATTGAACAATGAGTCAATTTCAGGTTTAATTCCAGTGACAAACTTGATGGATAAATTGAACTAGGCATAAGCTTAAGTAATCAGAGACACATGACCATTATGATAATACATCAAAATCACAGTGTCCAAAATATGAAATGAACATGCCATTAAAAAGTTCATCAAACAAGCTTCGAAATGAAACTGAAATCAACTGAAATAGAGGTACGATGCTTGAGATATGCATGAAAGAAGACAAGGGCATAACTGTAAGAAAACATGAAAGATAACTAGCAAACATGTCCCTGAGAGGGATTAAAATGCAATTAAAATAAGTCACAGGATCTTCCCTGTAAATAATCCACACACGTGGGGGCATATTTGCAATTATTAATGCTCACGTGGGTAAAAATGCAAATAGACCCATGCACGCGTGGACGACACGTGAATCCGAACCTGTCTACAAAAATTGACGAATTCGGAGGGCTTCTATGCAATTTGCCCATAATCACATGTGCGAGGCACGTGCACTTCCAGGCTCGGTAGACGCTGAGGCTCGGAGAAGGGTTGGTGCAGCTTCGGTTCAGCTTGGAAGGACGACCCTCCAGGCATGGACTTGCATGTGGCTCGGTGTATGCTCGGGAGGCTCGAGCCTGGAGATTCGGAAGCTGAGGCTCGGGGCAGCCCTGGCTCTGACACGTGGACGTCTGTGATCCGTCAGATCAATATGATCCTACATCACCTGTGCTGCATGGAGTCGTTGGCGTGTCCTCATCTGGACCGCTAGTAGAATACTGGGATATACTCATCCAACGGTCTCTGTGCTTTCTCCTCCGCCACGGGGCTGGTGGCGAGTTCTGAACTCCGGCGAAGTGCTCCGAGCTCCGACATCGTCTAACCTGCTTGGTGAAGCTCCCCAAGACTACTTCGAAGGTTGGCGAGGAAGCTAGATCCCATGGGGATGCGTCGGGCAATCTGAACATGGATAACCATGTCTGAACGACGGAGGTGGTGCTGCAAAAAATCTCTCCGGTGAGACTTCCGACCATTGAGGAATAGAGAAACTGCATATTTAGTCCATAGTCGAAGCATGGTGCAAAGGGCAGTGATGCGAGAATGAGTGAAGTGGAGAGCTCTTGTGCATAGAGAAGGCGGTATCTCTGAGCTCCTCCGCCGTGGAGGGTGGAGGAGATGGATCGGAGGTGATTTGAGGTTGTGAAGGTAGGGAGAGTGATCGGGAGTGAGCGCGAAGACGGGGGTTGTGGTGCGAAGCTAAGGAGATGGTCTATGAAGGGCGTAATTGACCGAGAAATCCTAATTAATTAAGCAAAAGGAAGAAGAAAATACAGAAGAAAAGTAGAGATACTTACCTAGTCAGAGATGGAGGTGGTGATCTGTGCTTGAGCTCTGAGGGGAGCTCGGGTCATCGCTGGACTCCGGCGACCCCTCGGAGCAGCTAGGCGAGGCTGGGCCATCGCGAACCTGGCCATGATGGTCAGGGGTCAACACCGGAGGCCAAATGCCATTTTTACGCCTCGATCGTCCCTCCCCCTGTCACGGAGAGGAGGAGATGGGCTAGGCGGTGCCCCGCATAAAGGTGGACAGTTGTGGCCGACAGAGGGGATGGTGTATTTAAGGGGCGAAGATGACAGTTCCGACGGAGAGGGTCATGATTTGCGAGGGGGATATGACGTGAGTGGAAGGGGATCATGGAAGAAGTGACTTCTCGCGAGGATGAGGGATGAGTGGGGGAGGTCCTGGAGTGGTTGGTACTTGGAGATGGAGATCATGGAGTTGGGGAAAAATAGAAGAGCGAGGGTGGTTCGCGAGCTTGAGAACGTGGAGAGAGGGCAGACCGGAGGTAGGGGATGACCTCGTGGCTGTTGGATCTTATGATCCAACGGCTATGAAGTGGGTGGTAACTGATGGCCTGGATAAAATCGATGAGGCATGATCACATAACGCAACCATTGCCACGTGGAGTACTGGAGGCGAAGCACCAGCGGACATGCATGATTAGATTAGGAGTGTGATCGGATGGTCCATATAGAGGGCGTCAAAGAACGGTGGAGATGACGGGACGAGGGCGAGATCGAATGGCGCACAAAGCACCACATGGCGGGCTATAGGCAAGGCGCTAGCGGGCATTGCAGATGTTAGATGGGGATGATCAAACGACGGGGGACAAAGCGTGTGTGGAGGTAGTGGGACCATTGGATCAAGAGGAGATCCAACGATCAGGAAGCGAGGGAGGCAAAGGCAAAGGGGGCGGGCCACATGGCTTAACCAGAAAGAGCCACGTGGCCCAATCAGATTATTTGAATAAAGAAATTGAATCATGGGGGAATGAATGGCCGAATTTGAGAAAACTCAAAACATGAAAGTTGTAGATCTCATCGAGATCTACAACTTTCATGTTGACTAAAAATGGAGATGAGGTCATTTGAAGATACAAAATATTTTTGAGGTTATTATTAAGGTTAAAAACACCACGGTTTTTAATTTTGCTAATTTTTATGGTTTTTAATTTATTCAAGACTCTGATAATTACAAGACTTTATCTGGTTTTTATTGACGCACATTTAAGCAAAGGGGTTAAAAAATGTAAATTAAGATGATGAAATCGAGTTTCGTCACCCCCTATACTTAAACTATGCTCGTCCCCGAGCATCAAGAAAATGAATGAATTGAATTAACCCCCTTGTGCACGTGAGTACAGGATCCAATCTGTTCAAGTTCACTCAACTTTAGAGGTCCAAAATTTTAAAGCTCAACCCAGCCATAATCAAGAGGTACCCAATTCCTCTATTTATCCAGACTCTCTCTAATGTATATATAGACCAAGGGTATGATACTTAGTGTTGACTTCATTCATGAGAGTAGAGTCAAAACTTCACCCAAGGTCTTGGTCCGAGAAACTCTCCTAAGGACCCAATCCTCAATACTAGGGAATAAATCAAATCTTGCGTTCAGTCCACCTTCTCTTTAGTTGTCAGGCTTAAAAATGTAGATGGAAGGCCAGTAATGGAGGGCATGGGATTGTGTCATTTCTTCTCCCCCTCTCATTGGAACAAGGATTCTCTATTAGTGCCTTATTACGCAACACATTTTTTTGGTGTTGATCAGTGTGTCCGTCAAGAGAAGTTGGAGCCGTCTGCACTTGTTTTCCTGGGATTACACCGGGGTATGTCTTTTTTGAGTACCTATCGTACCTTCTACACCCAGACTTGTAGCATTTACGATACAGAGCCCTTTTTTGGTGCAAGCTCGACTCCTGGTCCTAATAGCGGTGATCCAAGTGGACACTTTGAAATGGTTGGGAGCGCTCGCATTTGGTGGAATCTCTTTGATATGTAACTTTGTGGAATGGGAGCTTTTCTTTGACATTTCATTGATTTGTAGTATTTTTGGCTAGCTCAACTGCTTTTACCAAGAGTTGGCGTACATTGATCAACATTTTTATTTATTTCACACCCTGGCACTTAGGTCAATGTCAAGAAATTAGTATAAGAATCAAGTTCTCATACTGGCTAAAATTGCTGACACTCAGGTTTCATGAAGCCTTCAAAGATTTTGTCCCATCCTCGAGCATCATTAGATCAAGTCCAGACTCGAATTCCTCATCCCAATCCCTCAAATGAAGAGTCAACTCATCTCATCGAAACTGCAGTCATGCATGTGATGTGCTGATCATATTCTTAATGGTCTGAGACTAAGCATGAAATATAGCATGCAAATCTAGAAATTTAGGAGAATGTGGATGATTAAGTCTATGACCATGATGGCTAAGGCTGGTTAACCTTAAATCTCAAGTCCTCATAAACTAAGTTTCCTTGAACATTTCAGATCTTGGTTTAAAGTGTGATTTTAGAGGATTAATCCAACTCCTTCATCCAAAAACATATCTTTTTTAACTTCAAGAGATATTATGAATGCCTAAACTCAATTAAGTAGATGCATCTGCATTCAGCCAGTATGGGTGTAAGTACAGGCCGGAGCCCGTTGCTTGAGGACGGGGCCTTACACGATGTCCTCTAAACCACCCACTCTACTAAGGGCGAACCCTCACTGAACACGGCTACTTATTTGGGCTTAGTAGTCACTAATGACTCTTAAAGGAATTTTGGATTTTTTATGGAATTTTAATTAAAGGTTAGAACACTGATTAGACTCAACTTTCCTTGAAAAGAGAAAGAAAATTTCAATACCAAGTCACACAAATAAAAATTTTCAAAAGATTTTCAAAAGATTTTTCAAAACAAGAAAAACTCGCTTTTCAAATCATTTTTAAAAATATTTTTCTATAAAAATAGTGTAACATAATATAGAAAGCTATGAAAAACCACTGAGTCCTCTTAGTTCAAAGGATTTTACTTTAGCCAAAACGTTTATAAAATTTTCAAATTTTTCAGATTATAGCTAAAGTAAATATATTGTATATACGGTATACCCCCTATACTTAAACTTTGCTATGTCCTCATAGCACTAGATGATACAAGTCCATAGGTCCATTTAAATATAGATAAATATATGGGAACTAAGGAGGGCTCTCCCTATACTTAGGTTAGAAATAACCTAAGTATAAAGGCAAGGAAAGATGAGTAGAGAAAATCATACGAACTTGGGTCCCCCCTATACTTAGGCTGAGATTAGCCTAAGTATAAAGATGAAGATTTGATGTTGGGAGAGACCCAAGGTAAACGAAGAAGAAGGATGGATATACAAGTGAGTGGATGAATCTGCGGAGATTAATGGAGTAACTAAGGCTCAAGGGAGGGTGTCGGAGCAAACATGGCTCAATCAAACAAGCAAGACCCTTTTATTCACCAACTCATACATGAAACCAACGGATGTTGGTTAATTATCTTGTCGATTTTATTGGTGATTAAAACATTCTATTTATACACGGCAACAAAATGTTAAGTGAAATCGACAGCGTACTAGGGTGTTGCTCTTCCAAAACAATATTTTACTCTATTTTAGGTTGACTTGCAATTAACAGTCCTAATTATTTTTCTTAAGGTTGTCACTGATTTAAGGTGAGCACACAAATCAAGCAATCATCGTCTACCATTCATTCCCATTTTCCATTAACCTAGGTGATCAAGCTAGGAGGGGAAGCCGAGAAAAACCATGTAATCTATAAAAAACCATGATCTATGCTAAGCGATGAAACATGCAGTGACTTGGCAAAAATACATGAAAACTTGGGATGTTTTAAAAACCAAAATAATGTATGCAAGGCGATCAGAAAGCCGCACCTAACATGCTTTTATTAGCGGGGAAGAATGTCTTTTAAATTTGGCTAAGTGAAGCGAGGCTATGTGCGTCTTTATTTATAGTGTGTCCTACCGACAAACAAGCACATAAAAAGTGAAAAATAAAATAAGCTCAAAGAGCCGCGTGCCTGGTCCTAAGTCGACACTCAAGTGGGGGCGATCCCCACACAACCACATTCGTTCATTTACAATCGCGAGTCTTCGATCGAAGACCGCTGTAAAGACTATTATTACAAGATAAAATGATATGCAAATTGACATTTTTTTCTTTCTTTTCGACTTGCTCCAAGCGTGCTTCTGTTGCTCCTCACGACGAGTAGCACCTGCTCCTCGCCTCCTTGAACATCAAGGGCCCTGTCACAAAAGCCAAGGTTAGAGATCAATCGAGAAGAAAATTTTATAATGCAAGACAAATGGACAACTTGACCTATATAAAAGAAACACTTAATTAAATAAATGAAAATCCAAATAATACAAGAAATGAGCCACCTCCCCGGCAACGGCGCCATTTGACGGGCCGTAATTTCAACCCTTTAAGACTGTGGATTTAGCACTTAAGAACGTCGCAGCCGGGCTGGATTAGGTCCATCAAAGACCATCTCGTTTGGATATGGCAATGAAATCAGATGGTTGTTTATTTATTTTACTTGGTAAGTAACCAATGTCGAACTCAGGGACACGAGACCCTCTCATGATTATTCAGACTTTATTTATTAATTAAGTGTTGAGTTGGAGAATCATAGGTCAAACAATTCATGAAGACAAGATAATGCATTAAACAAATATAAAACATGCATTTTTTATTTTATTTTTAATCATGTAATTAGATACGATAAAATGCAATGCAAACATGCCCTAGGTCAGAATTAAATGATCAGCAAATTGAACAATGAGTCAATTTAGGTTTAATTCCAGTGACAAACTTGATGGATAAGTTGAACAAGGCATAAGCTTAAGCAATCAGAGACACGTGGCCATTATTTGATAATACATCAAAATCACAGTGTCCAAAATATGAAATGAACATGCCATTAAAAAGTTCATCAAACAAGCTTCAAAATGAAACTGAAATCAACTGAAACAGAGGTATGATGCTCAAGATATGCATGAAAGAAGACAAGGGCATAACTGTAAGAAAATATGAAAGATAACTAGCAAACAGGTCCCTGGAGGGACTAAAATGCAATTAAAATAAGGCACAGGATCTTCCTTGTAAATAATCCACACGTATGGGGGCATATTCGCAATTATTAAAACCCGTGAGGGTAAAAATGCAAATAGCCCCAGGCGTGCATGAACGGCACGTGAATCCGGACCTGTCTGCAAAAATTGAGGAATTCGGAGGGCTTCTCTGCAATTTGCCCAGAATCGCACGTGCGAGGCATGTGCTCTTCCAGGCTCAATAGACGCTGAGACTCGGAGGAGGGTCGGTGCAGCTTCGGCTCGGCTCGGAAAGGACGACTCTCCAGGCATGGACTTGCATGTGGCTCGGTATAGGCTCAGGAGGCTCGAGCCTGGAGATTCGGAAGTCGAGGCTCGGGGCAACACCGACTCTGACACATGGATGTCTGTGATCCGTCAGATCAATATGATCTGACGTCACATGTGCTACGTGGAGTCATTGGCGTGTCCTCATCTGGACCGTTGGATGAATACTGGGATATACTCATCCAACGGTCTCTGTGATTTCTCCTCCATCGCGGGGCTGGTGGCGAGTTCTGAACTCCGACAAAGTGCTCCGAGCTCCGACACCGTCTAGCCTTCTCGGTGAAGCTCCCCAAGACTCCTTCGAAGGTTGGTGAGGAAGCTGGAGCCCATGGGGATGCCCCGAGCAATCTGAGCATGGATAACCATGTCTGGATGATGGAGGTGGTGGTGCAAAAAATCTCTCCGGCGAGACTTCCGACCATTGAGGAATAGAGAACCTGTTGATGAATCCACATTTCATCATCTTTATTCTATCATTTTGGCCTCAAAAACCCTAGCAAATGCCTGAAAATAGCATTAATTAGAGCATATTAGCATTCAAGCATGTACCTGTAAATAGTGTATAAAACACTGTAATTAAAGCCAAAATTATAAAATAAACAAAAGAAAAGAAAATGAATAAAATATTGTAATTATTTTATGACCCAAAACCCCGAGATCTAGGCATCTTGATGAATAGGTCGACAAGGAATAAAGTAGGGGGAGATAAGGGCCAGATACAGTCAAAATACCTATACTTTTTAATTCATTCTTTATTCATTTTGGGACCTATTTTTGGTTCCACTTTTTCTACATCAAATAAAGAAACTTTGTACATAAAAGCTGTAGATAATTAAATGTAGAAAAATACAAAATTGATTTCACTGAAAAATAATGTATAGATAAAATGTTACGGTCTGAATAAAAATCCAGAATCCCAACTTCCCAGACCCGTATCTCACAAATAAAAACTCCAAATGCAGCAAACCCACCTTTAATTGTATATAGAATAAAATAAGCTATATAATGGCGGTGGTTTCGCATTTGGCGGAGCTACGGTTTGAAAGTTGAGTTTGTGACCCTTATTGTATACTTGTACAGATTAGAATATTCAATTTATTATTTATTCATTATTTTGGTATTTTTATATTTTTATAATTCTGTAAATATTATTTATAATAATTTTGTACATTAAAACATGAATAAAACCCAAATAAAACTCAAAATAAAAAAATATGTATATAAAATACACGGGTATTATACCTGTATACATACCTATACAATACCTACTTATATTTTATTTAATATACCAAACACATCAGAAAAATACAATAAAAATATATTTGTGTATATAAAATTATTTTATAATTTTATAAAATAATAAACAAAAATAATAAAATTAAAATACACAAAATAAAAATTAAAGACTAAAATATATAGGTAACATACCTATAAGGTGTATAAAAGTAAACTAGTAAAAATATATTCCATAAAAATAATTAAAAATCAAAATAAAATACTACATAAAATAATAATTATTTTTTATTTAATAATCTAATTAAAATAATATCGTTTATTATTTTTTATTGATTTTACAAATTAATTTTTAGAGGTTTTTCCTAGTTGGTCCACGTGGACCAACCAGGTGATCTGGACTGTTGACCAAGGTCAACAGTCTGACATTCACCTCTGGCTGTGTCAGAATAGCATTTTGACCCCATTTTCGCCCATTTTTTGAGGATGCCTCGTTCACCCTTTGGTGATGGTATCTTCAAGACATTTCTTCCTCGAGCAGTGGTGAATCACGCCCAAGTGTTTCCTTGGGCTGTGGAGCACCGCATCGAGCTGACACTCTCCTTGAACCTCACGCCCCGACCACAATTCAAAACCAAACCCGTCACCCCCCTTTGACCCTTGATCCCTCTTCCTCCATCATTCCAGACTTTTCGGACCTCCTTCGAGTTCCTGGTGACAGCAACATCTCAAGGACCCCTTGCGCGTGGAGTTTGGAGTTGAATCGAGGCGCATCCAACCCTCGCCGGAGCTTCGCCTGAAGCTCACCCACTTCTGACTCCGGTGAGTTCCCCCCCTCTTCTTGTTGTTTCATTTGATAGCTTAGGTTTAGCTTAGGTCATGTCCGTAGCAGTTTCGTATTCGATTAAGTTCTTCGTCGTGATTCCATCAATCGAACCATCGGCGGAGCTGAGCTCTGCCCACCGTTTCCGGTCGTTCCAAGCATCAACCCCACCACCTGTCACCTCCATCCTCTTCCCCTTCGCCTTCTCTCGCTCCGACGCACTCCCATACACCTCGATTTCGCTCAAATCAAGATCACTGAGCTCCTACTCCGCCGATCGCCGGAGCCACCATGCCCGAGCCACAAATCGCCACCACCGCTTCATCTGAGAGCATTCCGAGCTCCATCTCTTTGCCGTGCATCTAACCCTGCAGGAAGGAACGTGAGAGGAGACTCGAAAGAGCCTCGGCAACCAGGGGAAGCACCTCCCAGGTCGCTGCCGCCGTCGACCATCACCTCGCCGTCTCAGACGCTGCTGCGACCATCATCCGACACGGAAGGGCCCCAGGATCATTTTGCCCTTGATCCTAGGGTCGGAGCGGCTGTGTGTCGGCCAGAGTCAATCGTCAAAGTTCGCCGGAGAGGGTGTTCTTCGTGAACCTCTCTCTGCCGTTGGATCAGGAGCGTCGTCCAGACCGAACAAGAGACGTCAGATCATTTGGAGGTTCCACCGTCGGATCTTCTCGTGGGAGTCTAATCTGCAACGTTCGCGTCGAACCGTCATCGGGCTCCTAAGGGCTGACACATGGCTTAAGTGAACGAAGGAGACGCCGTTCGATCGTGAGCAGAGGAAGACCGTCAGGATCGTGACACGTGGACAAGTGGAGCTCCCTCGACCGCACGATCAGCATCTTGGGTATTTTGCACTTTTAACCCAAGAGTTTTTGTATTTAACTTCTTGTCCTAAAATTTTATTTTCCAGTTAAAAAGTTTTGTAATATTTGCAAGTAGGCCCAGTAACTTTCTATATTTGCACTTCAGTCCTCGGCCACGTCACTTCACGTGACTGAGCCACATGCCTTTTGGGTATTTTGCATTTTCGATCCTAAACTTTCATGTATTTGCAGTTAAACCCCTGTGCGTAGTGATTTAAATATATTTTGGGTTAATTGCACTTTTGCCCTACCGATTTTTAGTATTTGCAAGCATGCCCCTGTGAACGACAGATCACGTGCTTCGTGCATGTATTTTGGTGATATTTGCACCTAAGATCCTGGATAGAATTGCATTTATACCCCGCCAGGCTTAGGATTTTTGTGTGTTTGATCTATTTATTTCATGCATCATTAAAGTGCCAAAAATTCCATAAAAATTAACTTAAGCTCCTGTTAACTTGCACTTGCAAGCTATATTTTTAGTTTTTATTTTTGTTGCATTTTTATATTTATTAAAAATAAAAAACATGCTTATTCAATACTGTCTAGCTTAGAAAATACCAAAAAATATTAAAATACCTCGAAAAATTCCAAAAAATCACCTAGTGTGTATTTTAGTCTTTTTTAGTGTCAGTCCAAAAATCACTAAAAATTGCAAAAGAAAAACCTTAAAAATTAGAAAACTTCTTTAACCTTCAAAAAATTCTAAAAAAAATCTAGAAAACTCCAAAAATTGCAAACTAAGGCTCTGTAGATTTCTTATTTTCTTGTTTTTATTTTAAAATTAGTTTTGGAAAATTTTATTGCTGTTTGATATTTTTAATTTCTATTTACCTTCAGCCAGTAGCTTATTCCATGTTTTCTTGTATTTTGACATTTAAAAATACCAAAAACATTCTGAAAAATACTCAAAAATCACAAAAATAGTAAAAAATCATAAAAAGACCAAAAATATTTTATTCCTGAATTTTTGAGCATTTTTGCGTATTTTTATAAATACTCTAGCACCTCTTTTATTATATAGCTTATATATTCCAATATTGAAAAAGAAAATATAAAAAATATAAAATTAAAAGAGAAAATATAAAATCAGTAAATTCAAAATCAAAATACAAAAATATAAAATTAGAAATTAAATACCCACCAAAAAATTTAGATTGGCTAAGTAGTTCATTAGACCTAGGAGTTGACTCTTTGTCTATACTCTACACCTTTGTTTCCTGTGTTCGACCCCTACTTGCTTACCATTGTACATTTCTAGTAGTGTATAATAAATTTTAATCCTTGCTATTGATTGCCTGATTGATTGTGTGGGTTAATTGTTGATAAACGGGAAGGCTTGAGTAGTCGCATCAGCGACAGTGAGTCTGATTTGTCAGACCACTATTTAGCGGCTCTCGCATTTTCGTTTTTCAAACGGCGCCGTTGCCGCGGAGCATCGGCTTTTCCATGTAGAGTACACTTGTGTCTTTTATCTGCTTAGCCATTTCTGATTAATTGCTTTGCGTACATAATTTGTTTTTGAACTGTCTGACACCTCTCTTATTTACTTGCGAGGGACCGCTGACCAAGGAGGATCGCCTAGGGATCCTGCGCATCCTTGAGAGGAGGAGCCGGCTATTCTACCCTAGCCGGCAGGAGAGAGCACGAGAGCTTGAGAGAGAGAGAGAGACAATTAGATTTTTTCTTATTTTTATGAGAGAGAGTAATTTGATTAATTTGTAATAATACAGGACTTGGACTCTCAGACACTTCAGGCCTAATTTCTGGGTGTCTGTTCACTCGGGGGCTCACCGCGAATTTTGTCGTGTTTTCCGCAGTCATTTTCCGGTTTTATTTTCATTTTCCAATTCTTTTGTGGATTGAGCCCTTAGTTCTAGGCTTTGCTTGATCGATTAGATTAGGTCCAAACACCCTAATAACCTTTGCATGTTCCTATAGATCGTATTTGGACTTAGTTTAATTAAACAGTTAGTCATTAGCCTTCGATCCGCGTGCCGCGAGCTCATCCCGCCAAGCGCTTCTCCTAAACTCGATGTGTCGAGAGAAGGAGGGGTGGGCCTAGACCGGATATTAGGATTGGAGGTTAGTGGTTGACTTGTGGTTCTTCACGTAGCACTTGCCTATCTTAGGACGATTTCCGCATTGCATACCGGCAAGTAGTTAGGTTTATAAATTTCTGCTTCGCATCCCGCATGGAGAGAGCTGGGATTCGCTGTAAGTCTTCTTACTTTGCATCCATCATTTAGGCACAAAGGTGAGATTTCCATCTTGGTGTCGACTTGCATTGGCTTTTCCGACTCTATTCTCCCTCTGTTTTTGGACAAAGTAGGATCAAGAAAATACAAAAAATCGTTAGGCGCTTGTTTGAATTTACTCAAAAGAAGCGATAACAACAAAAACATTAAAAAAGGGACTGCTAAGAAAACCTTGACCTAAATAAAAATTGGTAATTGGACTCATTGATTGGGGAGAGCAACACCCTCACTTGTATTCAGGTTGCATGGGAAGGTCTCCTTCCAAGTGAGTTGAGTGCTTCGTAAGGATTAGAGCCCAAAACCCAGCTTGTGGCTGCCTTGTGTATCGCTTGGATTTCCGAAGTATTGGCGCTACTATCGTATGTAGGCGAGTAGGGCTTGGTCAACATTGGTGACTCACTATTGTGTGAGCATCGACCCTGTCCGAAGTACCGAGCATAGGCCACGCCTTCACGGGTGTGTCTGTCTCACCGTCTACATCCGAGTAGTATCTTGCATGCTTACGGGTGATTCCGTTGCGAGCGAGGTCCGAAGTATCAGTTTCGCCTATTGGCTTCCTCCCTCTTATTCTTTGGCTGAGTAGGGATCCAGGAAGGGTTACAAGGACCTTAAAAAGCGCAAGCTACAGGTTACACAGGAGGAGGACAAGTACGGGAACACTTTTCCGGTAGTACTCTCGCTCATATAGGCGTAGCGCTCTAAGGACTCGTTAAAAGACAACTTCCTGAATTCAAGTTAAAAATTACAAAGATAAAAGCCGAACCTTCACGGCTTCACGTGTTGACTTGGTGAATCCCCTTGTTTTGTGTTTGATTGACTAGTTGCATTTAGGTCAAGATCAAAAACATCGCGCCTTTGCGTAAATTTTGCCCCCCTCCAGTTGACCCTTGCTCATCGTGAGCCTTATACTGTTTTACATTCCTTTTATTTCTTGTTGACCCCCGTATCTTTCATCCACATCAATCTTCCTCTTGATCCTTGAGATGGCGATGAATGGGCAGTTTAGTCGAGACTCCGTCGGCACCCACATCAGTTCCATTCTCTCTCCCTCTCCAATAATTCAGGCGATTCCCGAGAACCCGGTTCAAACTTCGTGGACCGATCTCCAGACTCCCTGTCTTCTTCAATAAATCGAGACCACTCTCGTCCTGAATTCTGTCCGTTTTGGATGGCAATCGATTTCACTCCTTACACATCGCCGTCCTTAACAAAATTCTATGTTGACCTTGATACAGGCCACATCTCTCTATCTGGTGCTGCAATTCAGACTGATCGGGGCATTCTTCCATGTGCGGACTTTGAGCCCGATCCCGAGCCAGCAAACCAAGAAGAATCCGAGATGGCAGGAGGAAGAGGAAATGGACCACAGCCCCAACCTGAACCTGAAGTCAATCCGGGGGAAGGGCAGTACACCACGCAGAACGAGGTTAACAGTCAGTTGTTGGATTCCATTCAAGCCATCCAACAGCAGCTGACTAATCACGCCCTGGCCCAGACCGCTTTCCAAGACATGCTGAACGATCTGAGGAGGAGGGTTGATGCCAGAGATGACCGCCAGGAGGATGATCCAAACCAAGATCCTAATTTTCAAGAAGTCAGAGATGAATTCTCAGTGGGTGGACCCGAATTTGAAGCAGTAGAAGTAAAGCCACCGCAGCCAAAGCCTACACTCAAGGAAACATACAACCCAAGAGCGGGACGCATCACTGAGTGGATTCAAGTTCCACGTATCCACTTCGAGCTAAAGCCGCAATTTCTGTCGCTACTTCCCACATTCCACGGGAACACCACTGAGGAACCATATATTTTTCTCAAGAAGTTTGGCCGCATCTGTGCCACTGCTCACTACCCTAGTATTCCTCTGGGGGTAGTCAAGATGACCGCGTTTCCCTTCAGCCTTCAAGACAAGGCCCTATATTGGGTTGACCATCTTGGGAAGGTCATCACGACCTGGGAGGAGCTGAAGTCTGCATTTCTCCATAAATTCTATCCTCTCGGGCGATTGAATCAGATGCGTGCCCGTATATCCAGTTTCTGCCAGCAGCCCCACGAGACTGTCCATGAGGCGTGGGAGAGATTCAAGGACTTGCAGGAGAAGTGCCCACACTATGAAATTCCAAAGACCGGTCTCGTAGAACATTTCTTTGGGGGGCTATCACTTGAGAGCCAAAAGCTTGTAGATGCCGCTTGCGGCAGTTCGCATTTTAACAAGGACGAGGACGTGGTATGGAACGTCTTCGAGGAAATGGCTGAAGGAGAAGCCGCGCAAACCTCATCCAGAGCATACATGAAGCCACCAACCGCCATCAGCAAGCCAGTGAACATGTCTTCTCACACCGAGGACAAGGATGAGAGCTCCAACCTGAGCATCATTGGGAGCCACTTGTCCAAGGTGGATATCATTGAGAAGAGGTTGCATGACCTCGAAAAATTGGCAGTCATTGAGAAGAGGACCCAGGGCCTGGAAAAGCTCGACCAGATCTACCAACAGCTGGAGCAGCTCATTCGTGCATTGAATGCAAACATGTGCAACGCTGTGTCTACTTCTTCTGAGCCGAATGTTGAGAAGAAGGAGCCTACAATGCAGCAAAACCCTCAGCCGACTCCACCGCAGCCCCAGTCTGTCCAGCACGTGTACTACGTGCAAGTGCTGGAGCAGCCCCTGCAGCCCCAGACACAGATGGTTGTATATCAACCTGAGCCCCGGCCAGCGTACTCCGAGCAGTTCTCTCCACCCCCGCCACTGATACAGGAGATCAATGGCATATGGAACAATGAAGCACAGCTGGCCCATCCTCAGGGACATTCTTAGGGTCAGAACATGGGTAACATGCCCTATCACCAACAGCAGCAGCGTGGGAGACCCTTCCAGCCCTCCTACCAATACCAGCCTCCATCTCACGGTAACACCTGGAGGAAGAATTACCGGCACGGTCCTCAGCAGTCCGAATATCACGGACAGGGATACCATCAATAGCCGGCTGCTCAATACAATCAACAGAATGCTCAGTACTCCTCCAACCCTTCTCCTCACCGATTTTCTCAAGGTTACCAGTCGCAATCTCAGCCGCCATATCAGCACTCTAGGCCCCAACAAGGGGACTCCTCTGAGATTATACCGGTTAATCCGGCCCTGGCCTGTTTAGAACAATTAATGAAGAACATGGCTGAGATGACCTAGAAGATCGACGACCTGACGGCAGCCAAGACCGTCATACCAGCTCAGGTCGAAGCCAATCCGAACAACTTCCGATGCAAGGAGCAGGTAGCCGGCCAGTGTCCAACCCAAATCAGGTGAATTAAATTGTTTTTTATCTAATGCTGTTACTCTCAAGAGCGGTAGGACACTCCAGCCATCAGCGATGGCGAAGGGAAAGCATCTTGCATCTGACGGGGAATCGTCAATCCAGCCAACACCAGGGCCAAGCAACATTTTGGGAGCAGCACCAGCATTCAGAAAATCACAAAAAATGAAGAAAATAGCAAAACACAAAAAGATAGCAGCAACCTCGGTGGAGATCGACCAGCATTGGAGACGCCTGCACCTGCCTCACAGCCAGTTCTTGACAGGAGGAGCACTGCACCTGCAGCGAGTCCACGCCAGCACCAGAAGCCGAGCCTGTCATTTTTGGTCCACAAATTGTAGATGAATCCATTCCTTTTGCCATCTACCTGTACGCAATAATATGGACAGTCTTTTGAATGAAATTGATGAAGATGTTGTAAATATTCCTTTTCCTGAAGCAATGAAAAAACACAAAAAAATGAAAATTTTGAAAAATGCTTTGTCTAATCCTGCCATTATAGAAATCATCCCAGAATTTGGTGTTGAATATGCCATTAATGAAAGCTCTTGAGTACATGCCAGCTGTAAAGAAAGGATTGAAAGAGGCATGCACAACCAAGCGCAGGCCGCATCCCCACAACTCCAGAAGCAAGGGTGGCAAGCCTGAAAAAGCATATCCTCACAATGGTCACCGTTAACGCCATCAGCAACCTCCCGGATAAAAAGCCAGATATAGGAGAACCTCTTGTACGTTGTCAGATGTTCAATCAGGAGTTTGAACGAACACTTCTCGACAGCGGGTCTTCAGTCAACTTGATGCCAGCTTCGCTACTTACGGAGCCTACAAATATGATTCTGCAGTTCGCAGACAAGTCAGTTAAGCGGCCCAGGGGCCTGTTGGAGGACGTGATTGTCACGGTTCAAGGAAAGTCATTCTCGGCCGATTTTGTGGTCTTAGAAATGGGTGTCCCCTCTCCATTGCTCCTTACCCCAATCATACTTGGAAGACCATTTCTGCGGACATCAAACACAGTAATGAATTATGGGACGGGAGAAATCACTTTTGGTGCTGGCAATGAAACAATCAGAGTAGAGACCATGTCTGAGGGAACACCAGCCGAACAGACATCTACATCATGTGCAAGGGTGATTGAGTATGCTGACGACTGCGACTTTCTAGCAGAAATTCAAGATACCAACTTATTTTTGGGTAACAGTGAGATCCATGAACTCCTCTGCCTCGAGGAGGAAGTGGAGACCGCAGTCGAATTTCCCCTTATCGATCAGGATGAGGAACTTGCTGATGTGTTGCAAGAGACTGCCGTGGGGGTGATGTGCCTTCAAAACCAAGAGCAGATGTTTGAAGAATCTTTTGATGAGGAGGAGATTATCGAGACATTTTGTCAAGATTTGAGGGAAGAAGCAGAACAGATTATGGTGGACGCAGAACAGATGAAAGAATCACCACCTGCATTAATAGCTGATGTCACTTCCGAAGCAGCTCAGACCCCACCAGAGCTGAAACCTTTGCCCTCCAACATGAAGTATGCCTTCCTTGCGGGAGAACCGAACATGTACCTAGTCATCATCAATGCACATCTGACCGAAGACCAAGAATCTCGTCTGATGGAGGTTCTTGAACGCAATCGCAAGGTGATAGGATGGTGAACTTCTGATCTCCATGGGATCAATCCATCGCTATGCTCACATCGCATATTTCTGGAAGAAGATTGCAGACCCTCTCGAGAACTTCAGAGAAGATTAAATCCTAATCTGCGGGAGGTCGTTATGAAAGAAATCCAGAAGTGGTGTGATGCGAGATTTATCTATCCCATCTCCGACGACAAATGGGTGAGCCCTCTGCATGTTATGCCCAAGAAATCAAATATCACCATTGTGAAGAATGACAAAGGAGAGAAGATCGCAACCAGAGTACCCACTTCTTGGCGAGTGTGCGTGGACTACAGAAGACTTAATCTCGCTACCAAGAAGGACCACTTTCCTTTACCCTTCATCGACCAGATCTTGGAGAGACTGGCTGTGAAGGAATATTTTTGCTTCTTGGACGGTTACTCTGGATACAATCAAGTTGCTATTGCTCCTGAAGATCAAGAGAAGACCACGTTCACCTGTCGTTTTGGTACATATGCCTTCAGACGGATGCCGTTCAGGCTTTGCAACGCCCCAGCCACATTTCAAAGGTGTATGCTTGTAGTTTTTGCCGATATGGTGGGAAACTTTGTCGAGGTCTTCATGGACGATTTTTCGGTCTACGGGGATTCATTTGACCAATGTTTGGATTATCTAGACCGAGTCTTACGGAGGTGCTGCGAAGTCAATCTTGTGCTCTCGTGGGAAAAGAGCAACTTCATGGTGATCGAAGGAATTGTGCTGGGTCACGTTGTTTCTAAACGTGGTATGGAGGTTGACCCAGCCAAGGTGGATGTGATTTCCAAACTTGAGCCACCTACAACTATCAAGCAAGTCAGGTCATCCTTGGGCCATGTCGGTTTTTACCGACGATTCATCAAAGACTTTAGCAAACTGGCCAGACCGTTGACTGAGTTGCTCGACAAGGAGAATGAATTTATTGTAGATGATCGTGTGCTCCTTGCCTTTAATCGGTTGAAAGAACTCATCACCCATGCCCCTATCTTACAGCCGACGATTTGGACTCAGCCTTTCGAGATAATGACCGACGCGTCAGATTATGCCATCAGAGCTGTCCTTGGATAGAGGAAAGATAATATACCATTTGCAATTTACTACGCTAGTCGAACGCTTGATGAAGCCTAGCGGAACTACACTGTCACTGAAAAGGAGCTTCTAGCGGTAGTTTTTGCCCTGGAAAAGTTCAGATCCTACCTCCTTGGATCCAAAGTAGTCATTTACACTGATTATTCGGCCATTCGGTACTTACAGCAGAAGAAGGACGTCAAACCACGTCTCATCCGGTGGATCCTTCTCCTTCAGAAATTTGACTTGGAAATCAAAGATAAACCTGGGGTAAAGAATGTGGTGGCCGATCATCTATCAAGGCTTCCTGAGTCGGAATCTCCTGAGCTGAACCTGCGGCCGATCACAGAGACCTTTCCGGATGAGGCAATTCTGTCCGTCACCTCGCTTCCTTGGTATGCGGACATCGTGAACTATCTGGTGACCAAGAAAATCCCACAGGACTGGCCTAAGTTGAAAATAGACAGATTCTTATCTAAAATCCATTTCTACCAGTGGGAAGATCCGTATTTGTTTCGTGAAGGAGCAGATTGTATCTAGAGAAGGTGCATTCGTCAAGAGGAAGTTCCAAGTGTCCTTGCTTTATGTCATGACCAAGATTATGGAGGACATCATTCAGGCAAACGTACGACAACAAAAGTTCTTCAAAGTGGCCTCTGGTGGCCTTCATTATTCAAAGATGCAGATGATTATGTCAAAGGCTGCACTGACTATCAGAAGATGGGCGGAACCATAGGAATGAGAGACACGATGCCCCTGAAATACATTCAGATCTCAGACGTCTTCAACGCATGGGGCATCGACTTTATGGGCCCGTTTCCCAACAGTCAGGGTTATGAATATATTCTGCTTGCTGTCGATTATGTAAGTTGATGGGTGGAGGCTATTCCCGCCCGAACCGCCGACAGTAGGATTGTCTGTCGATTCTTGAGAGATCACATCATAGCACGGTTCGGGATTCCCAAGATTCTCATATCTGACGGGGGCAATCATTTCATAAATAGAGAGGTTAAGAAGCTGACCCAAGAATTCTGTATTGAACATCATGTTGCTTCACCCTACCACCTGCAGTCCAATGGCTTAGTTGAATGTTCAAATAGGGAGATTAAGACAATTTTACAGAAGCTTGTGTGTCCGGATCGCAAGAACTGGTCCCAGCTGCTTGATTCTGTTCTTTGGGCCTATAGAACAACGTACAAGTCACCCTTGAGAATGTCTCCCTACCGCCTTGTGTATGGCAAGCCATGTCATTTGCCCGTCGAACTAATTCACAAATATTTATGGGACATTAACATCTGTAATTTTGACTCCAAGCAAGCAGGAAAGAACAGAAAACTGGATCTGAATAGATTATTGGAATTCAGAGATTATGCATATGACAACAACCTTATGTACAAGGAGAAGGTCAAAACATGGCATGACAAGCATATCCGTCGCAAGTCCTTCGATCCAGGTCAGAAGGTGTGGTTTTTTGATGCGAAATTAAAGATCTTTCTAGGCAAATTGAAGAGCAAATGGACTGGGCCGTTTATGGTTAGGCAGGTGCGTGACAACGGAAGTGTATTGATATCCAATCTGTCAGCTGACGCACAACCATTTGTGGTCAATGGACAGCTTCTGAAGCCATACCTTGAACATGATACATTCATGGCTGTCGTTGACTCGATTCAAGTAATCTATGAGGAGGAGCTGGATATCTCCAAAGAGGCAGAGGAAGGCCAAGCACAGCAAAACATTTTTGAATGATTTTTCTTCTTTTCTTCTTTTCTTCTTTCCTCCTCTACCGACTTGATGCCATCCCTTTCATCATTGCTACACTTAGGATGTATCTATCCTAAGTATAGGGGGGATGCGCATCCCGAGTTGTTCATACCCAATTTCATTTCTTTTCTTCTTTTCTTCTTTTCCTTTTCTATCTTCTGTATCTATCCAAAAAAGTGTCGCCCCTTGTAGACAGTCTTCTATACTTAGGACGTACTTGGTCCTAAGTATAGGGGGTGTGCACCCTGAGTTTCTTCTATTCTTTTCGGTCCTCTCCATTGTCTCCTCTTTTTGTCTATACTTAGGGATATCTTACCCTAAGTATAGGGGGGAGACAATCTGAGTACGATCTGTTCATTCCCACCCTTGACCCTCCCTGCGTTGTGTACAGTCTGCTATACTTAGGATTCTTTGATCCTAAGTATAGGTGGGAAGGTCAACTTCTCGTTCGTTGTTTCATTCATTTATTTATTCTTTAGACTTGCCTATACTTAGTACGAGTTATGTCTGCTCTTTTCTCTCCGATCTATGAGGACATAGCTCAAGCTAAGTATAGGGGGCCGTATATACTATGTATATACTTTAGCCATAACTTGTACTTTCGTATTTTCCTAATAAATATGGCTAATAGTTCTTTAAAAATCATTAAAAATCTTTAATAAAAAGGTGTTCTGTTCCTCAAATTCTTTTTGTATTTATTGATTAATAAATCAGGTGAAAATATTTTTTGCAAAATGTTTGAAAAATAGTTTGAAAATCTTTGTGAACATTATTGAAAACTATTTTGAAAATATTTTGTTACATGTTTTCAACCTTTGTAAAAATGTGTGGTTTGTAAAACTTCTTTTCTTTGTGTGAAATAAAAATGTTTGAAAAATGATTTACAAGTGGTTTGAAAAATGGTTGCAAAAATGTTTTGAAAAATCTATTTATACTATTTGAAAAACCTTTGCAAATCGATTTTCAAATGTGTGTACATGTTTGTAAAAATGTTTGTAAAAATTATTATGGACTATAGTTTTCAAAAATTGTGTGAAAAGCTGGTGTCAAATAAGTTTGAGGAATACAGACATCATACCTAAAATCCACTATATGTATGTATATATTTATAAAATTGACCACTTACCCTGTAAATTCTTAAAATCCACTTCTTGTAAATATAAGAAGCACTCCCGTGTACATATTTTCTCCTAGTTTTTAGCCAAAACCTTTTGTTTTCAAAATTCCCAAAAACATTTCCAAAAAAAACATTTGAGAAATCTTTTTTGAAAAATACAAAAAAAATTGCATCTGCAAATGCATCATAATCATATTTTCAAAAATTCATAAAAAGTTCAAAATCTTTAAAAATTGCATCACAAACATATTTTCCGCATCGCATTGCATAGCATTCGCATTTTTTCGGATTGAGTTTGATAGTTGAACAAGTCTAAGTAAAATCCGGAGATTGGAGCTTGATTGGACCTTAAAATCTACCTAATAACAGGAACCTTATAGGAACTGGGTTTGAGGTACTTCAAGTCTAGTTGACTTAATTCTTTGACGATCACGGGACTTAGTTCAATGGATTCTTGACTACCTAAGTAGAGTATTTCGGAGCACACACACGACTCTTGTTGATAATGACCTAACTTGGACACCTGCACCTTTCACATGGCTCAACTCAGTTGGAGTGGTGAGAGGATTGGATTTGCCGGTATGAGACGCACACAAGTGGAAACATTTGTCCTCCTCTAGGGAGGGAAGTGCACCCCAACCCGTCCAATGATGAGGAAGTCTAAAGACAGGAGGCTGTAGGTTGCGATAAAGCTTCAAAAGAGGGAAAGTCTACGACGGGTCCGGAAACGCCGAGTTTAAGAAGCTGTTTTTATGTTCGTGTGTGAAAATAATAAATGTCGTTCGTTGTAGGCGGCGATCGGAAACAGTCAAGAAAATAACCACAAATAATTATTCAATTTCAATCTCGTGGTCTATGTTTATTTTACTTGGGCAAGTCCCAAGGTCGATCACAAGGAGGCAAAGGAACAACCTAGAATTATGTCTAACTAATTTTGTGTTCGATTTTCAAAGCGGTCTTTTTCGGAATTTTTAATGCAAATGAGGGATGCAAAATGCAATTTCGACCTATTTTAGGGATTAAGATGTAAATTTCGATCAAACAATGTCCGAAAAATACGAAACTTGGCCACTATGTAAATGATGATGAAATGAATGCACTGTAATCTTTTTGGAATTTTTGGATGCAATATGAATTTTTTTATGAATTTTTAAATGCAAACAAAATGATTTTCAATATTTAATTATAATAAATGTTAAACCAACTTATTTTCAAGAGAAAAAATTATCTAAGATCTATCACTAGGTGATGGATCTCAGAAAAATCCTAAATCTCGAAAATGTGGTGTCTAATACCTATTAAAAATTAAACAATGAATTATGCAAAATGATTTTTACAGAGCAAGTTATGCATGCAAATTCAAAGATTTTTGGGCACAATGTCAAGCACAATAATATCTACAATATATGATTTTTTGGAGATTTTTAGAGCAACAGTTAATTAATGGCAAATTTAAGAGCACAGATTGGGAAAAATATTCCAATTTCCACAAAACAATTATTGATTAATTAACCGTCAATCACAAAAATGTCCACAGTATCTCAAAATGTAGAGAATTAAGCGATGAACATCGTGCAATTTTTAGATAAATAAAATAATGTCTAGAAGAGGTTCAAAAACTAAGGGGAATACAGGGGTATGAATGCAAATGTAAAAAATAAAATATATAAGAAAAGTGCAGACGGGGACCTAGTAGTAATTACCGAAAGTTGTGGGGCCCTGATGAATACTCATTCATCACTCTTTATTCTTATATTTTAGCTACAAAAACCTTTGCAAATGCATGTAGATATGTGTAAATAGAAATAATTACCAAAAGCATGCATTGTGTAAAACCTTATAATTAGCATGTTTTTGTGCAAAAATAAAAGAATAAAGATTAAAAAGAAAAAGAGGGAAATATTTAGAATAAATATTGAGCAACCTAACCCAAGGGAGGGCTCAGCATGGGCCTGACCGCATAAAAGCCAAAGTAGAGGGAGATAGGGGCTCATGTGTGTAAATATTTATGTAAATAAAATAAAAGTATTTTCCTCACAAAAATAGGCTTTTAAATATTTGTATATATTTATAAATATAAAAACAAAAGAAAAATATAAAAATTAAAAAGAAAACAAAAAGCCCATTCTTGTACATAATCACCTTGTACATAATTCCCTCATCCCTATTTATTTATCCTTATAAATAAATAAAACTAATTTCCAAAATTTGTGTAAATATTCTATACTATATAATGTAAATAAATAAAATAAAAACAATTAAAACAAAAACCAAATAAAAATAACAAAATTAAAAACCCAAAAATATATTGTAAATATACCATGTACATAGATGTATATATGTATTTATTTCACTTATGTATATAAATAATAAAATAAAAATAAAAATATCCTTTTATTCCTTATTTTATAATAAAAATAAATAAAATATAAAATAGGAATAAAATTGTACAAAAATAAGAAATTAAAAATCAAAAATCAAAATCCTATATATTGTATATATACCTATACATGAACCTATTATGTAATACACTATTTTACTTTGAAAAATTAATTAAAAATACTAAAAATAGAAAAAAATAAAATAAAAATATTTTATGTTTTAACTTTTTGCTAAATCGGCCCCTAGCTACCCTAATTTTCACTTCTAAGATCCAGCCACGTGGCCGCTTCCTACTGGTCCTTGGATTGTTGACCGCCCGGTCAACTACCCCCCCCCCCAGGACCACCTCCCGCGGGTCTGTTTCGAGAACCCGATTTCCTCCATTTATTCCTGCTAGACCCGATCACCATTTAGCCTAACCCAGGGTCCTAATCACTCTTCAGGTATCTGGGAATCTCGCCCGACATAGATCCTAGGGATCCGTGCTCCATGGAGCCGGACCCGAGCCATCTTTCCCGGACCTGCACCCATACATAAGCCGAGCTCCGCCACCCTAATTTGACATCTTTGGCCATTCGATTCCACCTCCTGTGAGCTCCAGCGTGCTCGTGAGAGTGACAGCTCGCGTTCTGTGCTGTTGAAGCGAGGAGAGGGAGCGTGACCACTGATCCGGCGAGCTTCGTCGCCGTTGCTCCGCCACCAGCTGGAGCTCGAGCCTCGGAGGGAGACGCTCCTCGAGGCGACGACCCAGAGCTTCCTTAGCTCACCCCCAGTCTCCTCGTCCCCAGGTAGTCCCTTAGACCCTTCTTTTCCTTTGATTTTCCATTTCGCCCAAATCGCCGTTCCGCTGTCTTTCGCTGATTCCGCTCGATTCCGACCACCATCCGATCATCGGGCTATACCATAGCCATTGCCTCCTTCCCGCGCACCTTCTCCACATCCCCATCCAACCCAGCTCGCACAGGAGCTGGGATTCGAGCTCCACCGTCCCCCCTTCGCCGGAGCTCGCCCATATCGCCCTATCGTTCACCGTCACCCCGCCTAACCGGGTCGAGGCAGTTTGCCCTCGACCCGCGAGCCTCTTGGACTATTTTGCAGGTTCAATGAAGGCCCTTTGAGGTCCTTCGACATCGAGCTAGGAGCTTCGCCTCCGCCGACCTCGCCGGAGCTCCCCAGAGCTCGGCTGGGTCATCGGAGGATACCAGCAGCTGCGCAACACCACG
Source organism: Ottelia alismoides (assembly GCA_037367405.1). Lineage (NCBI taxonomy): Eukaryota > Viridiplantae > Streptophyta > Magnoliopsida > Alismatales > Hydrocharitaceae > Ottelia > Ottelia alismoides. The sequence continues at coordinate 114,302 of JAZKJV010009852.1, forward strand.
CCGGAGCTTCTCCGATCTTCAGGCGCAGCAGGGGAGGTCAGGAGCGCACCCACTGGGCCGGCGAACTTCACCGGCCGCCTGTTCTTCCTCAACCTGCAGCCGCCGTCCGATCAGACCTCCAGCTCCAGTTTGCATCTGGGTCATTCGTTCAGGAGCCGCCTTCACCGTCAGATCTGAGGAGGGTTGATCCCAGCCGTCCGATGCCCGAGGGTTAGCCACCTGAGCCCTACCCCGTTCGATCTTCCACGTGGAGGAACCCCCGCCGTCGGATTCGCCCGAGGAGTCCAGCTGTGGAGCGTCCGTCGTTCGCCACCGTCAGATGCTCCATGTGGCCTCCATCGAGCCGCTCCATTAATAAAGGGTAAACTACCCTTAGGCCCTTCTGTTTATTTCATTTAGCATTTAGTCGGGTAATTAGTTAGCATAGTTGTTTAGTTTTTGGGATATTTGCGTAGAGACCTTTGTGCTTGGTTTTATTTGCTAGCATGCCCCTGTGTATGGTGTGACACGTGCATCGACACATGATCTTCTGGGCTTTTTACATTATCAACCATGTAGTTCTGGATGTTATCAATTGAATGAAAGTTTGTGTTTATTTGCATTTATACCCCTGTGCGTGAAACATTTGAGCATGTGCGTTATTTTTAGGGTATTTTGCAGATAAGCCCCTGGGCTTTTGGTACCTGTTACCAAATAGCCCTCGGGACTTATTTTCATTACATTTGGGTCCCTGAGTGCCCCAAGCACGTGCTTAGCATGTGTTTCGCTGGGTTAATTGCACCAGACCCCCCAGACTTCTGGGTATTTGCACTTTGGTCCCTATGCACTGTGATCCCTTTTGATTTTTGAATAAAATAGCAAATTACCTCCAAATCCAACGAAAATTGGAAACATGGCTCCTGCCACAGTGTAAAATTTTCGAGGATTTTTGGAGACATTTCTGAGTTGGTTTGATATTTTTAAAAATTCAAAAACCTCTATTTTTGCTAATGTGTAACTTTAAAAACCCCCAAAAAACATTAAAACTCATTTAAAAATTCCAAAAAAAATGTCTACTGTTTGTTTTGTCTAGCTTGATTTTCTAGCCAATTTTGGCTATTTTTCATTACTGAAAACCACTAAAAATTGAACAACACTTAAAAATTATAAAAATTCTAGTAATTAAATCAAAAATCCAAAAATAATAAAATAGGTGCCTAAATTTTCCTTGTTTTATTCTCTTTACAGGAAAATTACCTCCCAGCTAATTTGGGGCTTTCAGATATTTTATCTAGGCCCTTTTATCTCGGTTGGACAGTACCTTTTATTCCAGTCACTGTTTGATTTTTAGAGAGTTAAATAAATATCAGAAAAATTCCAAAAATTCACAAAAAACACTAAAAATTATAAAACACATAAAAACATTTTTGTTTGAATTTTTGGTTGATTTTTAGTGTATTCAATAAATTGTTGAAGTGTGTATTTTCTTTGTTTTTATTATTTTCTTAATGCATTAAAAATCCAAAAAAATATAAAATAATTAAAAACCACCAAAAATATTTTCCTCTTTCATTTTATTTCCTTTTTGACTACTTCGTAGGCCGCAAGGCCAACCCGTGCTCCTTGTGATCGACCCTGGTCGCTATACCAGGTTAAAATAATAGCAGGGCCGCTTTCATACTTTGAGTGATTTTTATCTCTATTAGTGGTTCATTTTTCTTGATCGGGCGCATCTGAGTGACCGAGGTCGCAACGACCTTATTGGATACCTTTACCTTAGTCGCTCAGATCGCGCCCATCTGAATGGCGCCGTTGCCGGGGAGCACGGCTTAGTAGTTTTTATTTTTATTCTCGTTTTTGTTTTCGCGGCTTTCCGCGGCTCTTTCAGAGCTCGCAGCTTTTTCGCGGCTTTTATTTATATTTTATTTTTTTTATTTTGTTTTATTTTCTTTTCCTATGTTTTTGTTTTTTGTTTTATTTTGAGTGTTTATTCTATTCTTATATTTTTGCATATATACCCTCACTTTCATTTCCATTTATTTTTCTTATCATTATTTGATTATTTTGGTCTGACCACTTGTCTCTGTTTCTTGCGAGGGCCCGAGGACCGCAGAGGTGACTTTCGAGGAGCCGACGCAACCGCAGGACTTGGAGGCGGCTCCCTTCTGTACGGAGCCGCGGGAGAGAGCGAGAGGAGATCTGAGTAGGAGAGGTTTAGATTAGGTTTATTTTTCTTTGATTTGAATATTATTGTAATAATACATGGACTCAGAGACTGGACTCTTGGACTTGGTTGACTTAGCGGGTCTGTTTCGCCGAGCACCGGTGTGCTCGAGGGACCCTTAGGAGTTTTTCGCGGCTTTTTCGCGGTTTTGTTTTCTTTTCTTTTTACTGCCTTTTCCGGTGTTTACGCGGTTTTTCATCGAGACCCTAGACTTAGGATTTTCTGCTTGCTTGTGCTGTAATTAGTAGGGTCCCCACACTTAATTATCTGCATGTTCCTATAGTGCGCTTAATTGGACCTACTATTAATCAATTAATAAAAATAACTGACTCATCTCCTTCGTAGCCTACGTGCCGCAGCCTGCCTCGTAAAGCGCTTTCTCCTACCCCCGATTTGTCAGACAGAGGAGGGGTGGGCCAAGACCGGACCCTTTGGCTTGGAGGTCGGTGACCAGTTAGACGGTTCTGCGAGTAGAATTGCTGATCTAGGACTCGGTTTTCACCGCTGCATCATTTAGGTAGTTTATTTTCTGTCTTTACATTTATGCGTGGATCATATTGCATGTAGAGTGCTGGAGGCAAGGTACGCATTTCTATCTCAGCATGCATCATTGATTTACCGTGCATCGGCTTTTTCGTCTTCTCCCCCCTGTTTTGGACTAAATAACCATGAGAACCGAAAAATTTGTTAGGCCTTTGTTTTCATTTGAAAAATATTAAAAAGAAAAACCATAAAATTGGGACTGGTTAAAACTATTGACCCTAAAAGACACTCACCGTAAAAATTTGTCTTGGGGAGAGCAACCCCCTCATTGTTTGGTTTGATTGCGCGAGAGAGTGACCCGCACCCTAGGTAGAGCCCTCCGGTGCTATTTCCAGCTGACTACCGACTCTTCTGTGCGGGCCAGTCGGTTGGGGTAGCATCGGGTATCCTAACAGGTCGCGTAAGCGCTCTGATATCTTGTGTGTTCACCTAATAAAAATTGACAAGATAATTTGACCGAGCTTTTACGGTCTTCAGCTCGCGTTGCGTTGGTGAACCGGGGGTTTGCATTTTGATCATAGTTTCTCCAGATCTCATCCGCACTACTCGCCAGATCAAGATGATGGGTAGACGCTCTCTTAGGCAGCCTCTGGCTGCACCGCTTTCGGGCACGTCTACCCGATCATCTAGGTTGGCCTGCGAGAGCCGAGACCAGCTCTCCGAGCCCGAGTACGACTCTGCCCTCTTCCCCCTCGACCCCCTTTCTTTCGGATTTGAGAGACATGAGCCCGAGGAGAGATTAGCAGATTTGACAGCACCTGAGTTGGGCTCGTTTGATTTTGCAGAAGTTATGGCCGGCAGTTCTGAGGATCGCTCCCGTCATCCTGAGCACTTCGTATTGTATCAGGGAGCGATCAACTCCACCCTGATCGCCTCGTTAGAGACAGTCCAGCAGCAGCTGAGGGATCAGGGAGCTTTTATGCTCGACATGAGGAGAGAGATGGAGCAGATGCGAGCTGAGAGAGCAGAGCGAGAGCAGAGGTTTGACCGGACTCTATTGGATAGCGGATCGTCTATCAACCTCCTTCCGGCAGCCCTTCTCGACCGATTCGAGTTGGGCACTCTTCGACAGAGCAGGACAGTCCTTCAGTTCGCTGATCGATCTGTCAAGAGGCCGAAGGGGTTGTTGCGAGACGTTATCGTCACTATTCAGGGCCTGCAATTCCCCGTGGACTTCGTAGTGTTGGACATGGAGATCCCTGATTCAGTGGCCGATACCCCCATCATCCTCGGTCGTCCGTTCTTGGCCACAGCCAAGGCGGTGACTGATCATGATAGCGGGAAGGTATACTTTCGCGTCGAGGGCGAGAGTATACAAATAGAGACGGTCGAGGACTACAGAGCCAGAGAGAGAGCATGCTCAGAGACTGGCTTAGATTCAGAGCAGCTGACAGATGCCGGGCCAGACATCCACCAGGACTGTGATTTGTGATCACAGACGACGAGGCAGCATGGGCAGATCCTGCAGCACAGGCCATCCTCTCATTTTCAGACACAGCTGATGCCGAGATGATAGGAGAGGAGAGTCTGGAGAGCACAGCCCTGGTCCAGGATACCACAGAGGCAACAGAGCCGGTTCTTGACTGCGACACAGTTTCTGGTGATGGTGGTACTGAGGCCACCTTGTGTTACGGTGGTACTGATGCCACCTTGTTTGATGCAGATCCCTCGGATTCAGAGTCTGATTGGGCAGATTGTGATGACCAGATGCCAGACCTGAGTCCACCTGAGCCTACAGATGAGGAGGAGGTAGAGGCAGAGCAGATCAGAGACAGTGCAGTTGAGCAGCCTCCTCCAGATCCAGTTTGCGAGAGTTCGCTTTCTTTCTCCCAGGCAGATTTGGCAGACTTAGCAGCATATACACATTTCCTTCCGCAGCCAGATTTGCCAGCACCCAGCTGTCCAGAGCTGAAGCCGCTCCCTACTTCGCTGAAGTATCGGTTCCTTGCGGGCGAGCCTGAGATGTACCCAGTCATCATCTCCGCCGATCTGACTGGAGAGCAGGAATCCCGTTTGATGGGGGTTCTTGAAAAGAACCGCAAGGCAATCGGATGGAGCGTAGCAGATCTCCATGGGATTAGTCCATCAGTGTGCTCTCACCATATCTATCTCGAGGAGGGGGTGAAGCCGTCGCGTGAGTTCCAGCGGCGGTTGAACCCCAACCTGAGAGAGGTCGTGATGAAGGAAATATCAAAATGGTGGAGTGCAGATTTTATTTATCCCATTTCCGACTCCAAGTGGGTCAGCCCCTTGCATGTGGTGCCCAAGAAGACGGGCATCACGACTGTGATCAGTGAGTCGGGAGAGGAGATTGCTACACGAGTACCCACCTCTTGGAGGGTCTGTGTTGACTACAGGAGACTCAACCAGGCCACCAAGAAGGACCATTTCCCCAGCCCTTTATTGACCAGATCATTGAGAGACTGGCAGGGAAGAGCCATTATTGCTTCCTGGATGGGTACTCGGGCTACAACCAGGTGGCCATCGCTCCTGAGGATCAGGAGAAGACCACCTTTTCATGTCCCTTTGGTACATATGCCTTTCGACGCATGCCATTTGGGCTATGCAATGCCCCTGTGACTTTTCAGAGGTGCATGCTGTCGATCTTTTCGGACATGCTAGGGGAGTGTTTGGAGGTCTTCATGGACGATTTCTCAGTCTACAGCGACGGATTCGACTCCTATCTTGACTGCCTAGACCGAGTACTCCAGCGATGTATTGAGTACCATTTGGTTCTATCTTGGGAGAAGAGTCACTTCATGGTGACTCAAGGGACGGTGCTTGGCCATATCATCTCCAACAGGGGCATGGAGGTTGATCCGGCCAAGGTTGATGTCATTAGGAAACTCGCACCGCCGTCCAATTTGAGGCAGCTATGGTCATTCCTGGGGCATGTTGGATTTTATAGGAGATTTATTCAGGATTTCAGCAGGATTGCCCGGCCGTTGACTGACCTCTTGACGAAAGACACCGAGTTCCTTGTCGATGACAAGTGTCTTTCATCCTTTGCGACTCTCCAGCAGTGTGTGATTGAGGCTCCTGTCCTCCAGCCGCCTGATTGGTCTCTCCCATTCGAGATCATGACGGATGCCTCCGATTTTGCCGTAGGGGCAGTGCTGGGACAGAGGAGGGATGGAGTTCCATTTGCTATCCACTACGCTAGCCGCACATTGGATTCCGCCCAGCGGAATTACACGGACACAGAGAAGGAGATGCTAGCCGTAGTGTTCGCCCTAGATAAGTTTCGATCTTATATCATTGGATCTAGAGTGACTTTGTAAACAGATCACACCGCCATCAGGTACCTCATGGCAAAGAAGGATGCCAAGGCCAGACTCACTAGATGGATCCTTTTACTCCAGGAATTCGACATTGAGATCAAGGACAAGCTCGGAGTCAAGAATGTGGTGGCGGATCAACTCTCCCGTTTAGAGCAGCCCGAGGAGTCTGAGCAGATTGATCCCATTCGAGATACCTTCCCAGATGAGGTGATCCTTGCTATCGCCTCACTCCCATGGTATGCCGATATTGTGAACTTTCTCGTTGCTGGGAAAGTCCCACAAGATTGGCCCAGGCAGAGGCTTGAGACCTTCCTGGCGAAGGCCAAGTCCTACCATTGGGAGGATCCCATCCTTTACCACGAAGGAAGGGATAGCGTCTGGTGTCGGTGTATTCCTCAGGAGGAACACCATAGCGTCCTCACTTACTGCCACAAGCTTGAGGCAGGAGGACATCATTCTAGGAGGAGAACGGCACAGAAAGTGCTTCAATCCGGCTTGTGGTGGCCTACCCTCTTCAAGGACTCTGATGAGTTCGTGAAGAGGTGTACTGACTGTCAGAGGATGGGCACTTGTGGACATCGTGATATGATGCCGATGCAGCCCATTCACTTCTGTGAGGTTTTTGACGCATGGGGCATCGATTTCATGGGTCCATTCCCTAAGAGTCAGGTATTTGAGTACATTCTGTTGGCCGTGGATTATGTTAGTCGTTGGGTTGAGGCTATCCCCGCCCGAGCCGCTGATGCGAGGACAGTTTGCAGATTTTTGAGGAAGCACATCATCATGCGGTTCGGGGTTCCACGAGTTCTGATTTCCGATGGGGGTCTCATTTCATCAACGATCAGGTAAAGGCCCTTGCTAGCGAGTTCGGCATAGATCATCGTGTTGATACACCTTACCATCCACAGATGAATGGTCTAGCCAAGGTGCCAAATAGGGAGATCAAGACTATCTTGCAGAAAGTCGTCCGCCCTGACCGAAAGGATTGGTCACAGCTTTTGGACTCGGTCTTGTGGGCATATAGGACGTCTTTCAAGACACCATTAGGCACATCTCCCTTTCGCCTCGTATACGGCAAGCCGTGCCATTTACCTGTTGAGCTGAGGCACAAGTCACTATGGGCAGTTACAGATATTCTTATGGATCCAGATGGTATGGGAGATCAGCGTAGGGCAGAGTTAGCAGCCCTGGAGGAACTTAGAGATACAGCTTTCTCAAACAGCCTACATTATAAAGAGAAAGTGAAGGAGTGGCATGATTCTCATATCAGCCACAAGCATTTTGAGATTGGACAGAGAGTATGGCTGTTTGATGCGAGGCATCGTTTGTTTCCAGGGAAGCTACAGAGCAAGTGGAAGGGCCCCTACTTGGTCAGAAAGGTACACGACAACGGTAGCATTGATATATCCGAGTTGTCTTCTGAGAGTACCTTTCGAGTGAACGGCCAGCAGCTCAAGCCATTTCTAGATCATGAGCCGCGGGTCGTTGATCTTGCCCCTATTCATTTTGCGTGAGATGTGGTCTTTGACTCACATCTAATGCATCTCACGCCTGATTTTCACTGATCTTCCGCCTTGTATAGATCCAGATGTCTATATCACTACATTCTTTAGTCCAACATCCCTTTCTTCATCTTGTGATTATGCTATACTTAGGGTGCACTTTACCCTAAGTATAAGGGGGGATGTAGGACCTTCGGGTATCTCTTTTGTTTCTTTCTACCCCTGTTTTTGCTGCCTATACTTAGGGATATCTTACCCTAAGTATAGGGGGGATAGACCCTGTACATTCTCCACTCGATCTTCCCTTAGTGTACAGCCTGCTATACTTAGGATTACTTAATCCTAAGTATAGGGGGAAGACCCGAGACCTTCTTGACTTTTCTATTCCATTCATTCATCTTTGTATATAGCCTTCCTTTTCACTTCCCTATACCTAGCACGAGTTATGTCTTCTTCATCGCTCTTGACTCTGAGGACATCGTTCGAGCTAAGTATAGGGGGTGTGTATATATTTCATATATACTTTAGCCATAACTCGTACTTTGTGTGAGTGGGTGAATAAATAAAAAGGCTAAAAATCACAAAAATTAAAAATTTTCATGTACATAAACATTCTTTTATTTGCACATAAATAGCTAGTGTACAAATTATTTTTGTAAAAATGACTTCAAAAATCTTTTGTGTAAAGCTTGTGTAAATATTTTCTTATCAAAATTATGTATATAGTACAAAATTTTTCCAAAATGTTTTGAAAATCAAAAGTTTGCAAAAATCTTGTGTAAATGTGTGTAAATATCTTTTTGCAAAACTTGCACTTCATGCACCATCCATTCATGATTTCAAAACATTTTTCAAAAATTTTGCATGTTTGTAAAAATTTGTGTAAATAGCATCTTTTGTACATATGTATATAGTTTTCCTGGATGATAGTTGACATTTAAACTAGCCTGGAATCAAATTGAGAAAAGGAGCTTGATTAAGATCTTAATCCACCTAACTTATAAGAGGAACCTTATAGGGATTAGGTTTAAGGCTTTTCAGGTCCATGGTGACTTAATTCTTTGAGTCCACTAGGCTATGATCACATGTCATCTCAATGAGCCTAAGTAGAGCACTTAACAACAACACATGACTCATATAGACAATGGCTTTACTTGGACACCAGCACTATGCACCGAGCTCTCTACGGATGAGGTGGTGAGGAGGCAGTCTTCCTTGACTTGGGGTAGCATATGAGGGTAGTACTTCTAGGCGGAATCTCTCTTCTTCTTTTAGTGAAGGAAGTGCGTCTCAACTTGGTCTGGTTGCCATGAGGTCTAACGACGGGAGTTGTGGGTTGCAATAAAGCTTCAAAAGAGGGATAGTCTACTGGCTCAAGAGGAAAAACTCCTTGTATATATGCTGCACATGTATATGTTGTATAGATGCACTTGAAAAAAATGTGCAAAAAGAAAATAACTCCAAAAAAGTGGTGGGTCTGATAGAAAATGATAATCCCACCGGAGTATGTATATAGAGTGCAATAAGCAAAGCTTGGTTTCATGATCCACCTGATGTAGCTTGCAGCAGGGAGACTTGGCTACACTGGTCAAGCTCCCAAGGGTACTTGGCTACACTGGCCTTGACCCATTCTCTTCTTCCTCCTCTTCTTGAGCCGGTTGAACTTGAACTTAGAAGGGAATACCCCGCTCCTCGAGGAAAGAGTGGCCAGATTGAGGTCATAGAGTTACCTTGTTGGGGAGGGTTGTCAAGTTGCCATTTCTGAGGTGGAGAGCTTAGACCTCACATTCACAGGACAAGAAAAGATTCATGGTCTTCATGGTTTGTGTTTGATGACTTGTTCTGATCTGGAGCATTGAGGAGTCTTGGTTATAGATTAGTGGAACTTAGAGGCTGTGGAGTTTTAAACCTAAGTCCAGATAAGGTTCCGACACATTAATAATCCAAAGATCTGATCGAGCTCCATACCTTAATTTAATGAAGGCAAGTTTAATAATCAACCTTGATCCATGTACATCCTCTTTTTCTTTTTCTTTCTTTCCTTTTAACTTCTTCTTCAAATAAGTGTTTGCTAAGGGACTAGCAAAGTTAAGTATAGGGGGGTGATGAATACTCATTCATCACTCTTTATTCTTATATTTTAGCTACAAAAACCTTTGCAAATGCATGTAGATATGTATAAATAGAAATAATTACCAAAAGCATGCATTGTGTAAAACCTTATAATTAGCATGTTTTTGTGCAAAAATAAAAGAATAAAGATTAAAAAGAAAAAGGAGGGAAATATTTAGAATAAATATTGAGCAACCTAACCCAAGGGAGGGCTCAGCATGGGGCCTGACCGCATAAAAGCCAAAGTAGAGGGAGATAGGGGCTCATGTGTGTAAATATTTATGTAAATAAAATAAAAGTATTTTCCTCACAAAAATAGGCTTGTAAATATTTGTATATATTTATAAATATAAAAACAAAAGAAAAATATAAAATTAAAAAGAAAACAAAAAGCCCATTCTTGTACATAATCACCTTGTACATAATTCCCTCATCCCTATTTATTTATCCTTATAAATAAATAAAACTAATTTCCAAAATTTGTGTAAATATTCTATACTATATAATGTAAATAAATAAAATAAAAACAATTAAAACAAAAACCAAATAAAAATAACAAAATTAAAAACCCAAAAATATATTGTAAATATACCATGTACATAGATGTATATATGTATTTATTTCACTTATGTATATAAATAATAAAATTAAAATAAAAATATCCTTTTATTCCTTATTTTAAAATGAAAATAAATAAAATATAAAATAGGAATAAAATTGTACAAAAATAATAAATTAAAAATCAAAAATCAAAATCCTATATATTGTATATATACCTATACATGAACCTATTATGTAAATACACTATTTTACTTTGAAAAAATTAATTAAAAATCACTAAAAATAGAAAAAAATAAAATAAAAATATTTTATGTTTTAACTTTTTGCTAAATCGGCCCCTAGCTACCCTAATTTTCACTTCTAAGATCCAGCTACGTGGTCGCTTCCTACTGGTCCTTGGATTGTTGACCGCCCGGTCAACTACCCCCCCCCCCCCAGGACCACCTCCCGCGGGTCTGGTTCGAGAACCCGATTTCCTCCATTTATTCCTGCTAGACCCGATCACCATTTAGCCTAACCTAGGGTCCTAATCACTCCCCAGGTATCCGAGAATCTCGCGCGACATAGATCCTAGGGATCCGTGCTCCATGGAGCCGGACCCGAGCCATCTTTCCCGGACCTGCACCCATACATAAGCCGAGCTCCACCACCCTAATTCGACGTATTTGGCCATTCGATTCCACCCCCTGTGAGCTCCAGCGTGCTCGTGAGAGTGACAGCTCGCGTTCTGTGCTGTTGAAGCGAGGAGAGGGAGCGTGACCACTGATCCGGCGAGCTTCGCCGCCGTTGCTCCGCCACCAGCTGGAGCTCGAGCCTCGGAGGGAGACGCTCCTCGAGGCGACGACCCAGAGCTTCTTTAGCTCACCCCCAGTCTCCTCGTCCACCCAGGTAGTCCCTTAGACCCTTCTTTTCCTTTGATTTTCCATTTCGCCCAAATTGCCGCTCCGCTATCTTTTGCTAATTCCGCTCGATTCCGACCACCATCCGATCATCGGGCTATACCATAGCCATCGCCTCCTTCCCGCGCACCTTCTCCACATCCCCATCCCACCCAGCTCGCATAGGAGCTGGGATTCGAGCTCCACCGTCCCCCCTTCGCCGGAGCTCGCCCATATCGCCCCATCGTTCACCGTCACCCCGCCTAACCGGGTCGAGGCAGTTTGCCCTCGACCCGCGAGCCTCTTGGACTATTTTGCAGGTTCAATGAAGGCCCTTTGAGGTCCTTCGACATCGAGCCAGGAGCTTCGCCTCCGCCGACCTCGCCGGAGCTCCCCAGAGCTCGGCTGGGTCATCGGAGGATACCAGCAGCTGCGCAACACCACGCCAGAGCTTCTCCGATCTTCAGGCGCAGCAGGGGAGGTCAGGAGCGCACCCACTGGGCCGGCAAACTTCACCGGACGCCTGTTCTTCCTCAACCTGCAGCCGCCGTCCGATCAGACCTCCAGCTCCAGTTTGCATCTGGGTCGTTCGTTCAGGAGCCGCCTTCACCGTCAGATCTGAGGAGGGTTGATCCCAGCCGTCCGATGATCGAGGGTTAGCCACCTGAGCCCTACCCCGTTCGATCTTCCACGCGGAGGAACCCCCGCCGTCGGATTCGCCCGAGGAGTCCAGCTGTGGAGCGCCCGTCGTTCGCCACCGTCAGATGCTCCATGTGGCCTCCATCCAGCCGCTCCATTAATAAAGGGTAAACTACCCTTAGGCCCTTCTGTTTATTTCATTTAGCATTTAGTCCTGTAATTAGTTAGCATAGTTGTTTAGTTTTTGGGATATTTGCGTAGAGACCCTTGTGCTTGGTTTTATTTGCTAGCATGCCCCTGTGTATGGTGTGACACGTGCATCGACACGTGATCTTCTGGGCTTTTTACATTATCAGCCCTGTAGTTCTGGATGTTATCAATTGAATGAAGGTTTGTGTTTATTTGCATTTATACCCCTGTGCGTGAAACATTTGAGCAAGTGCGTTATTTTTAGGGTATTTTGCAGATAAGCCTCTGGGCTTTTGGTACCTGTTACCAAATAGCCCTCGGGACTTATTTTCATTACATTTGGGTCCCTGAGTGCCCCAGGAATACGCTTAGCACGTGTTTCGCTGGGTTAATTGCACCAGACCCCCCAGACTTCCGGGTATTTGCACTTTGGTCCCTGTGCACTGTGCCCCCTTTTGATTTTTGAATAAAATAGCAAATTACCTCCAAATCCAACGAAAGTAGGATACATGGCTCCTGCCATAGTGTAAAATTTTCGAGGATTTTTGGAGGCATTTCTGAGTTGGTTTGATATTTTTAAAAATTCAAAAACCTCTATTTTTGCTACTGTCTAACTTTAAAAACCCCAAAAAATATTAAAACTCATTTAAAAATTCCAAAAAAATTGTCTACTGTTTGTTTTGTCTATCTTGATTTTCTAGCCAATTTTGGTTATTTTTCATTACTGAAAACCACTAAAAATTGAAAAGCACTTAAAAACTTATAAAAATTCTAGTAATTAAATCAAAAATCCAAAAATAATAAAATAGGTGCCTAAATTTTCCTTGTTTTATTCTCGTTACAGGAAAATTACCTTCCAGTTAATTTGGGGCCTTCAGATATTTTATCTAGGCCCTTTTAGCTCGGTTGGACAGTACCTTTTATTCCAGTCACTGTTTGATTTTTAGAGAATTAAATAAATATCAGAAAAATTCCAAAAATTCACCAAAAACACTAAAAATTATAAAACACATAAAAACATTTTTGTTTGAATTTTTGGTTGATTTTTAGTGCATTTAATAAATTGTTGAAGTGTGTATTTTCTTTGCTTTTATTATTTTCTTAACGCATTAAAAATCCAAAAAAATATAAAATAATTAAAAACCACCAAAAATATTTTCCTCTTTCATTTTATTTCCTTTTTGACTACTTCGTAGGCCGCAAGGCCAACCCGTGCTCCTTGTGATCGACCCTGCTCGCTATACCAGGTTAAAATAATAGCAGGGCCGCTTTCATACTTTGAGTGATTTTTATCTCTATTAGTGGTTCATTTTTCTTGATCGAGCGCATCTGAGTGACCGAGGTCGCAACGACCTTATTGGATACCTTTAACTTAGTCGCTCCACGTAGTCACGTGCATAGCACGTGACCCCTGGGTGGCGTGTTGCGGAAGTTTCCTCCACACGTGCAGAGCACGTGGGAGGACCTCAGGCTGGTCCCAGCTGCTGGCGATCTGGCGAGGCGGAGGAGGGAGCTCGGCCTCTCCTGGCAGAGCCTGGTGATGCGGCAAGTCAGCCAAGGCGAGGGGGCGGAGGGAGCTCGACCTCTTCTGGCGGATGTCGATGAAGGCACAGCTGGAGGAGATGACGGAGACGGCGGAGTCGGGGCTGGTGTTGGAGACGATGAACGGGGTTGTCGATGCAGCGGTGAAACTTGATGAAGAACGTTGCGGTGGAGGTGCGTGTCGAAGACAATGGTCGGTGGAGATGGCGGAGAAGACGAAGAGGGGATGGCCTGAGATGTCGATGAAGGAGGCGGCGTGCGGCGAGTCGTTGGCGCAGATGTCGGAGAAGGTGGCCAGTGGTCAAAGGAGCTTGGCGGCGAAGGCTTGATGGAGGCGTCGAGACGAAGGTGTTGACGTCGGTGGCGTTGTCGAAGAAGAACGTTGGAGTTGGGAGGCATAGGAGAGGGAGTAGGGCGGTCGTAGGCTCAACGCCAAGGTGGAGCTAGGGCAGTATGGGCGAAGACGTCGCCGCTGCAACGGCCGTGATGGCGGTGGCCGGATCTCGTCGATGTCAAAGAAGCCCGGGCTGTCACCCCGGACCTCGAAGCTCTATCGGCGGATGAGGCGGCGATGAAATCGCAGGGGCTCTTAAATAGGGTTAGGATAGGGGTCGGCGATGGATGGTTGCGGAGAGTACGGAGGTCGGTTGGCCGTTGCGGGAGGCCATTGGCGGAGATAAGGGGAGAGCGTGGTGGCGCGGGCAAGGGCGGAGGAATCGGAGGGATCCGTTGGCAAAGACGATGTTCCACGGCCGTTCGATCAGCCGAGATCGAACGACCCCGTGGAGGCTACGTGGCCAGGGGTGAAAACAGGGATGGATCCGCACGTGCTTGGCACGTGCCTGGGGGCACGTGCCTTGCACGTGCGTTGGCTTTTAATTTTTTTATAAAAATGATATAATAAAAATGCAAATAATAGTTGACATGTGGCGGCCTCTGGGGCTGCCACGTGTCAGCACCAGAAAAATCCGTGAATAAATCCTTTGTAAAATCGATAAAAAATAGTAAATGACCTATGATCGAAAAAGTTCCTTCACAAAATTGCTCGTCTCGACGAGATCTACAACTTTCATGAAGACATCAAAGCCAAAATCGGTCAAATGTAAAAAATGAATTTTTGGGGTATCCCATGTACATAGAATACCTTGATTTTTGGGTTTTCTAATTTTTTTATCATTTTTAAACAAGATAAAAATCCGAAAAAATATGGAAAAATCAAAAATAAATAGAAGACATCTAAATCTAATTTTTTTGGATTTTTATAAATTAAGAAAATATATGCATAAAATACAAGGTCAAAAAGGCGCGAAAATATACAATGTACAAAAGAGGCCCAAAACCCAACTTTCACATACGAGCTCCGATTCACTTGAACTTGGTCTTGTTTTGAAGGTAATTGAATGTGCATTAGTTCAAAAGTGAGTAGGATCAAATCAGACACTGGATGAGGAAGATGTGTGGCTTTTACTCCGAAAATCCTAAAACTATGGTTTGGGTTTTTGGTCCACTTATCAGGGTTAGTAATTTTTTGTATTTTCATTTATTCTTGTTAGTGATGTGTACACAGTGGAAGTGGGTTTGTGGTGTTCGGAGTTAGCATGGAGGAGTTAAAAAATAGGGAAAGTTAGGCTATTTACAGGTCAACTTTGGCTTGGGTTTTTGGCTTCTTATTCTGTGCAGAAATTAATGCTAAAATGCAGTTCTTATGAAATCATGCATGAATGCTAATTATGCAGAATAAATGCAGAAATGCAGTTGATTTTGAGGGACTTGAGCTTAATTAATGAGACTTAGAGTGGTGAATCCGAGATTCATCAGTCTACTGGCTCAAGAGGAAAAACTCCTTATGTAAATGCTGCTGTGAATAGTATTTCGAAAAAAATGTGTGTGTTCAGGCCTGTACAAAAATAAAAAGCCTGCAAAGTATGTACAAATATTGTAAAGCCAATAAGCAAGCTTGAGTTCCAAAGTCAAATATGTGAGCCTGCAGCAGGATGACTTGACTACACTGGTCTTGCATCCCTGGATAGGTAGCTACACTGGCTACCGTCCATTCTTCTCTTCACCCCCTCCTCTTGAGCTGATTGCCACATGAACTTAGAATGGAATACCTTGCTCCTCGAGGATGGAGTTATTGGACTGGGGAATCATTGGGTTGTCGTACTGGAGAAGGTCGGTTTCTTTGCCATTCTAGTTGGGGAGAGCCACCATCACTTACACTGTACGAGTCAGATTCATAATCGTAAGAGTTTGCGTATGAGTTGAAGTATTTCTGACCTGGCTATTGAGGAGACTTGGACAGTTTTGGGATTCTCAGGGACTGTTGGATTTCAAATTCGGTTCTCACTAAGGTTCCGCCCGCACTAAAATTACAAAGGTCCGACTTAAGCTCCAAACTTTGATTTTGTGAAGATAAGTTTGATAATCAAATAAAATCCAAGTTCTTTTTCTTTTCTTTCTTTTTCTTTGTGCACTTATTGCATAAGTGTTTGCTAGGGACTAGCAAAGGTAAAGTATAGGGGGATGATGAATCCACATTTCATCATCTTTATTCTATCATTTTGGCCTCAAAAACCCTAGCAAATGCCTGTAAATAGCATTAATTAGAGCATATTAGCATTCATGCATGTACCTGTAAATAGTGTATAAAACACTGTAATTAAAGCCAAAATTATAGAATAAATAAAAGAAAAGAAAAAGAATAAAATATTGTAAATATTTTATGACCCAAAATCCCGAGACCTAGGCATCTTGATGAATAGGTCGACAAGGAATAAAGTAGGGGGAGATAAGGGCCAGATACAGTCAAAATACATATAATTTTTAATTCATTCTTTATTCATTTTGGGACCTATTTTTGGTTCCACTTTTTCTACATCAAATAAAGAAACTTTGTACATAAAAGTTGTAGATAATTAAATATAGAAAAATACAAAATTGATTTCACTGAAAAATAATGTACAGATAAAAAGTTGCGGTCTGAATAAAAATCCAAAATCCCAACTTTCCAAACCTGTATCTCACAAATAAAAACTCCAAATGCAGCAAACTCACCTTTAATTGTGTATAGAATAAAATAAGCGTAATTAATGGCGGTTGTTTCGCATTTGGCGGAGCTACGGTTTGAAAGTTGAGTTTTGGACCCCTATTGTATACTTGTACAGATTAGAATATTCAATTTATTATTTATTCATTATTTTTGTATTTTTATATTTTTATAATTTTTTAAATATTATTTATAATAATTATGTACATTAAAATAGGAATAAAACCCAAATAAAACTCAAAATAAAATTATATGTATATAAAATACACGGGTATTATACCTGTATACATACCTATACAATACCTACTTATATTTTATTTAATATACCAAACACATCATAAAAATACAATAAAAATATATTTGTGTATATAAAAATATTTTATAATTTTATAAAATAAGAAAAAAAAATAAAATTAAAATACACAAAATAAAAATTAAAGATTAAAATATATAGGTAATATACCTATAAGGGGTATAAAAGTAAACTAGTAAAAATATATTCCATAAAAATAAATAAAAATCAAAATAAAATACTACATAAAATTATAAATATTTTTTATTTAATAACCTAATTAAAATAATATCGTTTATTATTTTATGTTGATTTTACAAATTAATTTTTAGAGGTTTTTCCTGGTTGGTCCACGTGGACCAACCAGGTGGTCTGGACTGTTGACCAAGGTCAACAGTCTGACCTTCACCTCTGGCTGTGTCAGAATAGCTTTTTGACCCCATTTTCGCCCATTTTTCGAGGATGCCTCGTTCACCCTTTGGCGATGGTATCTTCATGACATTTCTTCCTCGAGCAGTGGTGAATCACGCCCAAGTGTTTCCTTGGGCTGTGGAGCACCGCATCGAGCTGACACTCTCCTTGAACCTCACGCCCCGACCACAATTCAAAACCAAACCCGTCACCCCCCTTTGACCCTTGATCCCTCTTCCTCCATCATTCCTGACTTTTCGGACCTCCTCCGAGTTCCTGGTGACAGCAGCAACTCAAGGACCCCTTGCGCGTGGAGTTTGGAGTTGAATCGAGGCGCATCCAACCCTCATCGGAGCTTCGCCTGAAGCTCACCCACTTCCGACTCCGGTGAGTCCCCCCCTCTTCTTGTTGTTTCATTTGATAGCTTAGGTTTAGCTTAGGTCAGGTCCGTAGCAGTTTTGTATTCGATTAAGTTCTTCACCGCGATTCCATCAATTGAACCATCGGCGGAGCTGAGCTCCGCCCACCGTTTCCGATAGTTCCACGCATCAACCCGACCACCTGTCACATCCATCCTCTTCCCCTTCGCCTTCTCTCGCTCCGACGCACCCCCATACACCTCGATTTCGCTCAGATCGAGATCACTGAGCTCCTTCTCCGTCGATCGTCGGAGCCACCATGCCCGAGCCACAAATCGCCACCACCGCTTCATTTGAGAGCATTTCGAGCTCCATCTTTTTGCCGTGCATCTAACCCTGCAGGAAGGAACACGAGAGGAGACTCAAAAGAGCCTCGGTAATCAGGGGAAGCACCTCCCAGGTCGCTGCTGCCGTCGGCCATCACCTCACCGTCTCAGCCGTCGCTGAGACCATCATCCGTCGCAGAAGGGCCCCGGGATCATTTTTCCCTTGATCCTAAGGCCGAAGCGGCCGTGTGTCGGTCGGAGTCAATCGTCAAAGTTCGTCGGAGAGGGTGTTCTTCGTGAACCTCTCTCTGTCGTTGGATCAGGAGCGTCGTCCAGACCGAACAAGAGCCGTCAGATCATCTGGAGGCTCCACCGTCGGATCTTCTCGTGGGAGTCTAATCTGCACCGTTTGCGTCGAACCGTCATCGGGCTCCTCAGGACTGACACGTGGCTTAAGTGAACGAAGGAGCGCCGTTCGATCGTGGGCAGAGGAGGACCGTCAGGATTGTGACACGTGGACAAGTGGAGCTCCCTCGGCCGCACGATCAGCATCTTGGGTATTTTGCACTTTTAACCCAAGAGTTTTGTATTTAAATTCTAGTCCTAAAACTTTATTTTCTAGTTAAAAAGTTTTGTAATATTTGTAAGTAGGCCCAGTAACTTTCTATATTTGCACTTCAGTCCTCGGCCACGTCACCTCACGTGATTGGGGCACATGCCTTTTGGGTATTTTGCATTTTCGATCCTAAACTTTCATGTATTTACATTTATACCCCTGTACGTAGTGATTTAAATATATTTTGGGTTAATTGCACTTTTGCCCTGCCGGTTTTTAGTATTTGCAAGCATGCATCTGTGAACGACAAATCACGTGCTTCGTGCGTGTATTTTGGTGATATTTACACCTAAGCCCCTGGATGTTTTTAGAATTGCATTTATACCCCTGCTAGGCTTAGGATTTTTGTGTGTTTGATCTATTTATTTCACGTATCATTAAAATGCCAAAAATTTCCATAAAAATTAACTTAAGCTCCTATTAACTTGCACTTGCACGCTATATTTTTAGTTTTTATTTTTGTTGCATTTTTATATTTATTAAAAATTAAAAACATGTTATTTCAGTACTGTCTAGCTTAGAAAATACCAAAAAAATATTAAAATACCTCGAAAAATTCCAAAAAATCACCTAGTGTGTATTTTAGTCTATTTTAGTGTCAGTCCAAAAATCACTAAAAATTGCAAACGAAAAACCTTAAAAATTAGAAAACTTCTTAAAACTTCAAAAAATTCTAAAAAATCTAGAAAACTCCAAAAATTGCAAACTAAGGCTCTGTAGATTCCTTATTTTCTTGATTTTATTTTAAAATTAGTTTGGGAAAATTTTGTTGATGTTTGATATTTTTAATTCCTATTTTACCTTCAGCTAGTAGCTTATTCCCTGTTTTCTTGTATTTTGACATTTAAAAATACCGAAAAATTCTGAAAAATACCCAAAAATCACAAAAATAGTAAAAAATCATTAAAAGACCAAAAATGTTTTATTCCTGAATTTTTGAGCATTTTTGCATATTTTTATAAATACTCTAGCACCTCTTTTATTATATAGCTTATATATTCCAATATTGAAAAAGAAAATATAAAAAAATATAAAATATAAAAAAATATAAAATCAGTAAATTCAAAATCAAAATACAAAAATATAAAATTAAAAATTAAATAAAAAAATTAAAAAATTAGAAACCCACAAAAAAATTTAGATTGGCTAAGTAGTTCATTAGACCTAGGAGTTGACTCTTTGTCTATACTCTACACCTTTGTTTCCTGTGTTCGACCCCTACTTACTTGCCATTGTACATTTCTAGTAGGGTATAATAAATTTTAATCCTTGCTATTGATTGCATGATTGATTGTGTGGGTTAATTGTTGATAAACGGGAAGGCTTGAGTAGTCGCATCAGCGACAGTGAGTCTGATTTGTTAGACCACTATTTAGCGGCTCTCGCATTTTTGTTTTTCACCTGTATATTTAGTCCATAGCCAAAGCGTGGTGCAAAGGGCAGTGATGCGAGAATGAGTGAAGTGGAGAGCTCTTGTGCACGGAGAAGGCGACAGCTCTGAGCTCCTCCGCCATGGAGGGCGGAGGAGATGGATCGGAGGTGATATGAGGTTGTGAAGGTAGGGAGAGTGATCGGGAGTGAGCGCGAAGACGGGGGTTGTAGTGCGAAGCTAAGGAGATGGTCTATGAAGGGCGGAATTGATCGAGAAATCCTAATTAATTAAGAAAAAGGAAGAAGAAAATACAGAAGAAAAGTAGAGATACTTACCTGGTCGGAGATGGAGGTGGTGGTCTGTGCTTGAGCTCCGAGGGGAGCTCGGGTCATCGCTGGACTACGACGACCCCTTGGAGCAGCTAGGCGAGGTTGGGCCATCGCAAACCTGGCCATGATGGTCAGGGGTCAACACCGGAGGCCAAATGCCATTTTTACGCCTCGATCGTCCCTCCCCCTGTCACGGGGAGAAGGAGAGGGGCTAGGCGGTGCCCCGCATAAAGGTGGACGGTAGTGGCCGGCGGAGGGGATGGTGTATTTAAGGGGCGAAGATGGCAGTTCTGACGGAGAGGGTCATGATTTGCGAGGGGGGTATGGCATGAGTGGAAGGGGATCGTGGAAGAAGTGACTTCTCGCGAGGATGAGGGATGAGTGGGGGAGGTCCTGGAGTGCGGGAGGTCCTGGAGTGGGTGCTTGGAGATGGAGATCGTGGAGTTGGGGAAAAATAGAAGGGCGAGGGTGGTTCGCGAGCTTGAGAACGTGGAGAGAGGGCAGACCGGAGGTAGGGGATGACCTCGTGGCCGTTGGATCTTATGATCCAACAGCTACGAAGTGGGTGGTAACTGATGGTCAGGATAAGATCGATGAGGCATGATCACACGACGCAGCCATTGCCATGTGGCGTACTGGAGGTGAAGCGCCAGCGGACGGGCGTGATTAGATCAGGAGTGCGATCGGATGGTCCATATCGAGGGCATCAAAGAACGGTGGAGATGACGGGACGAGGGCGAGATCGAATGGCGCACAAAGCGCCACATGGCGGGCTATAGGCGAGGCGCTAGCGGGCGGTGCAGATGTGAGATGGGGATGATCAGACGGCGGGGGACAAAGCGTGTGCGTGGAGGTAGTGGGACCATTGGATCAAGAGGAGATCCAGCCGTCAGGAAGCGAGGGCGGCAAAGGTAAAGGCGCCGGGCCACGTGGCTCAACCAGAAAGAGCCACGTGGCCCAATCAGATTATTTGAATAAAGAAATTGAATTATGGGGGTTAAATGGCCGAATTTGAGAAAACTCAAAACATGAAATTGTAGATCTCGATGAGATCTACAAGTTTCATGTTGACCAAAAATGGAGATGAGGTCATTTGAAGATACTAAATATTTTTGAGGGTATTTTGAAGGTTAAAAACACCACGGTTTTTAATTTTGCTATTTTTTTTGTGGTTTTTAATTTATTCAAGACTCTGATCATTACAAGACTTTATCTGGTTTTTATTGACGCACATTTAAGCAAGGGGGTTAAAAAATGCAAATTAATATGATGAAATCGAGTTTCATCAACAGCCCATTCACGCCTTCTCTTCGCTTCTACCTCTCCACGCCGTCCATTTCAGAGCAGCAACTTCGTGGTGATTAAAACACTACCTCCACCTAACCATTCCTTGAAGAAAACCCGATGGAGCCTATCAATTAAATCTTATCTTCCTTGCATGAGTCCCCTCCAAGTAACCTCCTCAACTTCTATGATAGAGATAGAGAGCGAGGTTGAGCGACTACCAAGCTAGACTCTAATGAGATCCACAGTGGGTGCATCGTGTTGCAGATCTGCTCCAGGTGTTGCTCGAGCTCCGTGCTTGCCGTGCACATTGAGCGAAGACCCAAGAGTATTCAAGACTTCATCCTAGGCTCTAGTTCAACTTCGATCATTGTCTTCAACCTCCAAGTAGATCCCCACCTTCTTACTTTCTCCAATTTATCTACACCCACACACATACACACCATCACCTTGATTTGGGAAGCTCTACACCTTCCCCGCACACACCTCACCTTCACACAACACTCCATCCACCTCTTCTCCTTCTCCATACCTCTCTCCACCTTGATTCCTTCTTCACCTTGCACAAATGAAGAACACATTCGGCCTCCATATCTGACTACACTAATAAACCCTCCTTTTCGTCCGTCCAACCCCCAAATTGACTTCCCATTGATTCGGCTATTAAACTAACCCTTGCAGGGACCTAATTGGCTGAATGATCAGAAGTTGTTAGCTTCTTCGATCCTGTGTTCTAACTATGGTGAGCAATTATTGACTTGCATCTTCACACATCGCCACACCTTCTCCGATCATTCATGGTCCTCACTCGAGAATCCTCGAGCTTCTCCAACCATCAACGAAGGTATAGGGCCGAGGAGGGGCTCCTAGGATGTCACCGGAGTCCAGCCTTGTGTATCACCATCAACGGAGGAGATCCACCTTGAGGGAGTACAAATATTATCCCATCAAGTCTCATTGACTTTGATCTGACGGTCCAAACACACTCTGAACCTTTCTCCGACCCTCGGAGCCTTGGTGGACATGTGCCTCATCCGAAGTAGCAACAACCGTCTACATGGTCCGAGCCACTTACCAGCCCGAGCCTCCAATCGAGCCTACCTATCACGTGCCCCAACACATGCCCGTCTGTGAGCTTTGCATCTAGGCCTCACTGATTCTTCTTATTTGCATATGCACCCCCCATACCTAGAACTTTACATATAAGCCCCTCTTATTCTTAACATATTCTTGAACAATGTGAAGTCCCTCTTATTCTTTACCACAATCTTGCGTATGTGTCGACATATATGATATATGCTGGCGTTGGAAAATAAGATGGTTGAGATAAATCATACTTCTTTATAAGAGCGATTCCACAGCCAACCTAAACAACAAGATAGCTAATAGACAACAAAAATTCCCTAAGATTTTGTACTTGAAAGTTGAAACATAGAAATACATAGCCATCACAGTTATTCTTGCAGCTTAGGCTCAAATGGAATGACATATTTATTAAATAAATATGGTTATCTGAATGTGTAGTTGTATAGTGGACAAAGATAGTTTACCAATAATTGATCTTCTGTTCACTTTTAGATCTTTGTCTGGGAATAATTCTTTATTTACACTCAATTTTTTTTATTAATTTTACGCAAGAAATAAAATACTATAATCTTCTGTACTTATCAATGTCTCCACGTTATTGGGATTGAATCTACTATGGTAATGATCAAGTACTCTTCTACCAGTGCACATGTCTTCCAAATACAATTCATTCTCACTTTTTCCAGATTCAGAATTGTTCAAATCTTTCTTTTTCTTGTGGAATTTGTTTTTGATGCATTCTTTCTTCTTCGTTGCACGTCTTCTCTCGATCAATGTTACATGAAGATGAATGCTCTTCAGATGGATATATTTTATACTTCCAGACATACTCTTCGAAGAGTCTGCAGAAGGCATGTTTCACTCGTGTCATAGATTCCCCAACTTCAATTTCAGGATAAAGTTCATTCGAGGAGAATCTTAGAAATTCAAACTTGCAATGAGGATCAGAAACTGTTGCAATGGCCAAAGGCATCATACCATTCTTGTATCTTCAATACTTATCAAACTTCGCATACAATAATATTCATTGATAAATTTTAACTACGAAAGACATCCCAACGGGTATTCAATGATCCGTTGTCTTAGGTCAGTTTTCTTATAGTGTAATACCGATCACCTCCATCAACCCTAGCATCTCTCTTCGCCCCTTTTTATGTCAGAAATTGCGTAATTCTTGAAAATTGGTTGGCATATGGTATTCGGATTGATACATAACCCTAACTTTCACGGCCGATCGTCTCAACAAGAAACTTCTAACTGGACTATATATGTAGGGCTTACCTATGGTTAAAGTTCGGATCTAAAATCAGATCAGGTTCTACAACACCTTTGTCAGATCCATCCATGATCTCCGTTCCAATGATTGGCATTGGATACCCACAATGATAGGTGAAGTGATGGGTGCCAAGAACATTCTCCTTTCTTTATTTATGCAGATATCAAAGGAATATTATCATCCATTGATAATGATCTTTATACCATTTCTTATGGACGTGATCACCATAGTCTTGCCACAAAACTGAACATGAATAAACCGAAATGACAGTGCTAAACTTCTCGGATTTTTTTATGTGAAGAATGAATAGTCTTAATCTCTTGTAATAATGGAGGAGGTATAATCTTTGAGGCTACATGCTTCAGTCCATAGTATGGTCCACCATTCCATATATATGCATCGAGATCACGATCCACCACCTCTCGCCATAAGTGTTTCTCATTAATCACACTACGCGATTGAGTCAACTTCAACGCGTTACCAACTTGGGATGTGCTCGCTGCACTTTCTTTTCTCATATTCGAGGATCATCCACCTCGGATTGTACGTTATCCAACCCAAAGAACGCGCCTTATCGTCGCGATGCGGGTGTAACGTTGTATCCGTAGAATCCAGTGTGCCTCATTGGATACCAGTAGTCTGGATCTAATTTGGATGAACAGCAGGAACCAGCTGGTTGTGGGGGAGAAGAAAGAGGATGGATTGAAGGTGACCCTTCTCTCTCTCTCTCTCTCTCTCTCTCTCTCTAATTAAGGGCTGTTCAATGTAGACCCGAATGCATGCATGGGGACACCCGCCAATCATTTGTGTGTTAATTTGTTTGGGTAGATTGCTTTGAAGGATCGATCAAGTGGGGGTGGGTCTGAAAGCACCGACAGTTGATGTTTTGATTTGCATGCAGAAACAAAACTCAGAATTAATTATCCTTTATCTATTATTTCGTTGTATGTATATGATAAATATATAGATATAGATGAGATAATGATTTGCTTTATGGGTTTTCTCTGTCAATAATAGGTTCGGATAACTTCTCGATTGAGCTTCCCCAGTACTCTCTTGAAAGAGAGATGTTAGGGTTCATGCTTATCTTCTGGGCATCTCCATCTTCAAATTGAATATGACTTTTTCAGTGAACCAAGTCATTGAAAAATGGGTCCTTACATATTGAATTTTCGGTTAATAACTCAATGTTAAAACTAAAAATTTATGGCCAATTATTCTCCAAAAATAGAATCTTTCGTTTTATACTTGATGGTAAATGCACTAAGGACAATTTGATCTTAGAAAAAAAAATTGTAAGGACCCTTTTTTTCTTTTGCCTAGGACCCATGAAATGTCAGGGAC
This sequence comes from Ottelia alismoides, assembly GCA_037367405.1. Classification (NCBI taxonomy): domain Eukaryota; kingdom Viridiplantae; phylum Streptophyta; class Magnoliopsida; order Alismatales; family Hydrocharitaceae; genus Ottelia; species Ottelia alismoides. The sequence continues at coordinate 139,493 of JAZKJV010009852.1, forward strand.
GGCACCGTATATTTATAAGTTATATATATACACACACAGAGAGAGACATAAATATGTACACAACTATAAATAAATAAATATACATACACACGTGCGCACACAAATACACCCGTAATCCAATTCAATTAATATTTATCAAACAAACATGTGCTATACTAGTCTTATATGCATGATATCACCATTCCAATCAAACTAGCAAAAGCAGTGTCTCAATTGCATAATATACATCCAAACATTCATGATCTGTATGTAAATGAGATCGAATTATTTATCCTCGGTCTATTAATATACTATCTATGCAAAGGTTATTAAAGATGTTCCATTAGAAATATTCTTGCTATTGCTTCGACTCATATTCCTCCAAAAGTAGATCTCGCTTTAACAACTCCGAATAAATTAAATTATATGCATTAAGACTGCTTGCTATTCCACTCCAAGGAAATGGATTATGTAGCATTTCCTTTTGATATTTATCACAACAAGTTGCTGAGGAAGGATAGCTATATTGATTCATTATATTATAAATACACCATCAGTACAATTTAGGTTATTTGATTTATTTAGAACTTGATTTATTAAGGTACTAAGCAAAGATATGAACCCTAATGTCCTCCCAATACCCTGGGTTTGATTCCAATATATACACTTAATAAGAACGGACTCCCTCAAATTTTGCTTTTTGATCCAACAACAGCAACAGCAACAACAACAACTATAGTTTATAATAATAGCAGCCCTAACAACAGGTCCAACTTCCCCTGCAAACCTTCTCCTTCCACCTTCCTCTCTCCATCACCGCTGATTTCGATCCTAAATATAGAGAACCACCATTGTTCGGAAGTCAATAGTTTGAATATGCATATGACTTTTTCTTTACTTCTCACTCAAAGCTTGATGCCTAATTAATGAAGCTTATAGATGACCTTCAAGCAATATATATCATAAATAAAAATGTATCACAAGTCATGGAAGGACTTTGGGGTCTCCTTGAAAAACGAGATTGGGAAAATCTCCATCAGTGACTTGACAGTATCCGTTGCCATCAAAGAGGAATATTTGAAATAGAAACCCATATAATCTACAGAGATTCCGATTAAGATTTAAACCATAATCATGAAGAATAAGAGGAAAATAAATTAAAAGCTCAAGCTTTGAACATGGGAACATGGAGGCAGGGTCAACGAGGGATATGGCTCCATAAATCCTAAACTCCTTAAGCCTGATGAGTTTCTCGTGGGAAAAAAAACACATTTGTATTGACTGCTCATTTTTTACCTTATCGTGCTAATCTCTAGTGGGATTGCAATGATAACAAAATAAGACACTAGCTAAGGATCTTACATTTGGCAGTGTCGTACTTGAGGTTCTTCTTTGAATGTGATGGGTATCGCATAAAAAGCATGCTACATGTTTCAAATATCAAAAAGAAAATTTTCTCTGGATGTTTAGCTGTAAGAGAAATTTTGAACTAACCTTTAAATGTAATAAACTTGATTTAATGATACATGGAATTTTTAGGTAAATTTATTAAGCTAATGGTGAATTTTTTTTGCATTTTTTAGATAAAAGATCATGATTTCATTTCATCAAAGTAAACTATGACAGTTCCCGGTCACAAGGACTGCAACCATGCAACAAGCCAAAATGAAAGATTACCAGATAAACACCTTAGGAGTCACGGTATTTAGCACATCCGTCCAGACTCATAAGGCAGTACTAGCAAAAAATCAGCAATTTTAAAGAGTTTTTCCATACAAAAAGATCATCAGTAAAAGGTAACAAGAGCGATGCTATATTGCAGGCTTCTAGGGCTTTGATTTCGACTAGCCGGAGATTCCTTTGTATCCTTTTTGTTTCGCTACCATTTGTTGACGTGTACGGGGGCAGCCACTCATGGGACTGGAGACTTCGCTGCAAAAATTAGTGTAGAAACAAGTGATGTTTATATCAATCGAGGATGAGAGGGTGATTATATGTGAGAGGCAGCACGGGTTATGATAAGTCAATCTCAATTTTCCTCTCTTGCTCAGAATTCTCATCATGCTCATAATCAAGTTCAATTTCATTATCATATCGAATTTATGTTCGTCATTATTCTCATGTTCTTCCTCAGATTCAGAATTGTACTCAGATTCATTTTCAACTTCATCATTAGATTCAACCAAATATTCATTATTGTCAACAAGTTCTGTCTTGGATTCAATTTCACCAAGACCCTTGGATTCATCACCATATCCAACTTCAATATCATTACCAAAACCATCCTCAGAGTCAGATTTAATATCTTCTTGAGGATCAAAAAATGAGCTCGATATTAAAAAATTGATGCTTGATTCAGATAATTGAATCACAATAGGACCCAATAGAGATGAGGAGATCAATGGGGTTTCACAAAAACCATAAGATTCAGAATCGTTGTAAGTTAGTTCCTCAATTATCCCATCTTCCATTTCAGCCTCATGATCAGCAATTATTTCATGCCACTTAATATCATCATCTAAATCTTTATTATTGAAATTATGGTTCGTGATAAAAGGCCCATGTTCGGCCTATTGTTCAATATGAATCTCCAATAAAACCGGGTTCAAATGTTATGGCAAAGGCATCATCTTGGTTACATAAAAATCATTTGCTTTGGGGTCATATTGAGCTAGAAACTGGAATAATCTATATCTTGGATCTTTCCTCAAAGATTTTCATTATAATTCTTAAATTGATGTGGTTCTCGAAAATTTTGTGTTTGTTCCAACTCGTTATTTTTCTCATAAAAATCTCCTCGTATTGTCTTTGAAAGTTTTCTTCATAATCAGGTTAATATGTGATGATGTTTTCCTATTTATCTTAAGTTGAGCCACGCTCGAGAATTCCCTGATCATAAATCGTCCTACTCTCAATCATTGAATCTGAAATCATGAGTGTGTTGGTAAATAGAGTTTCACGAATTTTAGTGAATTGGCTAGTAGTATCCATCTCAAAGGTTTCATTGAATTCAAGAAAGAATTAAAGTCATCAAAGATTGTCTCCTAAACTTGGCTGACAAGAGGTTAAGATGGAGAAGGGATGCAATAAGTTAATGATGCAGATCCATACTAAGATTTGGATTGGTCATACATTCCGAAGTTGTATGATTCAGCACTTGGAAAGGAGAATGATTAGAATTGTGGAGGGTCTTAAATTTGTCGGTACTCGAATGGATCAGGTTAACTTCCCCAAGTGGGATTTGGTTATATCCCAAAATTTGATTGTGAGCCAGCGTAGTTTGGATAAAATTCTCCCTCATAAGATGATTGATATTGTGAAGAGTAGTCTGGATATTGCGGCGTAGAATTGTTTTGGCATACTCTTCACATAGACATAGATTTGTTCACTAAGAGTCATTTCAGAGAGGAAACTCAATGCAAACACAAATCATAATATAAAAACAAAACAAGATCGATCACCAACACACGTTTGTTGCCACAATCTTTTCAAAATTTTTAATTTATTATTCACAAAAACTCAAGCAGATAAAAAAGATTGACCTAAAATCTATTTGTAGATTTAAAGATTGTCCCAAATTCCTACGCTTAGTTGCATCCACTTTCATCCACTATGGGTGCAAGTATATAGACCAAAACAACTACCCATATTTCTTGAGGACATTGCCAAATACAGGTCCTTTAATCACTCACTCTACTAAGATTTCCCTCATTGAGAAGTTTCTCAACATTTTAAATTCAGTAATCAAGAAACCTATGTAGTATTTTTGGCTCTGACCAAAGGTTAGCTATTTGTGTACGTGAAATTGTGTACAATGTGCAACACTTCATGTGATCTTGTTTAATTAGTGAGCATAGGGAGAGATACCATAGAGATGAATGCGCCAATAAGTTGATTTTATGATTTCGGGAATTTACTAAATTTACACACAAATGCAAGCACTTAAAAATGTCTAAGTGATTGGAAAATTTTTACAGGGTGCGGCTTGCTGGATCCAGATTTGGGGTTAAAGATAATAAGAGAATGAAGGAGCACGAGAAATTAAGAGAGATCCACCTTTTTGTGATTTTTTTTATCTGAAATGAAATTAATATAAAATAAAAAGATCAAAATATCAAACTAAGTTATGTGAAATTTCAAAGTTCTCGGTAACGATGCCAAAATGATAACCACGATTTTCAGTGTGATAAATATGTGTTTTTAAGCGTCATTGTACACACACATGAAAATCGAGAGATTTCAGATAAAATTTCTACAACAACAAGCCAATATATATCAAATAATGTATAGAACAAGTAGAGGATTAATCCACAGGGACTCAAATATTTTTATGTGATTTTTTATTATATTGAGAAAGGTATTTTTGACTTTATTGACTCAAATCGAATCCTATTTTTACCTTCATTTATTGGACTTAAAATGTATTGAAACATTGTCACTATATTCTAGACATTTTAATCATCACACACGAATGTTTTGAGAATATTCTGTTTTTTCTGCCATTTTTTGTTATTTTTAGAAGTGTTAGGAGCATGAACGTAATTTTCAGAAAACTTTAGGGGTTTGAATGTAAATAACATCTAAACTAAGATTATATTTTAATTACTGAAAATCATAGGGATAGAAATGAAATTTTCTATATCTAATTATTTAGTGGGAAAATTGCGAAGAAATTAAGAAATTATAGAATGGTCCATAGAGGACTGAAATATAATTAAGAAAAACTTGAATAAAAAGTCTAAATGTTGCGGAATATAAAACTTGTATTTAAAAAATATAGAGAGTAAATGAAAGTTTTCTAAAGTTATTTTTAGGTCCCAAAAGAAAAAGATTGTTGCCTTATTTAGAATCCCTACTCCGGTATGTCTGTGGGGCCATATAAGAATCCCTACATCTCTTGTATTGCACTGAAAAATTCAAATAGAAGATATGAGCATGGTTTAATCCTGCTCCCCACGGACTAGGGTTCCACATTAATTATGAGCGTCCACTTATACATTTCTTTATATTCTTGTTCTTAATAATTAATTCATTTCCATATTTTATTTATTTCAACATGGTATCAAAGTGAGACAATTCTAGATTTTATCTCGTAGTTTATTTTTTGATATTATTGGAAGTGGAGACTTGTTCATCAGATCTGATGATTGTTGAAGTCGGAGAACAATGACGATGCCTAGGGATGGGTTCCAAAATCCTAAAACTCCAACAGAGATGAATGTGCCATATTGTTAATGGAGAGGGACCACCAGGGGCGGAACTAGTATACATTATGGAGGGGCCATGGCCCCCCCATAATTATTATGCGTCACTTATATAATGTATTAGATTTTTAATACGACCCCTCCTTAATTGTATTATAATTAATGTTGTTAGAGAAATATTATAGAATCATTAAATGGTCAAGTGGTAGAGTGGTAAGGTTATTATTTTGAAGACCATGGTTTGAATCTTATCTCTATCAATTTTACCTTCTTTTATATGGATTATCCAATTACTTCCAAAGTATTAAAATAATTTGATAGAAAATTGTATTGAGTCAGGGGTGGAACTAGTATACATTATAATCCCCTCATGATTATTATACGTCACTTATAAAATGTATTAAGTTTTTAATATGGCCCCTTCTTAGTTGTATTATAATTGATATTGTTAGAAAAATATTGTATAATTATTAAATGGTTAAGTGGTAGAGTAGTAAGGATAATATTTTGGAGATCAAGGTTTGAATCTTATCTCATCAGTTTTACTTTCTTTTATGTGGTTTATCCAATCACTTCTAAAGTATTAAAATAATTTGATATAAAATTGTATTCGAGTTTATTTATCTCTTCTATTATTTTTATTACTCTTTATAAATAAAATAAATTTTATTGTTTCCTTTTAACCATGAACTTTTTTGTTTCAAAATTTCACTTGATAATTTAACCTTTTTAGGATGGATTTAAAGAGGCTTAAATTAGTATATTTATCCAATTTTAAAAAAAGCCACGGAAAATACCAATCTATTTGAAATTCTAACATTAATAATAGATTTAAATTCTACATTTATCAAGACTGGAAGAGGTTCATTTTCAAAATATTAATTCTATTTAAAAATAGCATTCAAATATACATAGGTTTTCTATTTTTGAGCATACATAATAGTTGTATACTCGGCTCCTCCTTGATGAAATTCCTGATTTCGCTCTGGGGACCACATCAGCCTCCTTCATCATTTATCATTGTGCTTTGCATATTAGGGGTTCTTGATGAAACCCTAAATCACAAAAGAATCATTCTTGACGGAACAATAGGCGGTGGCGATAGATTCCCAATGGGAACCTTACTATCAGTTTAAAGAAGAGGAGAAAGAGCCACCATTGTGATGATGGCGGTGGAAGAAGATCGATGACACAACAAGAAAGAGCCGCCATTGTGATGATGGCAGCGAGATTGCTCCAGATAATGACCCCGAGGAAGGTAGGAGCAGCGCTGATGGTATGGCTCCGTTGGGTTCTCATTGAACCCTTTCCAGTGGTTGTGAACTTTCCCGATGGAGAAGAACAGACACCACATCATGTGATGTGGGCAGCAACGACTTGTGATGGGTTTCACGAATAACCTTGGCAGCGTTCGGATATACGGTTAAACCTGTGGTGTTTACCTCCCTTAACTCTCTTTTTCTATCCGATGTGGTTCTCACATTTTTTCTTTTTAAATACATTAAATAAATCGATTCTCTTTCCTCCACTTCATAAAAAAATAATATATTATATTGTCAAATAATATAAAAATTATAAACTATTCAACTTCTACTCACTTTTCTAAACTTTAATACAATCACATCATAATAACTACTCATTTTTCCAAACTTCAATACAATCTATCACAATAAACCCACAACAAACCCGCCCTCATTTTAACATTCTATCCAAACATCAAAACACAAAAATGGGTTACCCTCTACCAATTTGACCCTAACCCGCGTACCAACCGCACCCTAAGAGCTTTTTTGATTTCCAGTTTACTTCGGGGTAACTTGGCATGACCTCTTCTTTATCATTGCATTCCTAGGTTAGAATTAGTTGTATAGACCTTACAATTCTTTGTTATAATATTTTCTGACCATGTTCAGATAAAAATTAATATAAAAATTATATTATAATCATTAAAAAAGTTAATATAACACATAATCAATGTTATATCACATTTATCATTCCAACCTTCCTAATCATCCAAACATATATTATTCACAAGGGGTTACTCGAACCCAACCCAACACAATTACCAAACGAGGAAGGAGATCATTGGGAGCATCCTATCTGATAAAGAAAGAAAGAAAAACTACTAATTTCCCCGGTCCTCTTTAGGCCCAATAAGAGGGAACTCTTGCTCGATGGGCCTTATTTATGTATATTCTGTATGGGTCCAATGCGTGCAGAGAATAAAAAAAGGAAGCTGCTGTAATGGGAAAAAAAGAGGGCATTGGAAACAACCGTACAAAAAAAAGACGACAGAAAAATCGTCAGTTCAAACGAAAAATTGTTGGGAATGATCTGAAAAAAATGATATGAAATACAGGGTTACATGGACTGGAAGAAAATAAGGATTGTGGTATGTCACCGATTCAAAAAAGACAGCGTTATGGGCCCAAGTAGGGCACTATTCTGATAAAAAGAAAAGAAAGATCGAAAAAAAGCATCACTTCGAAAAAAAAAAGGAGACGGCTTAAAAAACAAAAAGCCAAAAAAAAACATGTTTTTTGTTGTTTCTCCTCACTCGGCCATCTATTTCTACATTCTGACAAGTATCAGGGGGAGGGGGAGCGTGGATTTTTTCTATTGAGATGTATCTACAAGATTTGTATTCGTTCATCATATTCTACTCGTTGCTCCACGAAAAGCGATCTCATCTCCAAGGCTCCCTATATAAGTGAACCAACTTCAGGTCCCACAAGATATAGGATAGGAGAGGTCATTCTCGGGGTCCACGTATGAGAGAGGCCCAAATCTAGAGATCTATATATGAGGGAAGATCATTCAACTTCCGGTGTTCGATTTCTACATCAACTACTTCAGATGAACTTCTCTACTTAGGATCGCCTCAGACTTCTAGTGCCCATCCACAACATGAAGACCGACACTCCATACTAGTACTACTATCAGATCAGTTGCCTTCACCGGTCATTGACTACTTCAGTACATTCTATTGTATGACTTCTCTCCGCATTGGACTTCTTATATTGTCCCGCTCCAAGCATGACCTAGTCGTCGTAGCGACTACTAAAGGCACGACATGATCGTTGCAGACCATCCTCGTATGAGGTCTTCTTCCGGCAACGACTATTATGAGCGGGTCTCCTACCATCTCTCTCAGATGTATCGAGTGAAGATGTATCGACGGAATGGGCGAGCATGGTTGTTGTCCATTTGCTCGCCCGGTCATGGGCGAGCACAGATGCTCGCCCATCCTTCGAAAGATTGTGCTCACCATATCTTCAATTTTCTTGTAGCGTGTATTGTATTTTTTCTGTTGCAAGCTGCAGCTTTCTCAATTCCAACTTGAGGGGGAGTGTTGGAGTATGTAATATAGAGAGGTAATTAGATCTCTCTAAGATCCAATTACACCCACTCATATTTAGTCTCACATTCTGGTCTGTCTATAGGGCTATATAAGAAGCTCCACCCCATATAGGCATATACTCATTAAGAGATTCAAATTGAAAATCTGGTCGTTTGAAGTATTCTCCCATGATTTCATCACGTTCCTTATGGAATAGGGTTGCACGTAAAATATGAGTATCCACTTTTACATTTCTATATTATTGCTCTTAATTATCAATTCGCATCCACATTTTACTTATTTCAACACTATTGAGATGAAGCAGGTTGAGTTCAGAAATATCAGGAAGAACTGCTTGCATTAACTTTCTTCAGTGAACGATTTGATACTGAAAGAGCACACAGATTACAGGGAGAGTTGGTAATTAATCCCACATTACATGTAAGATAGAAACAGTCGCAACCGCACGTAAACAGCTTAATCAACATGCAATATGAAACTTAGGAAGGGAGAGGCTTCATCTCAGCCTTGATGGCTGCAACCAAGCGGTCGTAGGCCTCGCCCCACGCGTTCTTCATCTCCACCGACCACATCTCAGGAACCGCCTCCTTTATCGTGTCCAACAGCGCAAACCTCGTCACCTGCAAGCATATGCCCAAGTAAAGATCATGAAGAGCCCAAAACGTTGACTATGATTATGTGGCCTCTCAAAAACAACTGGTACTGAGACCACCATCATAGGAGTTCATGGAGATCTATCGGAAACACTGTAGACAATGCATCTGTCTATCTGAACTCAGATTGTACCAGGAAAGGAATACGTAAAACTATTTTGAGACCCATCAGTCTATCTGAACTCTGAAGTATGAATCTATTTTAAGTATATCTGAATCTATTTCAACCGAATTAAGAAATAACTAAAAAGATATGAAGTCCCATCGAATTACTTCGAAGTGTTCGTTCACGACCCCATATTTGGAGTGAACAGCTCCCAATTTCTGCAGAGTGGAGTCCCTCACAGTGACCTTCCCTGCTTTGCGCAGCTGAACCGCGCATTCGCACGTCTGCGGTTAAAAATGATCACAGCAAACTAACACAGCTAAATATAATGAACTGATCAATTGCCAATTGCCACTGTTAAGTATTACCATGACAAACACAGACATGGCATGGGGCTTCAACTTGGGATTCTTCTCCAGAGGCACGCCCGAGTCACGTAAGAAGGAGAAGAGTCGACGTGCCGATGGCGCGATCTCGAAGATCCTGCATGAATCAAACTATAGTTAATGTGAAATCTTACATCTATGTCAATAATGATCCTAAATGCAGTGGGAATTATAGTTACCTTAGGAATAATTTGAGGCCCAACTCAGCAGAGTTCCTCTTCATGACATTCCAAGACTTCACCACCAGTGCCTCCTGCTCCTCCGTGAACTCCTTCACCACCTTTGTTGCCATCTCCGATTCTGCTCTCCTCTATGTGTGTTTGGTTGGGATAGATAGATAGCTCTCCCTCTGCTGTATATTTATACGTGAATATAAACGTATACAAATACTTGGAGTTCGAAGATAGGAATGGCCTTTGGAGTTGTGAAGGGCCGAAGTAATATCATTTGAACTCTATGCTGAAACCATGTGTCGTTCTTCGTGATATTCTGTGTACGTCTGCAGTCTATGTTGGACTTTCAAAAGGTATGGGGACGGGATTTCCTCTGCAAGTTGGGTTAGATCTATCCATTCCTCTGACCCTTCATACCTATCTTTCCAGAATTTATTGGCGTCTTATGATCAACGTACGATATATAGGAGGAAATTGAAATATAATGGTATGTTACGCTCAGATTGCTTTTCATGCTTATCACGCAATTCAAATGTATGTACAAAACCGTGTTTTGGTCCTTGGCAATGGAGAATGATATTATATATTAGTAGTAGCATCGCAAAAGTGTTGGCACTATTACCATCCGTTATATCATGTTTCTCTTTTCATGCACATTAGTGATAGTTGATTTTTTTTTGCACAATAAATATTGGAATAAGAATTACAACAATTGATGAAGATATATTAAACAATGTTATATATTGATGTTAGAAGATGATAATTCAAGTATTGATGTCATTCCTTATTAGCAGTAAAAGTAATCAAGGCCCCATTTGTTTGGTTGGAAAGGAATTACACTGAATGGAATCAAGATAAGAATGTAATCAATAATAGAATTGAAAGGAATAAGTTTTTTCATTCCATTGTTTGGTTAAATATTGGAATGAAACCAGATATAATTGTTATAAAATAAATATATTTAGTATTTTATTTAACTATATATATTTTATGCCAATTTGAACGTGGAAAAACTGTGTGTGTTATAGATCTGTTATATATTGTTTATACATATTTCAAAGATTTGTATCAATTTTAAAAGGAATACATAAGCATATACCACTTTAATATTCATAATGGCTACATCTGTACTCGACAAGCTACCATATCCATTACTCTTTTAATATATATATATATAGAGAGAGAGGGCTTATCCAATGAGCCCTGTGCTCATTAGCATGTTAGTGAGCACTCATTCTGAACCATACACGTATATTAGTCATAACTATATTTCAAGGCCGTCCCTGAGGGTAGTTTGGGAGTGCAATGGCCAAGGGCCCATTAATTTTAGGGGCCCATTTTTACATGTTCTTCTATCTTTAGTTTAGAAAAAAAAATAAAATATGTCCTATTGCACTTTTATATAGTCGAATTTTTGGTGAAAAAACTCACCAAAATGGGCCCTTATAAAATCAAATTTTTGATGAAACAACTAACTGGAAAATGGACCCTTATGGAATCGAAGGTGAACTCAATGTGAAAGCCCAAAATTTAATGGGATTCCATAAGAGCACATTGTTCCCCGAAAAATTTTTATGTGCCCATTTTTTCCTTTTGCCTAGGGCCCACGAAATGTCAGGGACGGCACTGCTATATTTTTAATTATAGGCTACCACGTATTTAACAATGACTATATTTCCAATTATACAGTGTCCTTAAAAAAGGGATAACAGTTTTGGAAAGAAAAGATTCAAATAAATGATTTCACACGGATGATTAATATCCAAACGATGACATAGTAATAAATATACTTCGGTCAAGTAAATGCTTGTTATGAGAACGGTAATATCAAGACGATGATCAGTAATTTACATCCAAATAGTTACCTTGTGCAGAATTTAGTAATATGTATACAATGGTCAAGTAAATGTGTATTGCGAGATAAGTAAAAATATAACAAATGATCAGTAATAACATAACAAATGATCAGTAATATTACTGAAATGTCCGTGACTTACTAACCAATGTATACATATTACTGACTTCACAACAAGCACTTACTTGACTATTGTCTTGAGCAATGTTCGTGACTTACTAACTATTTATTTTATTATTATTGATCTCATAGTAGCCACTACTTGAGAATTGTATAAATATTACTGAACATGTGATATAAGATATAGATATATACATTACTGAACACACAACAAAAATTTACTTGAGAACTGTATATATATTACTTGAGTATTGTCTCTAAATTACTAAATTATGTTCAAAGTAATAATACATATGGAAATTATTGACCATTTGTTATGATTTTACTGACTTCACAACAAGCACTTACTTAATCAGTATATACATATTACTTAAATCTGTACCATATAATAAAATGAATGTAAATTATTAACCGTTGTTTGGATATTACCGATCTCGCAAGAACTATTTACTTGACTATTGTATATATATTACTGATCTGAATATTTGGATCTCGATTTTCTACAAAAAATCATTGATTCGAATGATTTATTTCCAAAATGGTCTTCCTTTTTTAGGACACGATATAATTGGAATACCATTTATTGTTAAGTCGCTTTGCATTTTAATATCCTTTCAAAAGGATATCCTTCGAAATAGGTAACCATACAATTGGTAATACACGTGTGTGGCATAGAAATGGTAATGGGCCATGTGTGCGTTGGATAAAAATCACACATATATATAGAGAGAGAGAGTTTAATGGGGCTGCTCCCTTGGGGCAGTCAACATGGTTGTCCTCGCGCCGTTTTCGGTATTTTTTTATTTTCTTTTTTAAAAATATCGCCATGTATATTCATCCCTATATCCCTCCAATATGCCATTCGAATTTCGTCAGAAACAGAGACTCCCACGGCCTTCATCGAGACAGTCATTTTTTAACGGTAACAGGATTTTTTAAATCGACACCATCTCGATGGAGGCCATAGGAGTCTCTGTTTCTGACAAAATTCGAATGGCATATATGAGGGATATAGGGATGAATAAACATGGAGATATTTTTCAAAAAAAATAAAAAAACATCGAAAATAGTGCGGGGACAGCCATCCTTGGGACAGCCCCATTAAACTCATATATATATATATATATATATATATATATATATATATATATATATATATGGGTAAAATGGGGTTGCTCCCTTGAGGGGGAGCTAACTTGGCTCCCCCGCCCTATTTTCCTTATTTTTTTATTTTTTTTGAAATTTTTTCCGTGGATTTTCATTAATATATCCCTATATTATGCTATTAAAATTTTGTGCGAAACAGAGAATCATACGGCCTCCATCCAGGCGCGGTCATTTTTAGCAATTATGTTACCGTTAAAAAATAACTTCTTGGATGGAGGCCGTAGGCTGTTTCGCACGAAATTTTAATAGTATAATATAGGGATATAGTGATGAATATTCACAGAAGTAATTTTCAAAAAAATAAATAAAAAATAGGCGAAATGATGCGGGGGGAGCCAAGTTAGCTCCCCCTTAGGGGGCAGCCACATTAAACCCTATATTCCATATATATGTATCCGCATATATTTTAAAATAGGTACAGATGCGGATATTACTTTGATATCATTAAACATATATATCGGAATTTATATATCTATTTTAATGATAGTTGAAATTTATTTGTGATCATAATATAATTACACTACAAGAAAAATGAGTTGTGGTCATAGAATGTGACTACGAAAACTTGTAGCCACGACAATTCCGTGGCCACTAGTTTCTCGTAACTACAATTCCTTGGCCAAAGTCTTCATACAAGAATTGTGACCATGACATGTTATGAGGTCACTTATATTGGCCCCAACATATTCGTGGTTAGAGAACTCTCGCAGCGAGACTTGTAGCTGCGGCTACTGGCCACGACGTGTTGTGGGCAGAGCCCAATTCTGTGGTCACAAACCCCACATCCGTGGGCGTATTCCTGTAGCCACAACTTGTTTTTCTTGTAGTGCTAGTATGAAATAAATATATTTAGTACATTTATCACGTATAAATATTCGTTATACCAACTTTAATATGAAAATAGATATAGATATATCCATATCTTATCAATAAGAATATCCATTTTTTATATATTATGATGTGTATCGATGTCCATTTAAAGTAGAGTTTTTATCAGTTGTGCCCCCCATGAGATATTCCAATATCAGTTATGCCCCTCCCTTTTTGGGAATATCAGTTGTACCTCCAACTTCTTTTCGTTTTATCACTTACGTCCCTCGAGTTAGTTACCATCCATCCCCGCCACAAACGGATGTTAACTTTAAGGATACAACAGGAATTAAGTTTTTAAAATTAGATTAAAAAGTCCATCACCTTCTCCTTCATCCTCCCCCACATCCTCTTCTTCTTCATCCCCCTTCTCTTCTTCCTCCCAGCCTCCAGCTCCTCCTCCAACGCATCACCCTCCGCCCCAGCACACCCCCTTTTCCCCGAGCTCCTCCCCCAACCCCCGCACCTCTCCCTTCACCCCCAGTCCCCACACCTCCCCCTCGGCCCCGAGCTACTCCCCCCTCCCTCCCCCGCCCCCGCTTCTCCCCCTCCTCCCTAGCTCCTCCCCCAACTCCGTACTTCCCCCTCTGCCCCGAGCTACTTCCAATGCACCCGCACCTCCCCATCCGCCTGCGAGATCCTCCCCACGCCCCAGTACCTCCCATCCGGTCCATTCTCTTCCTCCTCCCATGTCTCCTATTCCTCCTCCAGCACCTCCCCCTCCAACCCAGCACCTCCCCCTCCGCCCCAAGCTCCACCCCCTGCATCTCCCCCTCCTCCCCCAGCTACTCCCCTGCCCCCGCACGTTCCCCTTCGCTTCGAGCTACTCCCCTCGCCCTCGCTCCTCCTCATCTTCAGCGAGCTCGCAAGCAAAGTGGGTCGATTGGAATCGACTTCTACATCTTTGTCCACCATTGATCTGGAGATATCCGAGGATCGAGAATGCCATAGGAGCTTGTGGTTTTGTGGGTAGTCCAAGAACTGATTCAGCTTTCTGTAGATCGTCGCGTCATTGACGAAGCGGTTCGGCTTTATTTCGAACGTCGATGTCGACACCGCAGAGGGAGGAGCTCGGGCTCGGAGGCGGGGGCGGGGGAGGAGCTCGCGATGGAGGGGGAGCCCGGGTGCGTACGAGCTGGAGATGAATGGGAGGAGAGATGGGTAGAGTTGGACGTTTTTACCCCTCATAATCAAACCATAGTTTGAGAATACCATGATTAAGTTCAACTCAGTGACGGTTAAAGTAACAGAGGGGCACAACTGATAGAACAGCAAAAAGTCAGGGGCACAACTGATATTACCTAAAAAGGAGGGGGTATAAGTGAAATTGCAATATCTCGGAGGGGCACAACTGATAAAAACCCTTTAAGGTAAATACATGTCCAATATCACTTTGTTATCCAAATTCATATTTTAAATTAGATAAGGATAACATATCCAACTATTTGCATCCGGATATGTTTATAATAATGGTGTATAAAATAAGAATCCCTCACATTTACAAGGAATGTAATCCCAAGTCCTATGGCATGGATATTTAGGAATGGCAATTCCCATGTATAGAGGAATTGGATTTCCATTGTAATTATCATTCCTACCTTATTACGATCTAACAAATATATGAATAGAGTCAATAAATGAATGATGATTCCGTTCTCCCCGATATTCCAGCATAACAAATGGGACCTTAAGTAAAGAGATAAACCGCCTGGAACCCATCAGCCAAAAGACTAATTTGAGAAGCAAACAAGAACTATGATCACTTCTAGCATATCCTGTAAAATTGAAAGTTATACAATGAAAATGTTATCTGTGCGTGCGTCAAAATGTAACTTGTTTATTATTAATAAATGACCTTTTATTAATAAATGACCTTATGATCCATAACATAGTCATATGTCACTGTTGCATGATCTTGTGACCGCGAAAGGATCCAAAAGATTGAAAGACGATCCACCGAGCACCTAATCGCTATTTCGTAATAAATCTGAATGCCTGCCAAATTAACTCCAATTTGATAATGTATTTCTAAAAAAGAGCCGTGGAAAGCTAATTATTTTGTTACGCCAATATTTGCAATGTCTAACACAAGGATTTTTCTAACGAGGAACTAAACGTCTGCTTGAAATTTTATCTTTGAACAGCCTCTTTTAGGAGAAGAGACTTTCATGGATATTTTCAATTAGGATTTTTATCACGTATGCTTTTCTTAACTTCTATAATATCAGTTATGCCCCTCCTTTTTTAATATTAGTCAGTTGCGTTCTTGACTTCTTACAAATTCACAGCTCTATCTTTCCGTTAAGGTAAAGTATGGACATAACTTATATTACAAAAAAACAGAACTATCAAAGGCACAACTGATATTACAAAAAAAGAGGGGCATAAACTGATATTTCAAAAATTAGGAAGGGTACAAGTGATAAAGACCCTTTCAATTATTCCATTCAAGTTGTTCCAAATAATATTTTCAAAACCCAAATAAAGAATGTCCTTTTACAAATTAAATAGATAATGAGCATTTAGAGAAACTATGTTGTCAAATGCGGCCCCAAAACCAAACTGGATCTTTGAAGGGAAGATTGACCAACTTAGAGGTTTTTCTTATTCAACTCTGCCTATACCAGAAACTAAGGTAATTCACTTTCAACCTTAATATAGAGTTATAAAATTGAGCAATTCATATTTTTTTACTGAACTGTATAAATTAATGTTCTGAAATCAGGATCACCCACTCGCCCTCGGATCCAGTAACATGGCAACTCACAACAATTGCTAGAAGCAGCTTCATACGTCCAACATCCAGGCCTCCTAGATCACATGAGATTGTTTGAGTGAACCAGGAGTCATGGTACGCTTCAAGCGACCTCAATATCCTTAATATGTTCTCAAAGCAACGCAGTCGGGCTGGATCTGTCACAACCGTATTCAGCAATCAGGTTTTGTCTGCAACTACATTCCATGGAGAGGAAGCAGGCACATCAAGTTCTCGGCCATAGCCAAACACCAACTTGAGACACTCCTAGTCCTTGGCTATCTACGACAACAGTATCAGAACCACTGAAGTAGCAGGTTTGCAATCAGGTAGTCTCCTCTGTTTATGCATAGATCAATTTCGCTGTGGCAAAAAGTATCATTTACTGCAGAATTTCCAGAGTATAATTATTACACAACCCTAGTCCTGTAATGGAAATCCCACACCAATAGAAAAAATGAAATCCAACATACTGCAGCACCTCTAAAAAGATTCTCGATTTCTTTTCAACAATGAACCTCATTCCTTCCAACTCAGACAAAACTATCAAGGTGCTGCTTATAATAAAGAAATTGCATTTACTTAGCTGCCTGACATAGAGCTGTGAAACATTTACAATGACTCAATACAACATGGGACGTTTATCCAAAACCGTAACTTAATTTTGGAGCAACGACATCCGTGTCGAAAGGAATCTCGACCCTCTCCTTAACCATGCAGCGAGCTTCCCCATTTTCCATTACCAAGAGCTTTCCAGGAGGGCAGCGCACAGACGCTGGCTTCCCCTCATCAGCTGGCTTCTGCAAGAGATCCAACACCTTGAGCTGAATTCCACTTCTGTTAAACTTGGTTTCATAACCGGCAAAATTCAGTAAAGCAATGGCACTGAGGATGGTCATAGTTGATTTAGTGATGACCCCCAGCAAAAATTTGAAACCTCCCCTTCTGCCCATCATAGCAGGCCGGGCATCGTTGCCCCCATCATCAGATTTAATATTATGTTCACTTGTAGAACTGCCAGCTAAACCATTAATAGCATTTTTCTGTTTGGCAATGAAACTTGATGGGTAGATATCGTCTAGGACAAGAGAGTCATTAAGATCTCTTGGATATGGAGGTAGGAGGAGATCATCCTCCTGCTTAATGCTTTCCCCTGCAAATGCTGCAGCCTCGTGTATCAGACCAAGTTCTTCACCTTTGTAGTCCTTGAGTTTTTGCAACAAAATCAAGCGACTGCGATCTATCTGGGATAGCGTGGACTCCCTTTCATATAGCTGTTGTTGCTGCAAATTCTGAAGACAAATAAGTGAGTGTCTCGAAGTCCATGATTTGGTACTAAACAGCATAGTTATGTTGTAAGCAACGGCATCAAGGTTGAAGCATTAGCACGTCTCAGGCACAAGAAAAAAGGAGCATCTTATGTGTGGCACCAAAGTGATATTCTAAATAAATTATATATGGCATGGCCTACAAGTAACTATGAGAGGGAAACGATTTTAAATTCTACTTAATAATGAAATTGATAGCATAGAAGAAAATTAATTACCATTCATGATTTAATTTTGTAATGGCACTTCCACCCTTCCACCTTCGCTGCTATCTTATATCAGCATAAATGCCGACAGGTGAAATGCATAATAATTGTTATTTGTTACTTTTCGGTACCTTTTTATATTTGTCTTATACTGTTTGGGTTCCTCTTGTAATTCTCTCAAACCATTCACCCATGTAAGAAGCATCAAGATTTCACGAAAGATTTATTGCTGATATGCAATCCGAGACCGGTGTTTTAAACCTTCTCGTCTCCTGTTTTTTTCTCCACCGTCATCTTTTCACCTCACCATCACAGCCTGGTTGACAAGTCATCTATGCTACCTTACTGCTGTGACTCAAGTTAACGAGAGCCATCTACTACTAACTGCTTGCAATGTCAACCTTTATTACATCTGAAACTGTCTCTGCTACTACTATCAGATCAAGCCTTTAGATTATTTTCCCAATCATATAGTTCAGGGTATTACCATTAGCCATGTTCCTCATCTGCCAAGGACATGTGGATGGCCCTGGAGAAGATGTATTCCTAGATAACCAGCGACACCAGTCTTAGAAACATCTACTGCAGGATCCCGCCTACCAACAAAGATGAATGACCTGGGAGGACTACTATGGAGTTCCTTTCTGATGAGCTGTCTATCTTCGAGCACCTATGATGTAACAAGTAGGCTAAGAAGACAGATAAGTTGCAGATCTCTCAGTTTCTAGATGGTCATAAACCTCATCATCATGCAGTCAAGTATCAGTTGTCATCTATGCCACTCCTGACCAGTCTACAGTCGTTGTCTCAAGAAGATTGATGTTTTTTTATGTTTAATCTGGCAAACATCTTTATTTGGATTGAGAGTAAAAGTCCATAAGGATAAATTTTAGGTCCTAAAGTTAATCAACGAGTTATTTCGAGAGCTAATCCATTTAGATTGTAGTAATTTTTTTTAATAAAACAGTACTGATGTGGCACTTGATGGGCGGTAAGTAATTGGAATATAATAAATAAAGATTGGTGCAATAAGTTCAATCTCTTTTTAGAAGAAAAAAGAAATTAAATGGTGTTGAAAGTGATTAATTTTTTCTTGAGATGAAAAAGGACGGGCACACATAATTATACACACCCATGTTATAATACAAAATTCAATGAACAATTAACATATCAATCAGAGCATTAGAATACTCCATTATATTTTCCTCATAAAATCTTTCATTTCGAAAGACCATACCGTTAAGAGCTAGTCATAAGGTTCAAACCAACACCAAGGCTTCAAAGGATCCCCATGTGATCAACACCATAGGCTTCCCATCTCCGATCACAGGTCTCAAACAGGGAAGTCTCTGGTAGGACAGCATGCATCCCCTGCCAAAATTTCGATGGTGAATGAGTCAAGCTTCACCTTACTGGTTATATTGAAGAAACCCCATAGATACTTCGCACCAACTGATGAAGTATGCAGTTCCCAGCACCCACATCGCAAAAAGAGCCTTGTCGTCTTCCTTGAGCCACAATACATGAAATTGTCATCCATATGCATGTCACCAGCGCTAGTTAACCAATGCGATATCGTAGCTATCCTACCCTGAGCTAGACTAGAAAACTCCCTCCCGATGGATCCCATACGAACTGCACCTCAACATGAAACATGCGAATACAGAGAAAGATAACCAAATCAACAGTTAAGATCGCCTCAAGAAGCACAAAGTCGCCTTTTAAGAGGTGTGTAACCTTCCAGCTAGTCAGTTTAACTTCCAGCTTCCCGCTAAACGTATCCAACCCACCTGCTTAAGCGCACCGCAATACGACAGTAGGTGACCAGCATAGACGTGTGTAGAGTGCTTAAATTCTACCAATGAGATCTCCCCTCCTCTTGAGACAGTTTGAAAGGGACAAAGGCA
Source organism: Ottelia alismoides (assembly GCA_037367405.1). Classification (NCBI taxonomy): domain Eukaryota; kingdom Viridiplantae; phylum Streptophyta; class Magnoliopsida; order Alismatales; family Hydrocharitaceae; genus Ottelia; species Ottelia alismoides. The sequence goes on from JAZKJV010009852.1 coordinate 159,563, forward strand.
AGCATATCCCCTTAAACTTTGAGACTCGAAGACCTGCCCAAATTTCCAACCATTGAGATCCCTCTAGCCTCATCCGCAAACCCCGCAATAAAGATTATCATGAAGAAAAATCAAAAAGTCATTCATTGCCACCCGAATCTCCTGTGACGCAAATAGAAAACTTTAACGTAGAAAAAATATATTTTTTGATGGTGTAGATATTTGGTGGAAGAAATCGGAGAGTGGAAGAAGAGAATACCCGCCAGATGCGAGGAATTTGAAGAAAGAAGAAGCGCGGAGATCGCGTTGAGGGAGAAGGGAGAGGAAAGATAAATGAGCTAAATTTCAATTTTGATTGACTCTGAATTAATAAAACTTTAGACTATCATCGCCTTTATATAGGAGGGGAGGGATTACAAAAATAGAAAGTGAATAAAATTTCAAATCCTAACTTATCCTAATTGACTCTAACCAACTAACTATTTGATTTGAGATCACACACGATCTTGTTATTTAAATAGAAAAAAATTGCAATGGACTCAATTAAACATAAAAATAAGTTGACCCTAATTAGATAGACTCTAATTAGTGAATGAAAAATTAAACCCTAATTGATAAAGTCAATATTGTTAATCCAAGTAGAAAACAAGGTTAGTACATAAGTTGCATATGACTTTACAAACAAGCCAACGCATAAATACTACGCATGCCATTACTATCGATCCAGCATTACACGGAGGTTAAAACAAGTACTACATCTGATACTGTTATTATTATTACTATTTTAATATCATTGATTCTCGACATCCCTATGTCGTTGGCGGATTGCACAAAGGTATTGGAGCTTCTGCAATATTGAAGCAAAAATATCTGATATAGATTCCAGAAGGGCATCCTCTTCATCCGCTTCCCTGGATGGTGCCCTCACCCTCTGTTCGGTATGAGTAGGCGGACGAATTGTTGAACGCAGTGAATGCGCCAATTGCAGCGTAAATGCAAGTGGAACACTTACTGAATGTGGAGGTACATAACAACCACCATGACCTATGTTCCAATGATATATTAAAAATATTTAACACACGCCTACTCTATAGGATGGTCAAAAGGGTACTTAAACCTTGAACCCTAGAGATCACAAATGAGCACCCATTCAAGGGCACATAAGCATAAAAACCTACAGGCTTTTTATCAGAAAAACTTACAAGCATTCAATCACAAATCATATATCAAGATGCCTTCTTTAAATAATAAATCCCGAAAACAAATCGCAAAGAAGAAACATGAAGCCCTTCTTCTAGAAGCAAATTGAACACTAACGACGTCACATAACCAACACCCATAACTTCCACTCGCAATTTTCCAAAATTTATCCAATTTTACAGCACAAGTTTAAGACCACAAACGGACACAAGCATGTCCTCCAAGGAGGCAAGAGCATTGCAAATGCAAACAAAACTTCAATGTGCTTAGTCAGCTCATAGAGAATATGATTGGTAACAATGTATGTAGCAGACTTGTTGTCATACTATAGAGGAATGGGAGTAGAAGCAGAAAGTTCAAGCTCGTGTAAAAGGGAGACAAGCCAAGTAATCTCACATATAGCTTGAGCCATTACCATGTACTCGTCCTCTACACTCAATCTAGAGACAAAGGTTTGCTTCTTACTTCATCATGTAACAAGGTTTCCTCCAACAAATATGGCATAGCATATAGTTGATCGTCTGTGGTCTGTCCTCAAGAGAGCTAACATAATCAGCATATGCATAGGTGGTGATGGCAGTGTGGATGTTGGCCCCATAGAAGCCTTTTCTGATAGTTTGCATCCAAGTAAAACAAACTCCGTAAAAATATCCAAGCAATACGTTTGTTGTGATAGGTATAATCCCTTATAGTGTGTATCACCTAAATGCCTAGAAAGTGCCTGAGTTGACCAAGATCCTTGATGACAAACACTTTCTAGAGGAAGGCCTTAGTCTCTAGAATGTATGCTTTGTCATCACCAATAATCATCATGTCATCAATATAAATAGCCAGTATCAAGATGCCCGGAGACCTTCATCTGATGAGCGTAAAGTAATCAGATATCGTCCTATGAAAACCAAGTGAATTGATCGAAGAGGTAAGAATGTCAAATCATGCTCGTGAACTCTACTTTAGACCATAAATGTCCTTACGAAGTCGGCATACATACTCTCCCTCGACGAAGTAACCCTGTGCCTGCATCATGTAGACCTCCTCCTCGAGGTTACAATAAAGAAATGGATTCCTTACATCGAGCTGAAATATGCGCCAATTTTTGTTGGCAACAACAAAGAGAATAGTCTGGATTGACCTCATTCTAGTAACTATAGAGAAAGTCTCAAAGTAAAATGTGAGTGAAGCCCTTTGCTACAAGTTGGACCTTTAATCTATTAATGGAGTCATCGGGAGACTGTTTGGTCAATATAGATCCATTTACATGCTACAAACTTGACGTCTGGAGGACATGGCACATGATCTCACATGCTCCTGGAGATAAAAGCATCCATCTCCACATCCATGACCTTTTTTCCAGCCATGTGATGATCACGAGAAACGACGACAGTCATGAGAGCATCTGTAAATTGCTTATCATGACTCACAACTAGAAAGACTATCAGTGGATAAGGGGTGTAGAATGCATTGCCTTTTTGTTCGACGCAGTGTTATAGGGAGTTCTCATGGAGCATCTGAATTAATAGTGGTGAGGCCACTTGAAGAAGGTACATCATCCTGCAGGCTGCAAATAAGGAACAAGTAAGGGCACTGAGTCAAACTGGGCAACGTGTTTCCTTTTCTAGACAGGTTGTGGTGGTAGCTCCAATTATATATAACAACAGACTAATTAAAGTAGTTGGTATGTTTCAAAGAATGTGACATCAACAGAAACATAATAGTGATGACTAGTCGGAACATAGCATGTGTGCCTCTTTTGGGTCTGAGCTGGAAAACACACTTGATTGCATGAGTTAGTTTATCTGTGGTTAGAAAATTATGGACAAAGGCAGTGAAACCAAAGATTATCAAGGAGAGCGGAAAGGGTTCTTCATCTTTATACAAGAGTGAAAAAGGAATTACCCCATAAGGAACCAGCGAGGGATACCCTATTGATGAGGTAAGTAGCAATGAGAACATCCCCCCAATAGGTTTTGGGAACCCTCATCTGAGTACGAAGAGTACTGGTAATGTCCAGAAAGTGGAGTCTCCTTTCTACTACCCATCTTGTTGTGAAGTATACAGACAGGAGGTCTGGTGAAGAGTTCCCTGAGTAGCAAAAAATGTGACCAACTCCAATTGAGTGAATTCAAGAGCATTTTCAATCCTGAAAGTATGAATACATGTAGAGAAAAAATTCTTAAAAAATTGAAAGGACTTAACCATCTCATTACTATCTGACCTTTTCTTTGTTAAATAGACTCAAGAAGATTTGATATAATTGTCCATAAAAATAGCAAAAAAAATAGTTATGACCCACTACATTACGGATCGGACAGGATCCCCAAATATGATAATCTTCTAAAGAGGAAGGTAATAAACGACGAGGCTTGCTCTTGGGAGGAAAAGGGACCCGATGATTTTTGTCGAATTGATAGGCTTCACAAAAGGCTTCTGAAAAGATAGTTCAAGAACCATCTGAGAAAGAACTCTAGCATAGGGGTGACCAAGTTTTTTGAGGAAAAAGAGGGTGTAGTCTCAAGATTGGAACCCACCATGAATTTATTGACCTAGATCAAAAGTAAAAGTACACGATTTTACAAATTATACATAGACTACATGGACACGAGGGATGACCAAGTTGCAAATGCTAATAGGAACGGATTAGCAGAAATGGGAGGCACCAGCAGAGGTCAAATCAACATGAATATCAAGATAGCAAAGGACACTCTCTTTATAATGAAATTGGCTTTGCAGTGACTCCCACCTTAGGAGTTCACCCTCCTTTTTATCAAAAAAAGTAAAGGACATTCTTCTCATGTCCCCACCAAAAATTTGTACTGTCTGGATGCCCGAAAGTAGCAATAGAACTCATCAAAAAATACTCTACAGCTCAATTCAACAAACAACTTATGAACAAATAACATACTCAAAGGAAAATCGATGCGCAATAAGCATAGTAAATGACAAAGAGCATGAGTTTGGAGGAAAACTCCATAATCCCAACCACTGTTGTAAAAGTCGACCGACTAGTCAAGTCGGGAGTAGCTGACTCGACTAGGTCAAATCAGCCTATAGTCGGGCTGACCCGATTACACATGCAACTAGTCATCTTAGTCAACCGATTTTCCATAAGGCTCGAATGGGATTAGGGGCATGGATACTCGATTATCATTTACGAGGGAGTGGGGGTTTACTGTCTAATAGTAACCCAATTCCCAAAAGTCTCTCCCCCTACCCCCTGCGTACGAAATCCTCTCCCTCAACCCCTTGCGCTCCGCCTTTCAACCGCCGATTCTCGAGCTTCGTCGCATCGTTGCCCCCTCTTCCACATCGTCGGCAACCATACGGCGAGTCCTTTTGGTGTCGGTCCTCCGCCGCCCCCTCCTCCATGTTCTCTCCTTTGGACATCCAACGACCGACTTAGTTAGGGGCACTGTTGCAGAAGTCGGTATTCAATTGTCAGTCGGAGGGGTTATTGAATAAAGAAAATTCAATATTCGGGAGAATATTCAGAATTATTCGGTTATGTATTTTTAATTGATTTAAATATAGATATTTTGTCCGATATATATTATTATATATTTATACATATATGATCATCAATCAATAAGAATCCAAGATAAAAGTACCAATTAACAAGTTACATATATGGAGCTTTAACATTTGTGGTGATACCAGGATAAATGAGAATCTTTAAAAATCAAAAATAAAAAATATAAGTAGCATGTTGCAATAGTCGGTCGAATATTCAGCGAATACCTGAATATTCGGGAAAATTTGGGTTGGACCGAATATTTACCGAATTGTAATATTACATTCGACCACTCCATAGAACAAGAATATTCGATCAAATATTCGATCTATTCAGTCGAACATTGCAATAGTGATTAGGGTTTTTTCAAAATTTCTTTTGTTTTTCTTGCTTTGTTTAATACTTTAATGCTTGATCTTAGATGTTATTGCTTAGATTTTTCGCTACTAATTTGCATCTGAGTTAGTTTGTTAGGTTATTTTAGGAGCAAAAACATAATTTTCATGATGAAGGCATGTTGGTTATCTTATATAAGGTTAGGTTGATGGTTAGCATTGTGTTTATTATTCTTTAAATGTTGGTTAACTTAAATATTTCTTGTTGATTTGCATGTTGATGTGCTTTTTATGTTATTTTCAGAGTAAAAACTTAGATATTCTTGCTGATTTGCATGTTGTTTAAATTATATAAGGTTATAATTGTGTTTATTATGCCATAAATATTTGTTAACTTAGATATTTCTTGTTGATTTACATGATGGCTAGGTTATTTACCTTTTGTGATTATTGATTAGCTTTGTGTTAGCTAATTTGTAACTTCAACTTGTGATTTTGTTTGTTGATTAGTAATTTCGATTTGTGGTTTAGTTAGCTTTGTGTTCGTTAATTGGCAAACTTGTGAGTTTAGTTAGCTTTGTGTTTGTTGATTAATAACTTGTGAGGTTGTGACTATGTATGGCTACACCTCCAGCGAACGTCGCTTCCGGTAGCGACTCATCTTTTTATGTACCGCCAAGATCAACTAATCATGCATGGCAAGATGGTTACCTTTCGTACCGTGCGGATCTAAATACGGTTACTTGCAGACTGTGCAAGAATGTTGTCAAGGGATGTGTGTACATGTTCAAGCAATATCTAGTACACCAAAGAGGCCACGTGGTTGCATGTCCCAAGGTGGACGAAGAGACGACGAAGATGATGAGAGTATGTATTAAAAATTGATTTATATATTTTTAGAATAATTTAAAAAATTCAAAACCGGCTAATGCCCGACTAAATCCGAGTACTCTCCTAACTGTTGATTAATCCTTAGTCAGTGACCCTGCCGACCGAGTACTGATTGCCGACTTCTACAACCTTGGACCCAACAGTGGTAATAAAATGTGTATCATTGGTTAGGTAAACTGACTTTATAGTGGAAGAAGGTTGAGAGGAGGTCAACAGAATACCTTCTCCAATAATGTGAGTAGATCAATGTGCTAGAGTTAATGATCCATGTAGATGATGTGGCGGAAGAAGAGATAACTATAATACTAAGGTAATAGCCACGTGCGCAGTAAGGAGAATCTAACTGGTAGTAGAATTCTACAGCAGCAGCAGCATCAAGCGAGAGTAGTTTGTGGCGAAGAGTTGTGTTGTCTGTCCACTGAAGAGAGTCAGATGCAGATGCATCATCTTGACCTGTTGTGGGAGGCCAAACTTGGCGCAACACCTCTCAAACGAGTGATTCATCGTTGACAATAAATTCACGGCATACAACCATGCCCAAAGTCATAACCATTGTCAAAATCACAACCTCAACCTCCTCGTATACCAGCCATCTCGTCCAAAGAAACCAAGGAATGCAAAGTTCTCCCCAAGCTGTAGAGGAGTGCGACCAGCAAAAGTCTCAAGTTGCTAAAGTCAGTCAAAGATGACCTTGATAGACTGCAAAGTGTAAGAACTGAGGAATTGGTCCTTCACGTTCTGATTGTGAGGATGGAGACCGGCAAGAAATATATAGAGTTGTCATTCATATCTTTCTATCACCTGTTTTGAAAAAGAAGTTGGCTCAAAGATGACAAGTTCCTCCTAGAGACCAGTAAGATGTTGATGGTATTCCACCAGAGTGGATTCTCCCTGAGTAGTAAACCAAAGCCACATGTAGATGTCAGCAAGATGTAACTTGGTAGTCTACTGAGAGTAAGTCTGTGCTAGTTAATCCCACATGTCTTTCACAGTATCATTGTGCAGGAAGGTTGATGCAATGTATAACCCAACACCGATGGTAATCCATGTCATGACCTGATAATTGTCCCCAAGCCAGGACTTTTAATATTTGTCTGTCTTTTCAAAGGTTCTTTGTAAGGATATAGATTTTCCACTGACTGCTAATAAACATAGTGATGGCTCGAGACCATAGCATGTTATCTAAGCCTTTGAGTTTGATAGATGTTTCTTGAATCGTCATACAAGATATTGATATAGGGGTTTATTCTTGATATAAGTCATAGCCATCGCAATTAGAGGGAGAAATCAAACAAGTTACTGAATCATTTAATCACATATGGAGAGTATAAGAAGTAGCAACGCGATTAGAGAGAGAAATCAAACAAATTACTGAATCGTTTAATCACATATAGAGAGTTGCACTGGAGTACAGTCCTTGCGACCTTAGGAGAATTTACAGATGACCACACAAGCAATCGAAGCAGCTAGAAGTGTCGCACTAATCACCCACATCAGCTGGGAATACCCCAACAAAGGGTTGGCAACGGGTAGAGTCTAGGTTTGGCAACAGGTAGGAGAAATTCCGAAAGGGTTGCTGTTGTCTGGATACCCTTAGACAGGGAGTTGGCGAAGGCCGATAGACCTCTGGAAGGGGTTTAAAGCATAGGTCCTAGCGGTAAGAGGGCTAGAGCCCCGAGGGTGGGGTATCCAACAACGTCGCGCAAGAGGGCTAGGGTCCCAACAGTCTACCGAGTCGCACTAGAGATTCTAGCAGCATTAATGGCAGTGGTAATGTGGTGTTTGACGAGAAGGAGATTCGTGTGCGGTCTCGCATTCGGAGAGAGAGACCAATACAGGGACCGGAGAGGAGGAACGATGTCGTTCGATGGGCTGAACATGAGGGAAACGCGTGGCGGGGGGGGGGGGGGGGGTGAACACGGGGAATTAGGGTAGAGGCTTCGGTCTAAAAGTGTCGCTTCGATACCGTATGGAGAAAATTGAGAGTGAATGTAATAATTTATTCAAGGAGTATAGGGTTTCTTAGATATAAGAGACCCTGAAGGGTTACAAATAGAAATATAACTCATCTAATAAAGAAAAGATAAATAATCCAACTTCTTCATCAGCCTGAACTACTAAAATTGTTTGGCAGCAAAGAAATGTAGTTTCTAATATTATATGGGTTTAAATTTTGCTTATTTTAAAGTTAGAGATCTTTATGCGAGCATCGTACAAGTTGGGGAATGAAAGATATCATGTTTGAATTCAACTATTCATAAAAACTTCAATTGGTGATTTCAGGAACCCATCCAAAATTGCAACAAGATCAAGATGCTTGTATGTATCATAAGTTAGGTTCCATGAAATACTCAATTTGAGACAGCCACATCTCATGAGTAAAGTGACAATAACGAGACCACCAACTCCATACCTATGACCTACAGAAGATGACCTATTTAGGGTATTTAGAGTATTGTAGCCAAATATTTCACGACTATGGCCATCATATGTAGAGGCAACATATCACACCTACAAGTAAACCTGGCTAACGGGTTGTTGGCCTACATGCCCAACCCTCTCATGGGTCAGGCTTGGGCTAAGAGATTTGAGGCATAGGTCGTCCCACAAAAAAATAAAAATTATATAAATATAAGCTGAATAATACATGTATTAATATGATATACTTTCATATGTGACACTAGTTTTAAATTTAAATTTAATAGTTTATATATCAAGTAACATGTAAACTACTTATATTAGTTATATAAAGTATAAATGGTATTAATAAAATCATTTATACTTATTAAATACCATTAAAAAATCAATGGAAAAAGAACAAAATGGGCCACGGGCCGGAGCATTGACAAGCAATGATATGTGTGATATCATGTGTATTAATGTGTTAAATACACCGCATACTTGCATATAAGTTTGTATTAGTATGTTATTTATCGTTTTGATAATATGATATACTTAATTCATGAAAAATCATTTTTTATGTCATTTTCAAGATTTCCACCGATATCGTCGATATAGCATGATATATCATATTCGTGACGGACCAATACGATATCAACATTGATATTTCGAACCTTAGTCTGGTCAACTTTTCAAACAATAAGCATCATCATGTTTATCTAGCAAAGCTTTTTCTCAATTGCATAGGTTTTTTTTTGGAAAAGAAGATGAGAATCAAAAATTGTGCACATCCTAACTAATATGCTCATAAAATAAAACAAAAAGATCTACAAAGACAAAGATGTGATGAGAGCCTTGGCATGCTCAAGTATATTCTCTGCGTAAAACCTCCTGAAAAAACACCGCGTCATCCAACAAAAGCACACAAATCAAAGCCAGAGCCAAAAAACTTGCCATTATCCAAGACATTTCAATTGTTTCCAATGGAATCTCAACCGTACTCTTGAAGTCCCTCATTGATTGAAGTTGTGCCCCATCTCTTTCGACCTTACACAAGTGAAAAACACGTGGCCATGTCTTCATCATTGAAGTTGCATTGTTATTATCAACAAGGTTTTAAATCTCGATTTCGATTTCGTTTCAAGATGACGAAAAACGAAAGGATTTCAAAATTTCATTGAAATTTCGATGAAATTTTGCCAATTTTGGTCAAAATCGGCCTAGATTTGTGAAGGAATGGTCCATATTGAGATTTTGATTTCGATTTCAGTGGAGCGGCGAATCCAAAATTTCAGCGAATTTTCGCAAAATTTGAAACATTGATTATAATAGGAGCTAATGTGATCATTTAGGTCTTAACTATGATATATTCCCAGTTGGTTTGTTTAACGATATTATTCTATTTGTTTATAATGCTTTAAAATGTTTCACGATATTATTCTATTTGTTTATAGTGCTTTACAATAATTGGATAAAACAAATTCATGACTTGCAAGTCTTACCACTCAACTCCGCAACTTTTGGAGTTATTTCCACCAGCGTCAGTCAAAATAATGTTAGCTTATTGGAAATGTCACTACATTCACTAACTACTAGTGTTACCAAGTGACTGGAAATATCGGATTTGTAGACACGAAAGACTGTTGAGCTTATTTGTTGTTAACTTGTTAGGTCATCGGAACAAATCTATAAACCACACTAATAGTGGGTTTTTGCCTCCCTCTTCCTTCGTCTGCCACATGGCAGTCCCAACTATTTCCAAATTCTTGCTCTGCCTTTATCTCTTCCCCTCCCCGATATCTCCCCCCCCCCTCTCTCCACTCACTTTCTCCCCCTCTCTCCACAACAACTTTCCCTCCTCTCTCTCCCCCTCTCCACCAAGATCTCTCTCTCTCTCCATCTTTCTTTCTCTCTCTCTCTCTACTCATTCGGTCACCCTCTCTTCACCACGTTCTCTCTCTCCCTCTCTCCTCTCAATTTCTCTTCTCTCTCTCAAATGCCATCCCCCTCTCTTCTTTTTTTCTCTCTCCTCTCATATATTTGTTAAAGTAAAAATTATAAATCTCATAATGTTCTTTTATATTTATTATATTAATATTTATATAATCTTTTCTCTCTCCTCTAATATATTTGCTAAATTAGAAAGTATAAATGTCATATTTTTCCCTTATATTTATTATATTTATAATTATATATACATATATGTTTGTGTCATTTCTTTGTACTATATAATCAATTCTATCCACATTCATAATTTCATTGTTATTATATATCAAAGTTATGCTAATCATAGTATTGATCACATTTCTACTCACATTAAATCACAAATACTATACATGTTTGTTGATATTAGATTTCACAATATAAGACATTTTTTATGTGTGTTCTAAGTTATACAATATTGAATTTAAACGTGTCCATCTTATGTATATGATATAAATTCATGGTTGATAATATATATGTTACATTAAAGGCTATGATAATAAAACGTACCACAATTAAGTGGACTTCTTGTTCAGATGAATTGTGATAATTATATTTTTCATTATATTTTTATGCAAATTCGATTTAAATATGGTAATTGATTGCTAATATTTTATTTCTCTTTATGAGTACCATTATGGTCTTATATGTTTTACATTGTTTATTGTTGAATTTATATGCCATCATTTTTTGTATATAATTTAAATTCCATCTAAAATAATACTTATATTAAATTAACGACAATGGTAACAACTCTTATCGCAACTACCTATAACAGATAATATTTTTTATCTTAAAATATTGTGGCAACTTGGGATGTATTTTGCATAATCAAATAGTAAACTTTTAAGGATTAAATATAAGTTGTTGAAAAAAAGTAAATATCTTATATTTATTTTAATTTATTTTCTTTCGGATTCATTTTTAAATGCTATGTTGGTATTTTATAATCGTAATTACAATAATTATAGGTTAATTTATAAATATATTAAAGGCAAGGATGCTCACACCTGGTACGATTAAGATGATGCAGAATATATTTTACTTTCTGCCGCGAAGCGCGGGTATGCACCCTAGTTGATATTACTATACTTGGGTAGTATTATTATTTCGGAATAATTGATAAAGATATTTAAAAGGGAGATAGGGAGTATGGGGGTGAAGGGAGAGAACCGGTCAGTTGAAACTTGAAGGGGAGAAATAGAGGAGGGGTGACTGAAAAGATGAGGCAGGAATGCTCAGTATGATCAACAAATATGCCGTTGCAGTAACCATTTCTCAATGGCAGAAATCTATAAGCATCAAAGACATCAGAACCCTAAAGCCTACAAGTACGATCATAAATTGAGGAAAAGATATAAACATTTGAGCAGGGTGGGACATTTAAAATGGATGCTAAAAGACTTGCGTCCCCAAACTACACTTTAACAAATAGATGGCAGGAACTAGAAAGTATCTACAAGCAACAGAAAGGCCCGCAGTTCTTTTTTTCCTGAAAGAAAAAACAAAGGATGTTCACCCAAAGTGATGTACACTGTACTACATCAAGGACCCCGATATTTAATAGCAACCAAACAAGTAAAAGACCTCCTTTTACAGACAACAGAACAAACCTCAGCCCACATGATCATTAAACCCCTGAAAATCTACAGACTCAATAGAAAATCAACAACTACGTGTTCGATTTTCTGTAGCTAATTGAAGTAACTCATGAAATCTGCAAATAGATGGTATACTACCAACACGGAGCGCACTGAAACCTTAAATCCTAGAGACAAATCAAAGACAAACATCACATCAAAAGGGCACACGAACACACACGCAAAAAGCTACAAGCTTTAAATCAAAAATCAATCTTCAATGCCATCTTTAAGTAATAAAACCCTAAACCCAATTGTAAAACCAAACTTTTCGAAGCAATAGAGCACAAAACTAATACCCACAACATCCAGCCGCGAAATCGTGGCCGGAAGTACAACTTTAGGGCACGAACCTGAAGAGATGCAAGCTGCTCCTCCAAGGAAGCGAGGGCGTCGCGGATGAGGACGAGGCTCTCCTCCTCCTCCTCGTCGGGCGCTCTGCCTCCGCGGCGATTGGCTCTCTCGAGGATGCAAATACTGAGCTTGGATCTGAGCTCCGATGCCCTCGCGAGCACCACCCCGATCTGCTCCGCCTCCATTCTTGATCACACGGACGGAGAGAGAGAGAGAGAGAGGGAGAGAGAGGGGGGGAGGGAGGAAGATGGAAGCCCGAGGGTTTATCGTTTGAAAGAGGACATAAGATTTGGCTGTAGCGATCAGCCAATCACCAACGGACATGTGTTTAAGAAATCCTTCTTTTCCTCTTTATTATTACTGGTTGTTGGAAAGCGACTTGAGGGTTGTATGCTACTTGTGTTGTAGTCCTATAGAGGGAATTTTACATCCAAATAGAGTCTATTTATCCTTCTTATCAAATATATCATCGCATAAAATATAAAAAAATAAGATGGATAAAAGCGAGTATTATCACTCGTTCTTATTAGATTGATTTGAAAAATAATGAATAGATAAATATTGTAGATAAAAACCTAATAAATGATGTCATCATTTATCATGTGATAAATTCCCTTTACCTGGAAATTAGTGCATTCATTCAAACAAAAAGGTTGATATTTATGTTTTTATTTGATATATAATGACTCAAACTTTATATGTATACATCAATCCAATTGACTCAAAACATGGATAAGTTAGATGTCGGATAATATCTATTTATCTTGGGATAATGGACTTGAAAAGGGTTGCCTCACATGACATACGCTAATTGTGTTGTAGCCCTACAAAAGGAATTTACCTCCATTTGGATGCTAGATAGAGTCTATTTATCCCTCATATCAAACATATCATCCGCCAAAGGAAAAGAAATAAGATGTGTAAAAGCGAGGATTGTCACTTACTCTTGTTAGATTGATTTGAAAGATAATGAATAGATAAATATGGTAGATAAAAACATAATGAATGATATAATCATTTATGGTGTTTTCCTTTATCTGAAAATAAGCATATTCATACAAACAAAAGGTTGATATTTATGTTTCTATTTGAATGTAATGACTCGAGCTTTATATGTATAAATCTATCTAAATGACTCAAACGAGGTTAAGTCAGATGCAGAATAATATCTATTTATCTTGGGATAACGGGATTTCATTCTAACATAAGCTATGTTAGGATAACATGGTTACATCGTGATTGCATCATCCTTATGCCTCTTTCAAAAACCAGTTGTCTCTTCCTTATCCATCAAACCATCTGAATAAGAATAAAAAAAATCTCACAAATTCCTTATCCCTTCATATTATTATCCTTAAAGGATCTTCAGTTGCGATAAAGTAGTGGAATAAGGACCCTACAAATCGAGGACAAGGGTGATGATGGTAAGTGCATTAGAGCGAGAAAATTGTTTATCCTCTATCTCTTGCATCCGTCTCCTCAACTCTTTCCACAACATGTGTGATGAGGGCTTTTACTGGTTGAAGTCCTATTGTCGCTCCCCCTTCCCTCTACCATTTTCTTTCGCCATTAGTGTCATCTTCTCCAAGTCATCTTCATTGAGTATCTGATACAACATGTGACATGAATAAGGTTATATCCTCTGGTATATATGCTTGTCTTTAAATATTGATGCAAAGTAGTTAGATTTGGAAAAAGTATAAGTATTCTGAATCACGTGTCTGTTTATAAAACAACTATTCGAATCCATCCATTTACTAGATGGGTATTCTAAATGGATACTCATATACTCAACAGGTATCCATATACATAATAGGTATCTACATATCCAATATAAAATCAAATCCTAACTAACAATAAACACTACATTCTCATAAAAATATATTAAAATCTACTTATGAAAAAACTTCGCACACATATCCAATATAGGGCCAATTCTAAATCAATTAGGGGTATAAATTATTTGAGGATGCTGGAGATATATATTACACATGCATATTAAAGATACACCACACATTGACATGTAGTCCGTAGGAAACATATAATATATGAATTCGGTAGGGAACGTCAAATATATGCAACACATGTTCAGGGATTCATGGAATATCATGCTCTTGTATTAATTGGATAGTGTTAGTTTGTGCATGAACATGCATATTGTGATGATAGTAAAACTTGTGCAGATAGACAAAACTTATGCAGTTAGCTTGAAGGTAGGTCAAGTGCAGGAAAGCTACTGGAGCAGGAAGACGCTCAAGCTAAGAAGCTCAAGCTTAAGTGAAGAAGAAGCTTAAAGGAGTTCAAAGCTAAAGAAATCTAGTTCAAGCTCACGAAGAAGATGAAGTCTTTTCTTGTTATTGAAACATGCATTCTACAACTGTCTTAGATTGAAAATAACCTTAAGTATCATGCATATCAAGACCTTTGACATTTACCTTAACTTTTAAATCAGCATGTCAAGATGATTGATCAACCTTCCTACATTGCTCGATCAACCCTAACCGATACACAGTCTTACGTGATCGATCATTTTCTGTTTGGTCAATTTGCTTAACTAATCGGTCAAACCTTTATTTATTGATCGCTCTCACTTGATCGATCAATCCTTGCTTTACGATTGATCAATTTTTGAATTACAACAGCTATATAAGTAATATTATGATCAATTAAGTTTAATCACTGATCAATCAACTTATAATTTTGATCAATCATCAAAATCCACATGATCGATCATTTAATTCTGATCGATTGTCTAAACATCATAATCGGTCATTTTCTATTTCAAGATGATTCCTGAAGGGGATTTCATTCCCCATTTGTTCACACTGATTATTTTTCCAAAGTCAATGGCTCTATGGACTCTGTATCATAAAAGGACCCCATACCCCATTCAATAATACATAGCAACGAGAATATTATCTCCCGTTCTCTCTATTTTTCATTTTATACTATGTGAGAGAAAGTTCTAAAAGTTGCCTTCTACTTTGTACTTCAATCCAACATCTCGATGTTATGTGCTTCATCTGACGAGCATGTTCCTCATTCTATAAGGTCATTTTAGTTTTGCCTCATATTTTCATTGCATATTTATTGTTGATATTGAGGTTGTTAGATTTTACTTAATTGTAAAACAGTTGTAAGTTGTCCGAATCAAACTTGTTGTATACAGTAGAGTTGATCGCATAATCAGCTCGGATTGTAATATGTTTGGGTTGTCCATGTAAGCAACATAGGTCAGTGGAAGATCCGTATGTGGCAAGTTAAACGCCTGATCCAGGAGACTCTAGACATGATTTTTATCCACATTAAAAATTTTATGCACTTGTGGTAGACTGTTTATATTATGATTGAAAGTGTTATATATAGTTGTATTTGTTTTTAAGTATTGTGGTTGTGGCGATCCAGGTTATACAGTCAATCCACCGCACCCATCAGTTGGTTTCCCAGAACCAATATTTGGTATCAAAGCCTCTTTCGTTTAGAAGAAGTAATATTTCGACACACGTGTGGCATGCATATGACAACCACATTTGGATGGAAGCTCTGTGGTTCGCACACCCCTCTTCAATGGGACAAACTACTCCAGATGGAAGACTAAGATGATGATCTTCCTTTAATCATATGACTTTTCTATCTGAAGTACAATGAGGAAGGAATTTAAATTTGTAGAGGAGACGGAAACATGCTACTCCACTGCCTAATTGACTCAAAATACACTCAACTCCAAGGCGATGAATTCCATGTATTGTGCTCTGTCAGAAATCGAATTCAATGAGGCATCTCCTTTAAAGACAACATATGAGATATGGAAGTATACTGAGATTACGAATGTACCCTTAAAATTGCATGTATGCCCATAATATTCACATAAATTGCAGATATGGACTTTACAATGATATAATTGCAAATGTACCCTTAAAATTACCATAAATGACAAATATGCACATACCATTGACATAAATTGCATATATGCCCATAATATGAACTTATTTTGCACACACGCCCATATCATTAACATAATTGCATATATGACCTTATCTTAACACAATTTTGCATGTATGCCCATATCATCAGCATAATTGCATATATGACCTTATCTTAACACAATTTTGCATGTATGCCCATATCATCAGCATAATTGCATATATGACCTTATCTTAACATAAATTTGCATGTATGCCCATATCATTAGCATAATTGCACACATGCACTTAACAATAACAGAACTTACACATATGTCCATAACAGTAACATAATTGCATATATGCACATAATATTAACAAATATTGCACATATGCCCAGGACATTTTTCATGTTTAGAGTGGTCTTGATTGTTACTTCTTAGGCGGCTTTGATGGCTTTGATGGCTTACCGCCGGCACAAGCGGATCATAATACATAACATGACAGTGTAGCTACAACTGTGGAGGACTTATCTTTTGCCTCACGCCCCCGGAAGGCGTTGGCCCTTTAGGCCTATACGACCCCTTAGTTCGAGTCGGTGCCAACAATTTACTTATATTTAATAGTGTGGTATCTTTAGTAACCTCTGCAATTTGATAAACGTCATATATACACACACACACATGGATAATATTCAACTGTCATCTACATTCCGTTAACGGATGCTTCTTTGCATGGTACATAAATTGAATTGTTAAAGCAGAGATACGTTGTTTTTAAAAACTTATGACAGTCATTAGACAAGTAAGATTGTGAATTAATTTAACTAGACACGGTATAAAAATACAGAGTCCATATACAACCCCTTTTTATCGTATAAGTTGACTCAACATGTAACAGGAAGGTGAGACTATATATTCTTTTTCCATTGTTATACGTAGACTACCACTATATTACTATTGCACAGGAAATAACAATACGTATGCCAATAGTGTTACAACAATGAGATTCAATATTAAGGAATTATTCAATATTAAGGAAAATATATGCATTAAGAAATTGTTTGTGTAACAAATATCACAACCATAACAAAAGCATAACAAAAGGTTGACAGTCAATTACATACATTATTATAGATTCGACAATAAGATTGGAATCTTCATAATCTTAGTTACTGTTATCAAGATAATGTTGGGGGAAGAATTGCATTCATATGGTTGCCGATAACGATGACAAAGTTGTGCAGAGATCCTCACATCCTAAGGCAGTGACGGTAATCGGCATGAATGATTGGAAGGAAATCATCAAGTCATTCTATAACGTCGCTAAGGAATCGACAGGTACGTCTATAAATTATAGTCTAAACCACGAATCAACAAAAAAATATCATTTAACGATCCTATGTGTTCGACACATACCTTGTCGACGATAGAACTTCGTCGACCAAGACTCCACCAATCCGGACGTTGTTGACCACGTCCTTGCTCCTTCAATCTCGTCGGATCACAACTTCGATGCCGACGACGAAGGTTGTTGTTGCCGGTATGGAATATGCCGTCGACGATCTCTCTCTCTCTTTCTTCCTCTTTCTCTCTCTCTCTAGAAAACTCTCTTCCTCACAAGTATGCAGTATGGTGAGGCTAATAGAGGGCTTCATGCCCTTTTTATAGGTATAAATAATGACATAAATAATAATAATAATTTGAATTTAATTAATGGATAATAGTCCTAATTTATTATCTCTTCCTTATTAATATTAATAATAATATTATAAACTCTATTATCGGGAATTAGTTACGGTTTTGGATTTATTAATTTTTTTTCAAAACTCAATCCGTTACAATCTACCCTCCTTAAAGAAATTTCGTCCTCGAAATTTATACTTTAAAAAGTCACTTACCAAAGAGATACGGATAATGTTGACGCATTTCGTCTTCCAACTCCCAAGTCGCCTCTTCTCTCTCATGGTGCTGCCAGAGTACTTTGACCATCGGGACTATGCGACGCCGCAACTGATGCTCTTTACGGTCGACTATACGTACTGATCTTTCTTCATATGTTAGATTCGGCTGAATGTCCGGAAGTTCATGCTCGATCACATGCGATGGATTAGGATTGTACTTCCTTAACATCGATACATGAAAAACATCATGTAACTTGGAATAATGAGGCGAAAGGGCAACCTGATATGCTACCTCTCCCACTTTCTTTATTATCTCGAAAGGTCCCACATATCTAGGGCTCAATTTTCCTTTTTTTTACCAAATCGTACTACTCCCTTGGTAGGAGAAACCTTTAAGAACACATGGTCACCTACTTCAAAATTCAGTTCCCGCCTTCGACAATCAGCATAAGACTTCTGTCTACTCCGAGCGGCTAAAAGTCTCTTCCGAATTACCTCCACGCCCTTCGTACAAACTTGGACTAATTCAGATCCCAATATGTATTTTTCCCCAACATCGCTCCAGCACAAAGGGGATTTATAAGGTCGGCCATATAATGCTTCAAAAGAAGCCATCTTAATGCTTGCATGATAGCTATTATTATAAGCGAATTCAACCAAAGGCAAATGTCTATCCCAATTTCCAGCAAAGTCGAGGGCACAAGCTCTCAACATGTCTTCTAAGGTCTGGATTGTTCTTTCAGATTGTCCATCAGTTTGAGGATGGAATGATGTGCTGAACTTCAAACTAGTACCCAAAGCATCCTGCACGCTCTTCCATAATCAGGAGGTATATCTTGTGTCTCTGTCTGACACGATCGATACCGGAACACCATGCAATTTCACTATCTCATTCACATACAATTCAACAAGGTTCTCTGTAGATTGATCTAATCTGATGGGTAAAAAAATGTGCTGACTTCGTTAAACGATCAATAATCACCCAAATAGTATCAAAGTGCCACTTCTTGGTTTTTGGCAACCCGCAAACAAAATCCATAGTGACATGTTCCCATTTCCATTCGGGGATCTCTAGTGATTGCAGAGGACCTGCAGGCTTCTGGTGCTCAATATTTACTTGCTGACAAATAAGACACACCGACAGAAATTTTGCAATGTCATTCTTCATCTTAGGCCACCAAAAATTCCGTTGTAAGTCTTTGTACATTTTTGTAGTGCCGGGATGGATGGTATACATGGACCTATGAGCCTCTTCAAGAATTTCTTGCTTGAATTCACTATTATCAGGAACCCACAGTCTATTACGGAATCTCACTGCTCCATCTATCCCAATTGGGAAATCAGATCCTTCTTTTTGAGAAGCGGTCATCAATCTTTGGAGATCATCATCATCCTTCTAAACCAAAATAACTTTCTCTACCAATGATGAGTGGATCTCCATTCCGGCCATAAGAACTCTAGTCTTTCTTTCAATAAAAGGGTTCCATTCCTCTAAATCCTTCATTACCTGCCACTGCAATTTCATACTCGCCAGCTTCCCTTCATATTTCCTGCTAAGCGCATCAGCGACTGCATTCGCCTTTCCTGGATGATAGTCAATGGAAAGATCATAGTCTGACAAAAACTCCAACCATCTTCTCTGCCTCAAATTCAGTTCCTTCTGAGAGAAGATATACTTGAGGCTTTTATGATCAGTAAATACTTCAAATTCATCTCCATATAAAATAATGGTGTCAACTTTTTAGCGCAAAAAAAACTACCATTGCAATCTCTAGATCATGTGTCGGGTAGTTTCTTTCATCTTCCTTTACTGTCGAGAGGCATATGTCACATCTTTTCCATGATGCATGAGGACACTTCCCAAACCAGAGCCAGATGCATCAGTGTAGACCACAAATCCACCACTACCTGAGAGTAGCGTGAGAACAGGAGCAGTCGTCAATCTTTGCTTTAACTCTTGAAAGCTTTGCTCGTATTTCTGGGACCATTCAAACTTTATATCCTTTCTCAACAATCGGGTTAGAGGTAGGGAGATCCTAGAAAAATTCTGGATGAATCTCCTGTAATACCCTGCCAGTCCTAGAAAACTACGGATTTCAGAGACATTCTTGGGCTGACTCCAATTTAAAACAACCTCCACCTTTGCAGGATCCACAGAAATACCATTCTTGGATACAACATGACCAAGGAATGCAACTTCCTCTAGTCAAAAGTCACATTTGGATAATTTAGCATAAAGTTGGTGTTGTTGTAAAGTCTCAAGAACTAATCTGAGATACACTCGACGTTGTTCGATATCTGGTGAATAAACCAAAATATCATCAACAAAGACAATCACAAACTTGTCCAGGTATTCTCGGAATACCCTATTCATTAACTACATAAATGCAGCAGACGCATTTGTGAGGCCAAAAGGCATCACTAAGAATTCATAGTGCTTGTATCTTGTCCTGAATGTTGTCTTTGATATGTCTTCATCCCTGATCCTGAGTTGATGGTTACCGGACCGAAGATCAATCTTGGAGAAAACCGCTGCTTGCTGCAATTGATCGAACAAATCATCAATGCGAGGTAGCGGGTACTTATTTTTTTTATGGTGACTTTATTCAACGCTCTGTAATTAATGCAGAGCCTAAGGGACCCGTCCTTCTTTTTCACGAATAATACAGGAGCACCCCAAGGAGAAACACTTGGTCTGAAGAACCCTTTATCTAATTGTTCTTGCAATTGCTTTTTCAGCTCATCCAACTCAGCATGAGTCATCCTATATGGTGCTTTAAATATGGTTGTAACACTCGGTAGTACATCAATAGTGAAGTCAATCTCTCATCTAGGCGGAAGACTTGGAAAGTCATTTGGAAAATATCAGAAAATGTTGTACAACCTCCAAATACTCAAGTTGCATCATAGAGGGTTTGTACTAATTAAGCTAGTCAAAACAAATTGTGCACCCTATAACTATCAGCCATTGCATGTCTATAGCCAAGTCGTGGGTTGACGAAGAGTCGCAATCTCCGTTCGTCTTATTCTCACGACTAGAGGCCATCTGTAATGACCAAAATGTGAAATTTACAGTCAAAAGCCTATATTTTCTAAACTAGTGGATCTAAGTCTGAATTGGTCGGATATCTTATACCCAGAGGAACTCCTGCTCTGATACCATCTGTAACGAACCTGATGGTCCGAGAATGATGCGGAAGTGAGAAACTCGACGGACATCTCGGGAACGTTACTCATAACATCAATCATGGCATAAAAGAGCAGTGAAGAACCCACAAAAAAAAATTTTTCCATAATCATAATAAGTTCACAATTCCAAGAGTTCCTTAATTAGAGATAAATAAACTAGACGAAATCGTATCCACGATTTCCTTGTTCCAGTGGGCATAAAGACGTCCTCCCAACAAAATGCAGTAGATCCATACCGCTCCTACCTCTTGAAGACGATGTCGTCTCCCTTAAACCGCTAAAGGTCTAATCCTCACATTCCCCTGAAAAAATTTAGTAAAACATGTCATGAGCATAACGCTCAGTATGTGCCGATTTGGGGTCAAACCGGCTAGCGTAGAAAACAAGTCACAAGAGTCATTGTCATATAAATCATAAACCAACTTATTTAATGCATATAACTAAATTTCTTCATAACCATGAATGACATGACATATTTGCACATATACCCCTAAGTTTTACCATATTTGCATGTATGCCCATAATATTCACATAAATTGCAGATATGGACTTTACAATGATATAATTGCAAATGTACCCTTAAAATTACCATAAATGACAAATATGCACATACCATTGACATAAATTGCATATATGCCCATAATATGAACTTATTTTGCACACACGCCCATATCATTAACATAATTGCATATATGACCTTATCTTAACACAATTTTGCATGTATGCCCATATCATCAGCATAATTGCATATATGACCTTATCTTAACACAATTTTGCATGTATGCCCATATCATCAGCATAATTGCATATATGACCTTATCTTAATATAAATTTGCATGTATGCCCATATCATTAGCATAATTGCACACATGCACTTAACAATAACAGAACTTACACATATGTCCATAACAGTAACATAATTGCATATATGCACATAATATTAACAAATATTGCACATATGCCCAGGACATTTTTCATGTTTAGAGTGGTCTTGATTGTTACTTCTTAGGCGGCTTTGATGGCTTTGATGGCTTACCGCCGGCACAAGCGGATCATAATACATAACATGACAGTGTAGCTACAACTGTGGAGGACTTATCTTTTGCCTCACGCCCCCGGAAGGCGTTGGCCCTTTAGGCCTATACGACCCCTTAGTTCGAGTCGGTGCCAACAATTTACTTATATTTAATAGTGTGGTATCTTTAGTAACCTCTGCAATTTGATAAACGTCATATATATATATACACACACACATGGATAATATTCAACTGTCATCTACATTCCGTTAACGGATGCTTCTTTGCATGGTACATAAATTGAATTGTTAAAGCAGAGATACGTTGTTTTTAAAAACTTATCACAGTCATTAGACAAGTAAGATTGTGAATTAATTTAACTAGACACGGTATAAAAATACAGAGTCCATATACAACCCCTTTTTATCGGATAAGTTGACTCAACATGTAACAGGAAGGTGAGACTATATATTCTTTTTCCATTGTTATACGTAGACTACCACTATATTACTATTGCACAGGAAATAACAATACGTATGCCAATAGTGTTACAACAATGAGATTCAATATTAAGGAATTATTCAATATTAAGGAAAATATATGCATTAAGAAATTGTTTGTGTAACAAATATCACAACCATAACAAAAGGTTGACAGTCAATTACATACATTATTATAGATTCGACAATAAGATTGGAATCTTCATAATTTTAGTTACTGTTATCAAGATAATGTTGGGGGAAGAATTGCATTCATATGGTTGCCGATAACGATGACAAAGTTGTGCAGAGATCCTCACATCCTAAGGCAGTGACGGTAATCGGCATGAATGATTGGAAGGAAATCATCAAGTCATTCTATAACGTCGCTAAGGAATCGACAGGTACGTCTATAAATTATAGTCTAAACCACGAATCAACACAAAAATATCATTTAACGATCCTATGTGTTCGACACATACCTTGTCGACGATAGAACTTCGTCGACCAAGACTCCACCAATCCGGACGTTGTTGACCACGTCCTTGCTCCTTCAATCTCGTCGGATCACAACTTCGATGCCGACGACGAAGGTTGTTGTTGCCGGTATGGAATATGCCGTCGACGATCTCTCTTTCTTCCTCTTTCTATCTCTCTCTAGAAAACTCTCTTCCTCACAAGTATGCAGTATGGTGAGGCTAATAGAGGGCTTCATGCCCTTTTTATAGGTATAAATAATGAGATAAATAATAATAATAATTTGAATTTAATTAATGGATAATAGTCCTAATTTATTATCTCTTCCTTATTAATATTAATAATAATATTATAAACTCTATTATCGGGAATTAGTTACGGTTTTGGATTTATTAATTTTTTTTCAAAAACTCATTCCGTTACAGATATCTAACCCTGAAGGACAAAACAAGAAGGGTACCATATAAAAATCTTTTAGGTACCAAAGGCTAAGGGAAAAAGAGATGTATGATGCCACATCAACATCGAAGATGGATCTCCCAAGGCCAGATGTCTACCAGATACACAACCATGGATGAATACCACCATCATGGAGAAGCTATCAAGACTAAAGAAGTCCACCATCGAGGACCCTAGATGACTTCTTATCTTTTTACTAAGTTGATTATGCATTGGCCGTGAACCCTCAACTAAAATTTTATCTAAATTATCATATTAAATCACAATTCACAAATCAGAGTTGTAAAACATAAATTAAATATATGTAATACTTGTGGATAATGGATATAAAGAATTGAGAAAACTGAAAAAAATCATAACAAAATATAGTTAATGTAGTAAACACAACTATAAAGTGGAGACTAAGGTAAGATAAAAATTGTAATTTATTTGGAGATCACTCCAAATTGCAAATGATCACCGATATTTGACATTAAATATACTCAATCATTTATGATTTTAGTAACTATTTTTTCATCACAAGAGTTAGGGTAAATATAATATGGATATAATTATTAGATTAATTCATGTAGAGTGTATTTTACTATACATATATAATTAAAATTTATGGAATGTTTTTAACCAAAGTATTCAAATGTGTATGAGGGAAAAGAAAGGGACCTAGAGAGAGATCTAGATAAATTTTACTTCTTAAAATTCCCTTTTATCAACCATTATAAAAATATTTGAAGATATGGACTGAAATTCTATATTTTATGTTAGATGATAATTGGTAAGCAATAATTTTGGCACCTTTCTTGAAATTCTGCATATGAATGAATATTTTCTATTATATGCTTGTAATCAATAGAAAATGCATTATGCATAGAAAAATAACACTAATGTTAAAAAATATCATTTAATCTATAAAGTTGGAGTTCAAAAGTCAATCAAAATGTCGATTTTAAATATTGAAACTTTGCAGTAAATAATAGTTTGTATGGAATAGATTTTAATTACTACACCTTTTTCACATAACTTTGCGTGATGGATCATCATGCATAGCCACCTATTAATTACATAATAATAAGCTAATATTATATATTTATATATTTATTTTAGGGATTTTATCACTTGTGTCCCTCCGAGATCTCGCAATTTCAGTTATACCCCTATCTTTTTAGTAATATCAGTTGTGCCCCTCAAAACTTGATAATTTATCACTTGTGCCCCTCGGGTTAGTGACCGTCCATCCACAGTGCAAACGACCGTTAACTTTGAGGACATAGGCGGAATTACTTTAAAAAAAAGGTTAGGAGGTCATTTTACACCCTCCTCATCTTCTTCTTCTTCCTCCTCCTCCACATCCTCTTCCTCCTCCTCCACCTCCTCCTCTCCCTCCGCCCTCCCTCTTCCCCAGCGCCCCCTGCCCCAGCTCCTTCCCAACCGCCCCAAGCTCCTCACGCCCAGCATCTGAAAGACACCCCCTATAGCATACGAAGGGCCTACACCAGCGTCCGCAAGGCCGCCGTCGACCAGAACCTCAAGCACCTCAGCGTGGAGAAGCTCAGCATTGGCGACGTCCAGCGCCTCCACTGGGAGTTACTCGAGCTCAAGATCCGCAAGTGGATTCGCACCGCCAAGGCCTGCGTGCGGATAGTCTTCGCAGTCCTCCATATTTTGCCTGGAGCATCCGTACATCTGGCTTGGTTAATGTTCATAGAGTCCAGATAACCCTGACAAAGGTTTATTTCTACGGGCTGGAGATCAATATCTCTAACCGTGCCGTGAGAAGATTCCAAGAATATCTTATGATTTCGTCAGGATCTCCTTTGTCGACGAGGACTGCGAGAAGATGCGGGGGGAGGGGGCGACCTGGGCGTGGAGAACCGGGCCGGGGAGTGGGGGGGGAGGGAGGGCTCCGTCGTGGCGGGGAGGTGAGTGGAGCTCGGGGCGGGTGCTCTGTCTGGTTGACGCGGGGAGGGGGAGGGGGAGCAGGGGGCGGCGCCGGGGAGGAGAGGGGAGCTCGGGGCGGCGCCGGGGAGGGGAGGGGAGCTCGGGGCGGCGTCGGGGAGGGGATGGGAGCTCGGGGCGGCGTCGGGGAGGGGAGGGGAGCTCGGGGCGGTGCCGGGGAGGGGAGGGGAGCTCGGGGCGGCGTCGGGGAGGGGAGGGAAGCTCGGGGCAGCGCTGGGGAGGGGAGGGGAGCTCGGGGCGGCGCCGGGGAGGGGAGGGGAGCTCGGGGTGGCGTCGGGGAGAGGAGGGGAGCTTGGGGCGGAGCTCGGGCCGGAGAGGGAGGAGGAGGAGGTTGGAGGAGGAAGAAGAGGCCTCTGGACAATAATACCCCTCTTAAATGCAGCAAGGTTTGAAAAAACCATGGTTAAGTCTATTCATTGACGGTCAACCTGACGGAAGGGCACAACTGATGACGGAGAAACTTTTGAGGGGCACAACTGATATTACCAAAAAGATAGGGGTATAACTGAAATTGCGAGATCTCGGAGGGGCACAAGTGATAAAATCCCTTTATTTTAAAAATGATTGATAGGGTTGGATTTTAAAATATAAACTTACAGATCGAGTTATTTATAATAATTAATAGAATCATTTTAATTGAACACTTAATTATTTTTATCTATAATATTTATTTTTTACTTATAATGAAGTATAATGGAGAAAATATTTTCAATTGTCTACTAATTATAGAAAATCATGCTAATACTTTAATTGGTATATTGCCTAGGTAGTAACAATTTATCATAAACATCTAACTTGTAGCATTGGGTTTTAAGCATGGAACGTAAATTCATTTTACTCCTCACAATAAACTATAAAACTCATGATTATGGATGATGATATACATATATAATATATTTGCATGTATGAATGATGCCCTCTTTTAGAGTTTCTCTCAAACATCTCGTAGGTGAAAAAAACAATCCAATTAAACCAACAACAACAACAAAGCATTTTCTCATATTAAATGGGGTCGATTACATGGTTTTTTTACCTCTATTCAATCTATCTTGGACAAGTCTCGGGCTTCGGTCTAAAAAACTAAGATCCATTTGTATAGTCTCATTCCAGCACTTCTTTAGTCATCCTCATCCTCTCTTAGCTGGTTCAACATCTTAAAACTCGCATCTCCTAATTGGTGCATCAACTGACCTCCTTTGCACATGGTCAAACCACCTTAAGCGGTTTTCTCGCATCTTATATTTGATCGAAGCTACACCAACTTTCCATCTATTTGCATCATTCCTAATCCGATCTTTACGTATGTGTCCATACATCTACCTTAGCATTTTCGTTTCTGCTACTGCCATTCTCCGCACATGTCTTTGGTTCACAGGGCGAACATTCAGATCCATAGAGCATAGCAGGTCTCACGACTGCTTTGTAAAATTTTCCTTTGATTTTCAAAGAATTTTTTTTATCATGGAGAACAGTAGAGGCTCCTCTCCACTTTAACGAACCTGAATTTATTCTATTAGTAACATCTCCATCATTTTCCTCATTATGTTGTGATGAATCTCGTAGTCATCATGCTAAAATCAGTCATTTAGGCTTTGTCCCCCATCATCCTCTTGTAATTAATCATTAAAAGAGCATTATTAGCCATCATGCATGTGTAAATAATATCCGCATTTCATCATGCATAAATTGCATTAAAATTCCCTGGTGTAAATTAGCCCAAAAAGCCGCTAACTTCTCACATTTTTAGTTAATTCATCCTAACTCCGATTGACCCAAAATTACCTCCATTGTGTAGATATTACTAACCTTATTAAATAAAAAATACAAAAAAATTACTAACCCTAATAAGTGTCAAATAATCCCAAAGTCAAATTTCACATCTGACAGACTAAAACGAGCATATCTCCCTCATACAGTGTCCGATTTTGGTCTACTCACTTTTAAAGTACTCCATTTTCAAATACCTTCAAAACAAGACCAATTTCGTAAAATTCGGAGCTCATATGTGAAAGTTGGGTTTTGGGCCTCTTTTGCGCATTTTAACTTCTTGCTAATTTTGACCTGAGATTTTATGTGCATAATTAACTCTTTTAATTTTATTTCTTTTTTATTTGTGTCCTTTGATGAAAGTTTTAATAAGAATTGCAAAAATCCAAATCCAGATCAAAACTGAAATCAAAGAAACTAACCAAGTCCGAGTGTCTGTTGTCGGTCTTTACAAAAGTAGAGTGTTTCTTACTTTCATTTTATTTTCCTATTTTCTTATCCTTTAAAATTCCAAAAAATTAGATTAATGTGTAAATAATTTTCTTCTTATTTATCGTATTTTTTCTAGATTTTTTATCCCCTCTAAAACCACCAAAAAAATTACAAATCTCAAAAATACGGTTTTCTATACACATGGAAAGCCGCCAAAAATACCACTTCGTACAGGTGACCTCTTTTGCTCCCGGACCCTTCATGAAAGTTGTAGATCTCGACGAGACGAACAACTTTCGTGAAGAAAATTTTTCGATCCGAGGTCATCTTCTACCTCTTTTGCCCAA
Source organism: Ottelia alismoides (assembly GCA_037367405.1). Lineage (NCBI taxonomy): Eukaryota > Viridiplantae > Streptophyta > Magnoliopsida > Alismatales > Hydrocharitaceae > Ottelia > Ottelia alismoides. The sequence continues at coordinate 187,777 of JAZKJV010009852.1, forward strand.
GATAAAATTTGAAATTTTTTTGGTGCCACGTGGCAGCTCCAGGGCGTGCCACGTGGCACCCCACTGTTACTCTCTCCCCAGCCGCGCCCAGGTCACGTGCCTAGCACGTGACCCATCATCTCCCACCTCCAGCCGTTGCTGCACAACCCCCCACCCACCTCTGCATGTACGGCCATCAAAGCCGCATGCGCGGCCATCAAAGCCGCATGCACGGCCGTAACCTCCGGCCTCTCCCTCGCGCAAAACGGCCGCCATCCTCTTCCCTATAAAACTCAGCCCCCTCACGCTGCTCCAGGTATCCGCCATTCCATCAACGCCGGTGACAGCGGCTTTTCTAGGCGTGATCCGCGGAACCGAGCTCCGTGTAGCTTTCCCGTCCGGCAAGCACAAGCTTCGGAGCTCCATCGCGGACTCCTTGAAGCGAAGATCGAAGAGGCGTTCGCCTCTCCACACTTCCCAGGTGATCTCGTACATAACCCATTTTTTTATCTCTGTTTGCAGGTACCCGCACCACCACCTCCGTCCTCGCGCGGAGGCGCCGCCGCGACCGCGCCACGTGCCTCGGCTGCACAGCGCGGCCCTCCGCGCCGACCTCCAGCTGCTCACCGCCTCCGCCCTTGCGGCGGCACCGCTTCTCTTCTCCGCCAGTCGCCGCACCTCCGCCCAGGCAGCTCCGCCCGCGCCTCGCCTCCTCCGCGTGACGAAGCCACCAGCCCCGACGCTCCTCCGCTCTGCCGCCCCCCCCCCCCCCCCCCCGCCGACCCCCAGGAGCACCGCCTCCGGCCACAGCCCACGCGGAGGCACCACCTTCAGCCCTCCGCCGAGCGCAGCCACACCTTGGCCTCGCCGCCAGCACTAGCCGCCTCCGCTCCCTTCCGCGACTTACAGTCGCCGTTGGATCAGGCGCAGCCCTTGATCCAACGGCTGCTGGGCTGCTACGTGGGGGGGCCCCGAACCAGCCGCCCGAGCCTCGCGCCTCATCTCACCGAGCCTTTGGTTCGGGATCCGAACCTACGTCCGGATCCGAGCCTCGGCTTCGGCACCGAGCCTCCGCTTCGGGGCTCCCGAACCTCTAGGCTCGCGACTCGAGCCTCCTGCCCCGACACCCGAGCCTCTGGCGCACGTGCGTAGCACGTGCGTAGTGGAAAAATTGTAGAACGCCCCCTGGCATTTTCCGAATTTGCAGAAACGCCCTCGCCTGGGGAAAATTTCAGAAAAGTCCCCCAAGTTTTTGATATTTACAGATAAGTCCTCCCAGGGACCTCTTTGCAAAAAAAATATTTATTTTATTTACATTTCAGTCCCTGAAACTTCATTTTATCATATCTTTGTCATATGGACTCCGATTTTAGCATATAATATGTCGTTTCGAAGCTAATTCCATGCTCTACAACTTAGCATACCTTGTGAACAGATCTGAGGTTGTATACTGTCTATTATTCTTCAATGATCTAATTTGACATGCAGGCTCGATTTTGACGTACATGCGCCACATATTGCTTGAGAAGCTATTGATAAATCTTTTGTAGGAGTTCGGATAAGGATTTTACTTTGATTAAATCATTGAAATTACTGTTGTCACAGGAGATTAATTTACATTTATTCCTCTGAGATTTTTGCTGATTATTTGAGGAACTGAATCGAAGATATTTGGAGGCCGGATACTCTGCTTCAATATTCTGAATACTAGTTGATTATTAACCTGAAGCAATGAGTTATGATCAATCCATTTTGATTTGTGGTTAATTTTGCGGAGAAAAAGATCATATTATTTGAGGAGTTAATTTGTTTAAAAATCACAAATCCTGGGCATAGTTTTCTCAATTTATTTTCCTTGCATCATATTCGCATCTTCATCACTGCATTGTATATTTTCTCAACACAGAAATTAACTGAGCATTAATTAATTATTTAATTTGATTAAAAACCAAGCAACTAAAAATCACCGTTCCCTGAGTTCGACCTTGGTAAACTTGCCAAGTAAAAATAGTCCACAACATTCAAAGATTGTGGTTTTTGATCGACCGATTTTCACCTCCTATACTACAATTCATCGATATTAAAGTGGTGGATTTCGCGTTCATCATGTTGCTAAATAGATCCCGATTATCTAAAAGAATCCTTCTTCTGAACGTTGTCGTCACCAATCTTCACCCTGATTCCTACACCATTGCTTCCATCAAAAGTGCACTCCATATATCCAATCTTAGCCCCGCTTATACAAAATCCTTTAGTCTCCAATGCATGTCTCCAGACCTCAAGCTTCTCATTTACTCCATCTCTAGTGTCATTAATCAATACTATATCATCAACGAATAACATACACCAAGGTATCTCATCTAAATGTGACTTGTTAGCTCGTCCATAACCAAAGTAAAAAAGGAATGGAATCCAAGCTGAACCTTGATGCAAAATAATGTCGGTGTCAAAATAATCAGTCTTCCCACATTGAATCCTTACTACATTGAATACATACACAAGATGAAGCCCTATCATACATATCCTTTATGAGGTTATTGTATAGTATGGGTACTTGTCTCTTCATCAAAACTTCTCCACAATATCTCTGTAGGACAGAATCATAAGCCTTCTCCAAATCAATAAAAATCATACAAAGGTTCTTCCTTTTAGCTATATAAATCTCCATTGTTCTCCTCGGTAAGTGGATGGCTTCAATAGTTGAGTGACCTGGCATGAATCCGAAGTGGTTTCCTTTTACCTTTGAAACCTGCCTCAACCTTCTCTTCGATCATGCGTTCCCAAATTTTCATAGTGTGACTCATCAGCTTGATACCTCTGTAATTTGAACAATTTTGAATGTCTCTTTGTTCTATAAAGAGGCACCACGATGCTTCCCCTCCAATCTTCAGGTATTTTCTTGCTTCGCTAAATAATATTGAATAAATTTGTAAGCCAAGGAAAACCACGCTCACCTAAAACTCTCCATACTTAAATAGGAATGTCATCAGGTCCTACACCTTTCCCAAATCTCATAACCTTCAAAGCCTCATCTACTTCCTTCCTTTGTATTCATTTATAGCTTACACGATTCAAGTAACTTTCACTACTAACTAGATCTTCTAAGGTGATCTCTCTACTTCCTTCCCCGATGAAAAGCTTATGGAATTACTGCTTCCACATAGTCTCTATATCCTTCTGAGTAACGAGCACGTGGCCTTCCTCATCCTCAATGCATCTCAATTGAGAAGGTCTTTGGTCTTTCTCTCTCTTGCTTTGGACAACCTGAATATATCCTTCTAACCCTCCTTAGAGTAGAGATTTTTGTACAAAATCTCATAAGATTTTGACTTAACTTCGTTCATAGCCTTCTTTGCTACCTTCTTCACTATTTTGTAGTTAGCTTCGCTTATAGCATTCTTTGCTACCTTCTTCTCTATTTTGTAGTTTATGACATTTTCCTATGTTCTATCCTTAGACATAGCTTTAAAACATGCTTAATTTGAGCTTCTCTTGCACCCCTCCACTCCACCATCAAGCCTCCTTCAGTCCCGGAGCTCCTCCTTTGACTCGCTTAGCATCTCTTTGGCTACCCTTCGGATACAAGATGCTACCACCTCCTACATCATGTTTGCACTTTCATTACAATCCCAAGATAAGTCTCTTAAAATCTTCTCTCTAAAGCTTGATTGCTTCAATTAAAGATTCCACATCTAGTTCTAGTGATCTTGGGAACTCTCCTTTTCTTTAACATACCTTTTATTTGCATATACATGGCTAACAAGCGATTTTGGATTGTCAAACTCTCTCTTGGAATTACTTTGCAGTCTTTGTAATACAATCGATCTCTTCTCCTCCATGCACGGTAATATATCAGTGTTCTAGTCTGGACCTCTTATAAGTAATTAAATGCTCCTCGCTCTTCTTGAAAAGAGTGTCTACTATGAACATATCATAATCCATTACAATCCAGAATGACTTTTGCCTCTTCATTTCTATCCCCGAGGATAGGACCTCCATGAACACTAGCATGCCTTGAAGCATCCTTTCCCACATGTTCATTAAGATCACCACTTAGGCAAATCATATCTATTTGTGGGATTCCTTGCATAATCTTATCCAAATCATCCCGTAAAAAAGTTTGTTTAATCCTTTTATCTAAACCAGTATGCAATGCATAAACTGAGATGATATTCAGAATTTTTCTTTGAGCACCAACTTTAGCAAAATAACATGATCCCTACATCTTTACACCTTAACAACACAATCCTTCAAATCCTTATGAACAACCACTCCAACACCATTTCTGCCCTTATCTATACCTGAATACCGAAGTTTAAAGCTCGTCTTCTCGATCTCCCTTGCTTTTTCTCCAACCCATTTTGTCTCTTGGAGACATAGTATATGAATCTTTCTTCTTTCCATCGTATCTACTATCTCCATCAATTTACCAGTCAAAGTGCTAATATTTCAACTACCTATCCGCAACTTCCTTTGCAACCTCTTTTGGACTAACTTCTTTACGCGCATGCGTCCATCATGCAAGAACCTTTGCAGATTTTGGACTGCATCCGTACAATGATGCAGGGAAACTAGCTTATTTACTCGCATGCATTCCTCATATGAGAATCCTTGCAAATTTTGAACTACATCCAAGAGCGATGTAGCGGCCCTTGCCAACTTCTCATTGCATTCAGTCGATGCAACGCGTCACTAGTAGGTAACGCTCCAAAGAAATCTAATTGTTTACTTAAATCATGATGAAAAGATCTGAACTATTTTGATTTAAATTCCTAAATAGTGTTCTTAAATGAATACTATCTAGGAATTTGTCTCTCTTACGCTGGCTGCCAGCTACCTAATGTGCAACCCTCCACAATTTACCCGGGCTTGAGACTGTCCATGGCTAAGTTTAAAAACAAAAAACAATCCAACTAAACCATATACATATAATAAAAAAATTAGAGTTCAAGAATGTAATCAATGCATTTTGCAATGTAATCTTTCATACATTCTAACAATCACTCGCATGTATAAAAAATCCAATATAGAAATCATTCTTTGAATAATGAGGTAACATTATGAAGAGGCACCATTTTATAAAAGAAACTATATAATTATTCATGTTAAAAATAAAATTTAGAAACTCAGAGTATGAAATTTACTACGAGATCCCTCGTATTAGGACCTGATATTTTACTTAATTTTTGCTATGATCTAGAAACCAAATTAGTGAATGACCATACTTCTTGCAATGCTCCTCGAGACCTTTCCAATTAGTCTAAAAATATCAAAATTGAAGTTTGTATGCAAGAGTTACACACAAATACGATCGAGATGTGGTTAATGGATCTGGATCCGCACCCGAATCCGCATTCGAGATGAACCAACATAAGAGGAGCTAAGCCAAGTGGGTCAGATCAGACCCCCCAACTCATCGTCTGAGCACCACCACCCCTCATCGGAGCTCCATCATCGGAGCAAATTTTCGGTCATTGATCGGACGATGAAGTATGCCATCTCGAAGAGATCGGAGCGTGGATCATCGTGGATATACTCGTGTTCCATGAAACATCATGGAACTCTCATTCCGAGTGAAGGAAGCTCATGGGAGGACGTTCCCTTAGGTACGTTTTTTCCTCTCTTGTTGTCGGATCCACATGCTTTTCATACCACGAGTCTTGTGTGGTGTCTAGAACAAGTAGGTAGTGTCGGGACCGCGTTTTAACGAGGTTTGTATCGAAATCAATTTGTATCGCTTCCTATTTTCATGATTTCCCATGGAATGGATGGATGCATGGGGAAAGTAAAAATATGTTATAATGTATAAAAAATAAGGAAAAAAAGTGTGATTTGTTTCATGATCGGAAGCCACTTCATGGACGTTGTTGGATACGAATCTGGCTACTGTCCTAGATAGATAATCGATCATGTCACAAGGCTGATCGATCATGCCAGTCCAGAATGATAGATCATGCCTATTTGGTTGATTGATCATCTAGGACTATGGACCCATACAGAACCAAAGTTTTATGCAAATTGACTCTAAAATGATGTAAATCATTTAAAACATTGTAATATATGTTAACTGCCTAGATTTATGGAAATAAATTAATAAATAATGTATATGATTCCACTGTAAGTTAAAGCAAATTAACATCAATGCGATGAGCTCCGGTGAGTTGAGAGCATCTTAGCATCATTCCAATAATTATGTGGGTGTCCAGATCTCTGTAATTACTCTATATGTTCAGTTGTCCATGCCACAATGATTTAATCTTAAGTGGCATGCGAGTAGGGGATTAGTTGACGCCAAGGTAGGGGCATGCACCCTTGAGGCTCTGGTATGAGCTTAGATGCCACGATCCCAACAGGCATTGGTTGGGTGACATGTTGATTGGCACTCTGAGGTGCTAATCTGACGGTGTTTGGCCTCGGTACTTGCGTGCCTTAGTCCAGTACTTAGAGAGTCCCTCAAGTAGTTGTGGTTGGTAGTCTATTGCTTTGATTTTTCACTTAGGGTTAAAACTCGTGTATTGATTAGTGTAAGCCACATTAGTTAGTATTTCAGGTGGGAGCACTAAGAGGAGAGTTATGAGAAATGTGATTATGGAAGTTGGAAAATGGAATAAATGAAGCGATCTCCTGCATATAAGGAGGTTTGGGATAGTCGAAGGGTTTTCCAACTATGGTATGAATAATCTCAGTGATCGGTACCCTATCTCATACCCTATGCCATCGTGGACTCTTACATGTGGGTAGTGGACTTTGGGCGGTACACGAGGATTCACAGGTTGAAAATTGGTCAAGTGATTGCGGTTGTGGTGAATCATGTGGAACACTTGCAGATTTAACATAGGGATTACAATTGGTACGTGAAGCTAGTGGACGTGTTGGGAACATAGTTAGGATGCACTGTACCGCATCGCATGTCTACGGAGGCACCCCAACCCTAAGGTTTTATTAGTGCCTTAGAGTCATAGTGTGAGGTTCCATGTGGATGTTGAGAACCACATCCTCAACTTGATCTAAGGCAGTCACTTACTTCTTAGTGTATCTTTGGATGCTTTGGTTGGTTCTTTTGGTAGGCGCAATGAAAGCAAGTGTACAATGTTCTTAGGCATCTCCTCGAAGACCATTCATATTGCTTCGACATCTCTGCTTAGGTAACTTTTGACACATGTGACGCTAACAAGCCCTTGTAGATCAAGGGTGGCTCCACTAAAGAAGATTTGGATGAGAATGATATTGGTACCATCGTGACGGGGATACTTCTTGAGCATATCCTTGGATCGTTCCCATATGTAGTGGAAAAACTCATGGGACAATTACGATAAGTTAGAAATTTAACTCTCATCTAATTCGTTCTACCAAGTGGGTAGAACTTCTTCAAGAACGTGGTCCTTGATACATATAAATTAAGGTTTTTTTATCTATTATTCTTATTTAAATATATTTTTTAATTAAATAACTATATCATAATTTAGATAACCAATTTGTCTTTCATTTATACGTTACTTATTTTTAAAAATTTAAGTTAAATCACTATTTATAATATATTTTCTAAAGTATTTTAATTTTCAAGAATTCCACATCAAGACACATGCCCAATTGGTCTCTCGATCGAGGTCATTTAACTAGTCTGATACCATGTGGCTTCTGCCCATTAGACATCCCCTCTTTCTCTTCCCTGGAGTGTTGACCTTGAGATCTACCTCATCCTCCCTCCCTTCGTCTGCAAATGCACTCCACGAAGATCCCAAACCCAATCTATCGGCATCAACTACTTGTTTTCCAGTTGATATCAAGTAACAACCTCCGCCAACTACACTACCTAATGCGGTAAATTCTTTCCTTGACTTACAAGTCATGACCATTTGCTTAGGAAGGTACGACATGATAATTTATTTCACAAAAGGGACATGACGTGTGGAATATGTGATGAAGATTGTGAAGACTTGGATCATCTTTTCTTCAAAATGTAGAACCTCGACACTTGTGGGAGAGTGTGGGTATTTCATAGGCTCAAGACTGATGATAGTACCTCATTATGGAGCTCAATCATATAGACCTGTTGAAACTCTAAAGAGGACGCCTCCCCAGCTTTCACCATTCTCTGTGCTATCTAGTGCACTAGAAATGAGAATAATCTTACATGGTCAACATTTTTATGCCGAAATGTGCTTGGTCATTACAAGGCACTTATGTCGGCCTAATCACTCTTGTAAATGTATGAACTTTATTTTAGTTTGTTAATGAATTTTGTGTGGTGAGTCCATCTCGGGATCTCACCTCTGTCCTTTCAAAAAAAACACCCCACCTAATGGTTCTCCTCGTCACACTTCCTTCCATTCCAATAAATAGAACCCCTATGGATTGCTTACACGGCATGAACATACTAATGAATTTGTTTCATAATAATCACATTAAGCAAAATGAAAAAAAGACATAAAATTTAGTATTTACGTTGAGTAAATCTAAAATTATAGTTATATATTAAAATGGACTACAAATGCGGATATGTCTATATTAAAGTGATATCCATCCTCTATCCATTTAAAACATACACGGGCATCAAAATCTGTCTGTTGGAGCATCATATGCGGGCATCAAATCTGTTTGTTGGAGCATGATGGCTTGCAATCCGATGCACTGAAGCAGCAGTGTGTCGGCATCAGGCTTCTGGCCTGTTCAAAAGCAGACTAGACAACTACTGTTTAGGGAACACAGTTATATGCCAATTCATTCTTCAAGAAGTTGTATGCAAACATCTGACTTACTGCAACAAAATCCACCCGCTCAACAAAAGGACACCCTTGAATAATAAAAAAAATGAAGAAATGAACCAAAAGTAAAAATAATACATGCTTAAATTACAAGAGGTTTGACTTTTGCGTTTGTGACCCATGCTATTCACAAGATCCTTCCGTGTGCAGACAGGAAACATGTTAATCCCTGAAATGTTTAGGCGCCGCAAAACATATGGGAAGCTAAGTTGATCGCGTGATGTGAAGCGTACGACTTCGTTGAACCAAGTGCACATTAACAGATTTGTCTGGGGAGTGTGCTCCCTGATAATTACAGAAGCCTCGGAGAGGGCTGCACAATTCATCAAATCACAGTATAAATATGTGCAAGACTTGCTATCTAGGGCATTAGTATAAAATTCGAACTTGGATGCAAAAAAATACAAGCATTAACCATGACCTTGTATATAATCACATTACATATAAACATGGAGTTATAAATGATATGCTTTAACTAACCAAGAAAAGTATGTTTTGAATTTGTGCTTTCATTCCAGGAAAAAAAGCATCAAAACTGAACAAATACCACACGTAGTACTCTTTTCTCAACAGAGAAGAGGATTGACTACTAGATGAAAAACAGTTGATAATTACCAAGATCATAGCAGGGTTATATATCCATTAGAATTGCATGCAGATAAAACAAAATTCCACAAGACGAGATGAACAGTGCAAATCTTCTTTGCAAAGAACATCTAAACATGCGGATTAAGCGGTCTGCATCAGAAGTACCTTTCTTTCCATTGAATCTCTTAATATCTTTGAAACCATCAAGCTGTACTGATTCAACTGGATTTCCACTTCTTCGGAGTTGCTTTGTTCTTCGTAACAACTGCTTTACCCTCATCATACACACTGCTGCGTGCTCCATGCTCCGAAATAGCAAAATAGAATTTGTCCGCCACAAAAGTGCTTCAAGTACACCCAATGGATCTCGTCGAAACTGAGACTTGGAATCACCCAAATCGAGTACCTTGCTTGTGGAAAAAGGCGATGACTCAACATCTGATGCAAGAAAAGAAAAAAACATGCATATATAATGATTTAATGGACATCTCTATTTGAAATATTAAAGTATTTACTGCTCATGTAACATAGGCCCAGCCTGGTAGGCAAAATCTACTGCTTAGTGGAAGAATTGCTATAATCTTGGTAGAAATAACTTCTGAAGAAAAAAATTCTTACAGAATGTCCAGATAGAATGAGCCCTATCACATCGTCTGAGTGCAGGGTCGTTGAATTGGCTGACCGATCCCGATACATAAAATTGAGAATATTTCATTTATACATACCCCTAAATTTAGAACCTTTTCTCCAATTGCCCATAAACAAAATCAATAATAATTCATACATACATATGCCCGTTATGCAGAACAACTTTTCTCCAACTATGAAACCTATGATGGAAGACCCAGAAAGCAGGCAGGTTGGAAGAAAAAAGAACCTCCCAGTAACAAATGTAGAGAATCAGTGATATGTCATAAAACGAACAAATATAACGAAAGGTAATTTACACTCACACCCCTGTAATTTCATAAAAACCCCAGTATCTTTGTAGTTACACTTTGGCCCATGTAATCTTATTCTGCCTTGCATGTATGCCCCTATTGCCATTTTACTCTACTACCATCTATAAGTTCATACAAAAACATCCAACAAAAATCTGATAGTTCATGCATGAACATGCTTATATTGATGATAACAAACTCTTTGTATGTAGCTTGACGCTAGGTCAAAAGCAAGGAAGCTGACCAGAAAGAAGCTCAAGCAGAACGAACTCAAGTTTTAAGGGAAGAAGTTAAGAAGTTCAAAGGAATTCAAAGCCAAGGAACTCAAGCTCAAGACAAAGACAAAAGACTTTTTTTAATTGAGTCATGTATCTTGTAATGATTATCATATTGTAAAGAACCTCAAAGAGCATTTGCATCATTCTTTTCTGACATGTTCAATTTGACTTTCAAGTCAAAAAGTCAACCTAATCGATCGACATCCGTATACTGCTTATCGATCAATATCCTTGACTAATCGATCAACTTATGATTGTCAAAATCCTTGACTGATTTGACCAACCTTTGTTGACTAATGGATCACTTCTTAACATGATAATCGATATACAAATTCCAACGACTATATAACGATTATTTTTTATCGATCAACTTTTGAATACTGATCCACTAACAAATTATACATGATTAATTAACTCTTAATCTGATCGATCAACCTTTGCTTCCAACCGATCAACTACCATTTCATGGAGATTTTTGTTCCTATTTTGTCTCGAATGACTATGAAGGACCTAGGCCTATAAATAGGACCCCATATCTCAATTGTTCAACACACAACAAGCAACACATCCTCTTCTCTCTACTTTCCACTCTATTCTCCGAGAGAGAGAGATAGAGCTATTTTTTATGCTTCGCGATTCACGCCTACATTTTAGAAGCTCCATGATCATCTTACGAGCATGGTACTCTACTCGTTTGGTAAGATCGTTTTAGTTTTGCCTCATATTCTTTATCGCATATTTAACATGTTATTGAGGTTGTTTAGGTTCGTATTGTTGTAATATGATTGTAGTTGTCTACACTAAACAACTAGTTGTAATACGGTGGAGTTGCCCGTGTATGCAATCTGGTTTAGTGGTAAGATCCATTTGGCTAAGGTTGAAAGTCCGAGTCAGGAGACTCTGATCGTGGTTTCTACCTGTGAGGGTTTCCATGTCAAATCCCTGTGCACTTAATTTAATAGTTTATCTTGTAATTAAAAATGCTAAGTAATGTTGTGGTTGTTTGACTTTACTATGATTGCAACGAGTATGATTATCTGCTTAATCTGATCCTCCCTCACATCCCTCGGCAGAAACCAACAATTGGTATCAGAGCCTCGTTCCTATGAAGAAAGTTCATCCCTAACACATACATGATGAACATATCAGGATCTCGCATTGAATGGAACTCGATGATTCATCCTCGCTACTTCAACATGAACTATTCAAGCTGGAAGACCAAGATGACGATCTTCCTTCAGTCTTCCAACTTTGCGATATGGAATATGATGAGGAAAGAATTTAAATCATCGAAGAAAAGAAAGCATGCTACTCCGTCGCTGAGTCAGCTCAAATGATGCTCAACTCAAAGGTGATAAACTCCATATATAATATATTGCCCTGAATTGAGCTTTTTTCGAGTATCTCATTTGAAGACCGCGCACGACATCTGGAAGTGCGTGGAAACTATCCATGAAGGAAAAACATTCAAGGTAAATGAATCTCATTTCAGAATGCTCAATCTTGATTGTGAGACTTTTAGAATGAAAAATAGGAGAGCATTAATGTCATGAATGTTCAATTTACCACAATTGTGAACCAAGAAACTTGGAAATGACCTTTCTACAAGGAGAACTCCCAAGTAAGATCATCACCTCTTTATGGCTGGAATGGGAGCACAAGATTTTAACTATATAACAATTAATAAACTTCAGCAAAACATCTCTGTAGGATCTCATAGGTAATCTTCTTGTCTATGAAACAAAGCTGAAAAATAGAAAGAAAGAAGAAGAAAAGCCAGAAAACAGTCTATCTCTTGCGATCAACAAGGAATCTCAGAAGGATTTGATTGTGATGATGATAATTACATTCATGACTGTTGGGAAAAATGAAAGAGTTATTTATTCCTGTGAACCCTAGGATCTCTTATATAGAGAAGAGATGGGTAAATTACATAAGAACATGCATAAGAAAATATAAATAAAGAAACAATACACAAGATATAAATATATCTCCGCACTCCCCCTCAAGATGGATCATAGATATCGATCATGCTCGGCTTGGATGAACACTTCTGGAAAGATCATCTGAGCAGGGCCTTGGTAAAAATATCTGCAGTTTGATCTCTGTTAGAGTTATTATTATTTACTTTTATGTTTGTAACCCTTTGGGTTCCGTAACCCCCCGTAACCCTTTGGGTTCCGTAACCCTCTGTGACCCTGCAAGTTTCGTAACTCCCATAGACCCTTCAGGTTCCTTAACCCTTGTACTCTCTAGGGTTTTCTCTCTATATAAGAGGCCCTATCTCTATGGAATAAACATATCCCATTTGTTTCTCTTCTCAACATGGTATCAGAGCGACGATCCTACATCGAAGCCTAATATCCTAAATCCGCCGCCACCACCAGCCCTCTCTCTGCCGACAAGAGAGAGGGCTGGGACTCCTGTGTCGCTCATGAAATCGATGGTCTCGCGCAGGCAGTCCAAGTCTCCAGCAACACTAGCTGCCACCTCCAACGATACCTAAAGTGCCGCCCGAGGCTCCAGCAGCTCCAGCCGCACCTCCTGCGTCGCCGGCACCGCCTGCAACCCCCCTCTCCAATAGCCTCTGCTTCACCATGACTTATTTCTCCCAACTTTTTGTTTCTCCCAACTTAATGTTTCATACTTTATTCTATCAAGTATGGGAGAAAGGGGGGAGTCATAGATGATTCTTCAAGACGTCTGCTGCCGTACCCTGACTAACAGACAGACACTCCAGACTACTACTCAGATCATCCGTCTTCACCGAGCATCGACTTCTTCGTCAGGGCGTATACTTCTTCTTTTACGACCCGACTACTACTCCGTGTTGGACTTCTTCTATAGCGATTCTTCTCCAGACATGACAGAGATATGTTCCAGTGATCTGCAGGCACGACAGAGATACGTTCTGGTGACCTGATATCGCAACGACTCTACAGGCATGACAGAGATACGTTCCGATGACCTGAAAGTCACAGACCCGTCCTCAAGCGAGGTCTTCTACCAGAAGCGAACATATGTTCTTATGGTGCATCGTGTGAAGATGTAGTGTATACTTTTTCTTTTTGTTGCAAGCTGTAGCTTTTCTCAGCTCCAGCTTGAGGAGGAGTGTTAGAGTTGTTATTATTATTTACTTTTATGTTTGGTAACCCTTTGGGTTCCGTAACCCCCCGTGATCCTTTGGGCTCCGCAACCCTCTATGACCCTTCAAGTTTCGTAACTCCCACTGACCCTTCAGGTTCTGTAACCCTTGTACTCTCTAGGGTTTCTCTCTATATAAGAGACCCTAAGTCTATGGAATAAATCTCATTTGTTTCTCTTCTCAACAATCTCCTAAGATGACAGGAGAGGTAGAGAAAAAACCTTTCTGGATCATGTCCCCGTGTGTAGTGGAAGTCCACCTCTAGGATTGTTGGCAATGAATAGTGCAACCTGGTCATTGTAACTACATAGGAAGAGGAACAACTATATGTAAATCTGCAAGAACTGCTCGAACCCACATCATTTCTATGCCTGCTTGTTCCATAGCTCTATATTCAAATTCAATACTTGATTAGGCAACCACAATTTGCTTCTTACTCTTCCAAGATATAAGAGAGCTGCCAACAAATACAGCAAAACCTGTAGTGGACTTCTGTCCTTGGGACACCCCGCATAGTCTGCATCTGCACATGCTGAAATGGTAAGATCTGCTCCTTTCCCTGAACAACAATCCTGCACTTGGAGATGACTTTAAGTATATCAGTATCATATGAAACAATATCCATATGTACATATCGGGGTTGCTCCATGAATTGACTCACCCGACTAACTTACAAAGGAGATATTAGGCCCAGTGATAGTGACATAGAGAAGCTTTCCCACCAATTTTCTATATCTTCTCTTCTCTACTTCATCTGTATCATCATCATATAGTCTCATACTAGGATCCATAGGAGTAGTGGCTGGTCTGCACCCAATCATTCCTATCTCAACACAGCATATCTGTGACATGCTTCATCTGGGTCATCACAAGACCCTGTTGATTCATGGCAAACTCTAATCCTAAGAAGTACCTTAGAGTTCCAAGATCCTTGGTGACAAATTGGCATCCCAGAATCTCCTTTGCTCTTTTTATCCACTGTACATCAACTCCTGTGACAAGTATGTCATCGACATAAACCATAATAATGACGATACATGTAGATGTTCTTTGAACAAACAGTGAATGGTCTGCATTTGACCTTCTAAATCCATACTTCTCAAATAAATCTGAGAGCTTTGAAACCATGCCCTTGGACCTCTGCTTTAGGCCATAAATTGTCTTGTGAAGTCAACAAACATGTTGGCACTCCCCCTCGGCAGCAAACCCTGGAGGCTGCTGCATGTAGACTTCTTCCAGAAGATCACCATACAAGAAGGCATTCTTAACATCAAGCTGAAATAAAGATGAATCACGTACCACTATAATTGATAGAAGGATCCGTAGAGTAGAATGGCGAGCGACAGGTGAAAAAGTGTCTGTATAATCCACTCCATACATCTGAGTAAAGCCACGTGCAACCAATCTAGCCTTGTAACGATCAATATGCTACCATGTGCATTGTGTTTTACTGTAAACACCCATTTGCAACTGACAACTGATGCCACAGTAGGAGCAGAAACCAGGCTCCAAGTACCACGAGACTGCATGACAGCCATCTCCTCTTCCATAGCTAGACGCCACTGATTGTCTTTCAATGCTTCTTGATAATTTCGTGGTATAGCCACGATAGATAGAGCAGCAGCAAACTTCTTGAAATCCCATGTTAAGCGAATAAAGGAAACCTGGAAAGCAAGTGGATATGAGTTACATGTACGCTTCTTCTTTCTAATAGCAATCCGAATATCCAGGTCAACAGATAACTCCGCAGATGGAGTAACATTCTCCTGCATAGATGCCTGCTCAGACACATCTCCAGAACCATCATTAGAAACCTTGTAATCAGTACATAACTAAGGCGTGCTGGATGACGAGCATTGACCATGAGTAGAAGATGGTCGACGAGTATAGAAATGTGGGAATGGTGGAACAACATGCACCAACTGAGGTAGAGGAGACAGTGACGTAGGTGGAGGAGGTGGCGGTGGTTGGGTTGGAATAACCGACATAGGCTAGGCTGGTAGTGGGCTCATAGGAGGAGGTGGCATGTAAACCTCATCATCTGAAGCTGATGACATTAACCTATCACCTGTAGGAGAAAAGTACATAACTGACTCAAAAAAATGTAACATCGATACTCACAAAATATTTCCTACTCAATGGATCATAGCAACGATATCCCCTCTGTGTCCAGGAGTACCCAATAAACACATACTTGACAGCTCTAGGAGAGAGCTTGTCTGTACCTGGAGACAACTGGTGGACAAAAGCAACCAAAACAAACACACAAGGAGTGAGTGAGAACATTTCCTTCTCTGGAAATGCAAGAGAGAAAGGAATTTTCTCACCTAGAATAGAGGAGGGCATGCGGTTAATAAGATAACATGTCATAAGAACAACATTACCCCAGAAAGAATGTGGAGCACGACTCTGAATCAACAGAGTATGGGTGACATCGAGTAAGTGGCGATGCTTTCTCTCAGTAACACCATTCTGTTGAGAAGTATAGGCAAACGATGTTTGACGAATAATAGCGCGGGATGAGAAGAATTTTGAGAGAGCAAGCGTACAGAATTCCAAAGCATCATCAATTTTCACAAATTTCACAGGAAAAGAGAAAATATTATGCACTTCATTAATAAAAGTTTTGATAGCATCCTCTGCTTCAAATTTATTCTTCAAAAGAAACATCCATGACAAACGAGAGAAATCATCAACTGCACCAAGATAAAATCTGTCCCTGGTGATCAGGGACACGACTTGGACCCCAAATATCAATATGAAACAACTCAAAAATGGAGTGGCTGCTTCGACTCTGACGACTAGGAAGAATAGATCGGTGATGCTTTCCCAACTGACAAGACTTACACTGGAAGGAAGAGCGAGGAAAGATCTGAGGCAAGACATGGCACATCTTCTGGAGTGGAAGATGACCAAACTGCAGGTGTTGCGTGAAAGGAGAGACTGATCCAGGAGACTAAGAAGATAGGCTAGCATAGGGTGTTCGGACCAGTCGATAGAGGCCACCCTGCTCAAGGCTACAACCAATCACCCTGCCCGTGAGTATGTCCTGAAAAACAAGAGACAATGGATCAAAAATAGCCCAATAATGTAAATCCTTCGTAATCTGACTAATAAATAATAAATTCATAGAAAAGTCAGGTGCATGCAACACATTCTGCAAATGCATTTACGGTGTCAAACTAATCTCCCCCTATTGTCCTGTGATCGAGGAATGAGTCCCATCTGCTATGACAACGGTTCTCCCTGGAGGTACCTGTCTGTAAACTGCAAGTTGATATCGATCGCCACATATGTGATGTGTCGCCCCAGAGTCCATAATCCATTCTGTAAGATCAGAACCACGATAAGTAGTGAGAGCATAGGTGCTACCTGAGGTACTGGAGGAGGAAGAAGTTGCAATGTCTAAATGGCCTCCTGGAGTAGGCGAAGAGTCCAGGGAACTCCCCGAAGGCATAATGTCCCTTAGTCGAGCAACTAGGTTATCATACGTCTGATCCGAAGAAGCAGTAGCATGAGAATCTGCTTGCTCTGCTACACGAGCCGATGCAGGAAAATCATGCTTGGAGTAGCATGATCCTCTCTGTGACCAATATAATGATAATAAGTGCACTGTTGCTGAATACGACCTCTACTACGAGGTCCACATCTACGGAACTGAGAAGAGCCCCCTCTACCATGGAAGGCTGCCATCGCAGAAGAAGTCAGACTCGAGGCAGTAGATGGAACAATGATCCTACCGAGTCTTCTAAAAGCTTCCTCCATAGGAGGAATAGTGGCATCTGCCAGAATCTGCGAATGAGTAGCCTCAGATTCAGGATCTAGTGCCGCAAGGAAGACACCAACCATAGTAGCATTCCTCTACATCTTTTACTGCTTACGAGTAGATGTGAGGGGCATGAATAGTGCAACTTCTCAAACATCCCACGCAGGGATGTGTATAGAGAATGGAGGGGCCATCTATTATGCTTGATGGTAAATATATCATGTTGTAGCTATAGTATCTTGGTCTCGTTCCTCGCCTGGGAATAAGTTGTGGCGAGGATATCCCACATCACCTTGGCGGTAGGCTGATGTAACACATCATTGGCAATCTCAATCATCAATGTACCAGAAAGCCAGACCTTGGCATATGCATCATCTACCTCCCATGAGGTATTAATCCATGTTTTCTCACTCGGCTCCTCTTCGTAAGAATATGCTTCTTACCCGTGGATTTCACGAGGCTCATGAACTGCATAGCCCAGAGCTCGTTGTTCGTCCAATCCATCTTGAATCGACGTCGGACCTCTGAAAGCGCCAGTGTTGCGAACATCAACCTTGCTCTTTGGCATAATGCCAGATGAAGAAACTAGGGTTTTGGTAGACCAATAGAAGTTTGTCTACACAGACATTTGGATATCTGATCATATATGTAGACTTACACAATCAGATCCATCCCCACGATCAGACCTCGAGACGAGCAAGAGAGGCCATAGAGGCCGACGACAGTGGGGGCTGAGCCCGCAAAGGTGGCCGGCCAGTTGACGAGGAGAGAGAGAGAGGGGCCGACGAGAAAGAGGTCATCCCAGTGAGAAAGAGAGGGCGGCGAGAGAGAGGCCAGCCCGGTGATGGCAAGAGAGGAGTCTAGCGAGAGAGAGTCATGCCCGACGACTGCCCAAGAGAGGAAGAGAGCTCAGCAGCGGTGTTGGCCAAAGAGAGGGAGAGACGGCAACAGCGGCAGCGACGCCTGAAGAGGAGAGAGAGGGGCGACATGTATGGTCAGAGTTAGGGTACGAGAGCTCCAGCTTAGGACCGCCGCTCTGATACACGTTGGAAAAAATGGAAGAGTTATTTATTCCTGGGAACTCTAGGCTTTCTTATATAGATGAGAGACCTATGGGTAAATTACACAAGACATGCGTAAGAAAATATAAATAAAAAACCATACACAAGATATAAACATATCACCACAATGACCTAACAATACAAGTCATTTCTCAAAAATAAGAGAAATAGAAAAGAGAAATAAAATGCTTCCAACGTGTACAAGGTGGAGAATGTAAAGAAAAACTGCCCTGAACTAATACTTCACAATGCAAGCAACATGAGAAGATTCAAGCAACAGTGAAGAAGAAAGAGAAAGTGCATGCATGAGATTAGTTGAATTGGTCGACTCCAATTCATCCGATTCTTTAGATTTTGATAATGAGGTAAGTAATCGTTTTTATGATGAACTTTATAATACCTCTCAAGATCTTTTTAAAAAAGTTATGAAATATGGGAAGGAAATAAGTTCGCTTTAAAAGATTAACAAAAAAATTAGTAGATGGCAAATCTCTTTTGTTAAATGACCTAAATGTTTTTAAAAAGGAGAATGAATTGCTAAAACATGACCTAACTAGTTTTAAAGATAAAAATGTTTGCTTAGAAAAAGAAATTGTTGAGCTAAAAAGGAATATTACTTTTGTGCCTGTTGATGAAAAAGGAAAAGAGAATAGAAAATCACACATCTAGTTCTAAATCTTTTAGTTCTAAGAAAAGTAGATGGATTTAGATACCGAAATGTACATCTCAGCCTAACATTAAGGACCCGAAAAACAAAATGTATAAAAGGAAAACTATGTATGTATCACAGAACAAGGGAAGAGAAAATGAAGGATTTCACATCAACATCCAAGATGGACCCCGCCAATGTCAAATGATTGTTAAATGCAAAAAAGGTTGGATGTCGCCACCACGAAGAAGGTATCAAGAATGGAGTTCATTGCCAAGAACCCTAGGTGAATTCTTGTCCTTTTTATTAGGTTGATCATGCATATTATGCGTTGGTGATGAGACATCGACTCTTATCTTTGGGGGAGCCTTCAAGCAAAGATTAAGGGGTAGCTCAGAGTAAAAATGATGCTTTTAAGAAAAAATGGTGAGATAAGCTTTATGGTTATCTTTTATTCTTTATTATGTTAAAAAGGAAGAGAAAAGTTTTGCAAAATATTTTCATACATACAAACATATTGTGGAGAACAAAATAACCATTTGTTTATTCACAAGGCAACGTGATTCTCTAAAATAGAGATGAGAAAAACTGGAGGGAAAATTACATAATAAAAGCAAAAGAAATAGATAATATATAAAATACAAGTAAAGATAAATATCTCTCAACACTCCCCCTCAAGATGAAGCATAGATGTCAATCATGCTCAGCTAGGAAATCTCTGGAATGGCCCTCCGGTTAGAGCCTTGGTGAAAACATATGTTGTCGGTTCCCTGAGCTAACATGAGAAGCAAAATATATACCCCTTCTGAACAATGTCACATATATAGTGACAATCTAACTAAATGTGCTTGATCCTCTCATGGAAGGCAATGGTTGTTGGCAATGAAAAGAGCAGCCTGGTTATTGCATTGTAGCTGCATGGGAAGAGGCATGTCAATATCTAGGTCAGTCGAAACGGATCTAACCCACATCATCTTAATACACCCCAACTCCATGGCTTTGTACTTCGATTTAGCATCATATCTAGCAACCACTGTCAGCTTCTTGTTGTTTCATGGCACCAAGGAGCTCCTATGAGCATTGCAAAGCCGGAGGTAGATTTCTTATCCTTAAGGCATCCTACATAGTCTGCATGATGGCAATAGATGTCCCTCTGATAAAGGACAATGCAAGGCATGGAGAGGACTTCAGACACCTAAGAAATATATGAACCCCTTCCATATGGGCTTGTCTCGACTGCTCCAAAAACAGGCTGATTTTGCTCACAGCAAGGGAGGTGTTTGGCTTGGTAATAATCACGTAGAGGAGCTTCCCAATAAGCTCCATGTTTCTCCTCTTGTCTACCTCCTATGTATCATCACCATAACTTCATGCTGGGATCCATGAGAGTCATGGAAGATCTGCAATCTACCATGTCTGTCTTTAAAATGAGATATGTAACATATTCCTTTAGCTCATTACAAGACCCTATTAGTTCCTGCCAAACTCAAACCCTAGGAAGTATCGTAAATCACAAAGGTACTTGGTGACAAGTTGTTGTCCAAGAATTCAAGGAACTCCTTAGCTGCATTAATACCATGTACATCATCTCGTGTGACAATGGTATCATCAACATAAACAAGAAAGACAACCATACCTCTCTAAGTCCTCTAGACAAACAATGGATGATCTGCAGTCGATCTTGTGAAATCATGCTACTCTATCAAATCCGAGAACTTCTGAAACCATGCTCTGGTACTCTGCTTAAGGCCATAAATAGCCTTATGAAGTCTGCAAACATCTGCACTGCCCCCTCAACAGTGATCCTGGGTGGATGTTGTATGTAAACCTCCTACTGTAGACTGCAATATAGAAAACTATTCTTCACATCGAGTTGGGATAAGGACTAGTCGCGTACCACTGTAATAGAGAGAAGGATATGGAGTATAGAATGACAAGCCACAAGAGACAATATGTCCTGACGGTCCACTCAATAAGTCTGGGTGAACGCATGAGTCACAAGGCTAGTTATGTAGCAATCAACATTGCCATCTGCATAATGCTTCATTTTAAACACCCATTTGTATCCAACCACGAATGCCCCTATAAGAGCAGTAATCAAGCTCCATGTGCCACACGACTGAAGCGTCATCATCTCCTCCTCCACAGCAAGATATCGTTGACTGTCTTGCATAGCCGCTTGATATGTTTGTGGGATCTCCACAGTTGAGAGACCCATGACAAACCTCCTGAAATCCACTGAAAGAAGCCCCAAAGAAACATGGGCAATGAGAGGATACATAGCACATGTAAGCCTCCGCTTGCGGAGAGCAATGGGTAGATAAATGTCTTATGTACCAGCGGCCTGTAAAGTAGCCTCTTGAGGAGGAAAATGCTCGTCCTGTAAAGTAGCATGATGTATAGACAAATCACCGATACCATTGATAGAAACAAAATGCTTAGAACATACCTTGGGCATGCTGGATTATGGACACATGAGCATGGGGTACAGAAGGCAACCTGCAAGGCTGTAAATATAAAAATAAGCCAAAACTTAAGTTAAAGGAGTAGGCACCACAATAGAAGGTAGATGTAGTTCAGGTGTAGGAGGAACTACTAGTGGAGGTGGTAGTGGCGTAGGAGGGGGAGGGATGTAAACCTCCTCACCTGACTCAGACAAGGTCATCCTGCTACTTGACATGATTGACTCGAAGAATGTGGCATCAACACTAACATAGTACTTCCTTTAACAAGATCAAAGCACCAATACTCCAACTAGGTTCGGGAGTAACCCACAAAGACACTTGAAAGCTCTGGAAGAGAGCTAGTCACGACCAAGATTCAGATGGTGAACAAATGCCATTGAACAAAAGACACGAGGTGGTAGAGAAAAAAATCCTTATCAGGGAACGCAATCGAAAATGAACATTTTCACCTAACATGGAAGATGGCATACATTTGATCGGGTAGCAAGCAGTATGAATCGTGTCACCCCGAAAAGAGTGGAGAACACCACTCTAGATAAGAAGTGTCCAGGTCGCATCAAAAATATGACGGTGTTTGCGTTCAACAATATTGTTGTGCTTAAAAGTGTACGCACATGAATTCTGATGTATAATGCCAAGGGAGCTGAAGAACTAAGAAAGCTTAATGGTACAAAACTCCAATATATTGTTAGAGCACACATATTTAATAGTACCAAAAAAATGTTCTTTACCTCATTAATAAAAGTTTGAATGACAGACACAACCTTAAACTTGTCTTTCAGAAGAAACCAAGAAAGTCTAATAAAATCATCAACTACGACAAGATAGAACACGTTCCCATGGTGGTGAGGAACACGACTGGGATCCCGGATATCAAAACGAACAAGCATAAGTAAGAAATTGCTACTACGACTTTGATGAGCAGGAAAACTAGAGAGGTGATGCTTCCCAAGCTGGCAAGCATCGTACTGAAATGTAGAGTGAGATGAGATCTGCGGGAGGACTTTACATAGCTTTTGTAGAGGAAGGTGATTGAATCGAAGGTGCTATATATCAGAGCAACGATACTCCATCCTTCTCATAAGCACCAAATTCTCATCGGTATTCAAAACAATGGATATTGTCTATAGTCTTCCAACTGAGTCTAAGGAGAATAACATAACTTGATATAATAATGTCCAAGCCTCTCTACGTATTGATATCACTACTAGTATCATGGTTTGCTTGCAGAACCATGCTGCCCCGAGTGAGGACTAATGTGGCTTAGCAACTGGCATGACTTGTTGATGCCGTTCAGGGCATGCAGAACCGTCAAGAAGAGATGGAGCAGAGACTCTAGCGACATGACTCCACTTACCAGCCATCCCAAGATAGAAGGACAATGTTCACCCTTTGCTCTCTCTCTTGAGCCGGAAGGGATGGATGATATTGATACTTTGTAGAAGCATCATGCTACTTACACTGCTTACCAGAGGTCCCATGTGTTGCGATTCTTCAGCATTAATACACCAGACGATGCAGAGTTATGGATGAACCATTTGTCCAATATGCTATGGATAATACATGCTCTGAAAGATAGTTAGCTTACCTTCACAGATTTTTTATTGACTGGATATGCGGAGAGATGTTGGCACGCCATCACGGAACATTTCACTGTGCCCATTACTTGGGATGTTTTCGTGGATGTGTTCCGCGAGGAGTTCTACCCTGGCTACTGGATAGAGAAGCAAAGGAGAGAGTCTGCAAAGCTGATATAAGGCTCCATGACAGCTCACGAGTACCTGATTTGTTATACAGAGCTTTCACGCCACTCTCCTGTCATTACAACATCCCCACGAGAGAATTTGCAGAAGTTCATCCGTAGCAGGAGACAGGAGCTACAAGATTGCTTGTCTACCATGGACCTCACTTCCATCAAGGAGGTGACAACGAAGGTGACGAGGTGGGAGGCTACTCAGAGGTGACAGCCTGCAGGACAGACTCAATCCTAAACCCAACATTATAATAGGCCAGCATGCTGAGGTTCTTTCCACTCTCGTTGAGATCGTCACTTCCACCCATTTGCGGCGACATCGGCAGCTAGCAGTTCCACTCAACCCCATACCTTAGGGTAGGCCTTGGCTAATCGCATTACGACATTTGTTCCTCCCTCGATACACCTATAGAGTCTGAGACAACATGGAGGCAGTATTTTTTCTGGAGGATCCTTGCCACAGAGGATTTATTTTCATTGTCAGCAACCGATCACTATAAAGCCCAATGCCCATTACTTGTCAATAGTTCGGGTGTACCTCAACACATTACGAGACCCAGCACCTCTTTCCAGTAGCGAG
The DNA here is from genome assembly GCA_037367405.1 of Ottelia alismoides. Lineage (NCBI taxonomy): Eukaryota > Viridiplantae > Streptophyta > Magnoliopsida > Alismatales > Hydrocharitaceae > Ottelia > Ottelia alismoides. Next base: position 211,747 of record JAZKJV010009852.1, read on the forward strand.
GATCCGGTTTCCGTCACAGAGATAACGGATTCCAACGTCCATCATCACAATCGACATATAGTACTGCAGGATCTAGTTCATCACCGGCACAGTGAGGGCAGCTAAATCTCGTTACCCAGGAGTAGGCCCATGCCTCTAGTTCGATTGTCAGAGGTATGATTTCTATAGATGGGTGTGCTTATCATGCTTTGTTTGATTCCGGGGACACACACTCGTTATGTGCACACCGTTTAGTGCCCCTTTAGGCAAGCTGACCATGAGTGTCCCGATTTTATACTACATCAAGGGCCCAAGGGATCAACTGTTCATCATCGAACATGCTGTCGAGGACGTTGCAGTACAGATCGGTGGGCATTTGATGCCTACATTCCTCTTATTGATACAATTGGATGATTTTGATATCATTATGAGAATATATTGGTTAGAGAAGCACCATATTTGTTAGAGATTCGATTTTTGGTTGTATATTCTTGAAGATTTCTTCTTTGAAGATTATTAGCTTGTATTGCTCAAGTTCGAGAAAAAATAGGATTCTTGGAACCCTAATTCTAGATCGTCATTGGCAAGAAAATTCTGCAATTTGCTTTCAAACTTAGTCCATATGATGTTGTACATCAGAGTTTTAATCCTTGAAGAATCCCCTTGTTGTACATCTTACGGGCAACGACGATTAAAACTCTTTTCCAGGAAGTTGCAACCGCACCTTCCAGGCCCGACCCATGTTCTCCAGGCAAGCAATGCCTTATCACGCAACCCTAGAGCGAGCCCTAGCCCTCGCACGTGCTTCCATGTCTTGCAGGATCGACCCCCTTCGTCGCATATGCTTTGTCCAGGTGACAAAGCTCCTCCCCAAGCTGCATTTCTCCTTTATGCGTGCATCTACCCCGACGATGTTCACGAGATACCACATCTCCAACGGCGAAGGGTTCTCGAATAGAACCCTATTTTTGTCATGATTGCTCCTCCACGACAATCCGAGTCACACAAGCGACCCCAATATCTTCTGCAACGGCTCGTCTCCATGAGAAGTCCCATCGAGCACGGTGCTCGAGCTCCAGGTGACACCTCACGCTCTTGCGACTCCTCCTATCGGCAGCGGCGATTGCCCTGCTCCAGTGGCGATGCCGCTCCTCCTCCATCTCGTTCAAGGGGCGGCGACACCATTCCTTTTTAGTGCACAAAGAAGCTCTCTCCAATCTCCAGCGAGCCTTTCGTTTGCAGACGATGGTGGCATGTGAAGACCCCCATCGGGGGCGTCTCTCTTTCGCGGAAAAGGGTTCCAATCAGGAACCCTAAATAAGCAGACACCCAAGTGGACTTCTTTTTATTTTTTTAAAAAATTTGTAAGGGCCTAGGTGGGCCGAAAGAGATGTAAAAAAAATTAAAAAAGGGAGAGTGAGAGGCCGTGAGCTTCAGTTCAAAAAAAACGAGAGGAATTCGTTTTGAGAAAAGGTGCGTACAAAAAAATCGTACGCAGAAAAAAATTACAAAAAAGAAGGAAAAAGCTGTAAAAAAATGTGAACAACTTATTTGAAAAAATGAGTGTCGGCTATTAAAAAAGGGGGGGATGAAATACTCGTAAAAAAGGTGATTTAAAAAAATGATTGAGAAAAGCTGAAAAAATGTGATGACTTATTTGATTTTCCCCATTATCTTGTCTTCTCCCAATGTGTTCAATGACTTCATTCCGACCAGTATGAGAGAAAGGGGGAGTATTGTGTAGAGTCACAGGTCAGATTCAGATTCTCCAGACCGGCCAGATTTTCAGACTCTACATTTCTTCAGATGTTCAAACTCGACGTCAGATTGGTTCCGAGTCTTCAGCTTCAAACACACACATGTACGCGGTCTTTTTCAGATGTGCACATGTTTGCCATCATTGTTTGTGGTCCCCATCTTTTGTGTTTCGGACATGGTTTTCATGTGATCCATAAGGACTCCGGAGTAGATATCCCATTCCTTATGCCATGTGGGCTAGGATTTTCATGTGGTTTCATAGAGACTCCATAGTAGAGATCCTATTCTCTGAGCTAGTATGGGAGAGATCCAGTTCTCCAACGAGGAGACTTCTTCATACTCAATTCTCCAGCGACTGTGGACTTCGACGAGGATTGCAATCCACGGCTTTTCAGTTCGACCCTTTCATTCAGAGATGGAGCAGTTGTCCACATATCGTGTCGGCCCGAGTTCTCCATCAAGGAGACTCATTTCCAGTTGCAGTGACCACTGTTGTAAAAGTCGGCCGACTAGGCCGACTAGTCGGCCCGACTAGTCGAGTCGGGGGGGTATCCGACTCGACTATGCCAAATCGGCCTATAGTCGGGTCGACCCGATTAGTCGCCCGATTAATCGGCCTAGTCGGCCGACTAGTCGGCCGACTTTTGCATAGAAGTTTTAAACAAAAAAACATAGGATCCGATAACCGGTTAAGGAGGGATTTGTGATGCGTCTACGTTTGAGCACTGTTGAATCTATTTGGATTCTTCTTATTGTAACACTAATTCTTGATGCAAGAGTTCTACAAATTCGTCTCATGAATGTTCAATTTGTATACTATTTTTGTATATTTTTTCATATACTTTTAAATGTTTGTGTTGTTATTACTTAGTCATTATTACTATAAATTCAAATATATATGAAGTGATTTTATACTTAAAATGAAATTGCATATACCTCCTTTTGCCTTAACATCCTTGTGGACACATGAAAATACGGTGTAAACTAACAACATTCTAACAAACATTTAGCATCCTTGACTACAACAAACACGTATATGAATTCTTTTACATTATCAGATTATGTCAATAACTATAATGTTATATAATTATTACATCTTGCTATTTATCTTTTGTGATTTGTTAATTAGCTTCGTGATTCTTAATTACAATGATTAGTAACATGTGAGTTTGTTGATTAGTAACTTGTGAATTTGGTTACTTTGTGTTTGTATGTATTAAAATTGCTAAATTTGTGTATTTATATGAGTGTATGTACTAAAAATCGATTTATATATTTAAAATAATTAAAAAAATCAAAACCGACTAATGCCCGACTAAATCCGATTACTCTCCCGACTGCCGATTAATCCTTAGTCAGTGACCCCGCCGACCGAGTACCGACTACCGCTTTCTGCAACCTTGGCAGTGACTCTGCCAGACGCAGTACAAAGCACATGCTCTCCGACGAGGAGATTTAGTTTGACTCGCTCCAGCCTGTTCGTCCTCATCACCTGCACAACATGAGAAGCAACGTCCTCGACAGCAGCTGGCAATTGTGCGCGTTGAGTTGATATTGTCTGTAGTGTCATGTAGTGTGAGTTGAGATTTCTTTCTATTTGTCCAAGCTAATAATTGCATGCTCCAGCTTGAGGGGGAGTGTTGGAGTATAAGTTGTATGTGTCACTTATATGGGAGATGGGTAAATGGATCTCTCTAGGACCCATTTACCCCATCGGTTGTTTATCCACATCTACTAATTGTGGGATGTAGAGACTCGATGAGGGCTATATAAGAAGTTCCCACCCCCTGTATCTAGTGAGAAAAGCAATAGAAGCATCAACCCATTGTGGCGTTCTCCCGTGGTTTCATCCCGCTCCTTAGGGAGTAGGGTTCCACGTTAAATCCCTGAGTTCATATTTATCTTCTGTTCTTAATGCTTTGTTTATCATTCTGCTTCCGCATTCGTATTTTCTAACAATGAGTATAGGTATGAGTTACATTTTCGCACCGTTTTGCAGATATTGAGAGAGTATCAGCTATATGTGAAATACAACAAGTGCGAGTTCTAGTTATATGAGGAGGCATTCCTTGATCACGTAATTTCTGGCGTTGTTTTTAAAAACGCGCATCGAGGCGTTGAGGCGTACGCCTCGAGGAGTTTTTTAAAGGAAAAATGCCTCGAGTGTATAGCCTCATGCAGCCTTAGTGAGGCGTGCGCCTCGCGGCGAGCCTCGAGGCGCTGCCTCATTTGTGTGTTGATTTTTTTTATTTTTTTACAATATTTTTTTCTTTTCTTTTTGATTGTGGGCCTTTCATCTTTCGTAGACAAGTATTTTCAAGGCCTTAAGCTCACAATTCACTAAAATGCATTTTTTTAGTTTATTAAAATATTGAGCTTATTTTTAGTTATGCATGTTCTTTATAAATCAACATGAACAAAAAATTGCGTCTAGAGTCCTTAAAACATGTCTCATCTTTTCTTCTATTCAATCGAGACTAAATTAATACAAATCAAAGCATGCATGAATAAAGATGGTCATAACATGCAATATTCAAGTATTTTATCCCCCAATCCTTATGGTAAAGTAAAAAGTGATTATTGATTCACTGCTTACTCTCTTATCCTTCTCAATTAAAAGACACACATATCTCACCTAATTTTGAAAATGGTGTGTTACATCTAGTCCCTTTAGTTAAATTTTATTCAAAACTTTAAATTTTGCGGAGAGTTACCCATTATTGATGCTTACAGATTTAGAGTCAAAAAAGAGAGTTATATAACAACTTGGATGTTTAAACCATGCTATTAGCCTTGAAATATCATGGAGTTATATATTTAATCATAACTATTTAATTTCTAGAACTTGAAACTTGTAATTACGATCAATTATTATGTTTTATGAACAATTTTCTTTTATGAGTGAGGCTTACGCCTCGAGGCTTACGCCTGGAGGCAATACTAGGAAAACGCCTCGATACGCCTCACGCTTTTTAAAACCTTGATTTCTGGTGCATGGATTTCTGTTGACCCCGCAAAGATCGAGGCAGTTGCGTCTTGGGAGCAGCCCAAGAAAGTCATCGAGGTTCGTAGTTTCCTTGACCTTACCGGGTACTATCGACATTTTGTTTAAGGGTTTTCTCAGTTATCCCTTCCCCTTGGTCGACACAGAAAAATGTGACATTTATTTGGAGCAACAAATGTGAGCTAAGCTTTCGTATGCTTAATTGAACCTATTCTGACCCTTATGATACGTTGAACTTTACTGTTTAGTGTTTACACATATGCATCCAAGGAAAGATTGGGCAATGTACTGATGCAGCTAGGGCAGGTGATAGCATGCATGGCGTGGCAGTTGAAGACGTATTAGCGCAACTACCCCACACATTACTTGGAGTTGGCGATAATTGTCTTCGCATTGATGATATGGCGTCAGTACTTACACAGGTTTACATTTGAGATATGCACATATCACAAGAGCCTCAAGTATATCTTCGATCAGGGAGAGCTAAATATGAGGCAGAGGCATTAGATGGAGCTTTTGAAGGACTATGGTTACACTATATCTTACCATCATTGTAAGGGAAATAACGAAGAATATGCCTTGAGTAGGTGAGCTCACACATCGGTATCAACAAACTTGGCTTAGACTTGGGATGTAGTCACAACATTTAGTAAGTGGCATCTGTTAGAGAGTAAGTGAATGCACTGGTAAGTACAATGAATTGTGGGACCGCAATGTGCAGGGTTAGCAGACAAAGCAGAGATTACTAGACATATATCATCGTTGTCTGAAGGATGAGTATGATGGATTTAGAGATCGCGAGTCTATCCTATGGAAGGGAGACTATTTTGTGTCCCTGATAATGAAGAGCTAGGAAGAAATATCCAAGAAGAGGAACACAATTCTATACTTTCTATTCATCCACGCAGCACAAAGATGTGTCAGGAACTCCTCCAGCACTTTTAGTGAGAAGGTATGAAGAGGGACGTAGCATCACATGTTAGTCATTGCCTCACTTGTCTAATAGTGAAGGTTGGAGCATCAACACCCTCCTGTTTTGTTAGAGCCTTTCCCTATTCTCATGTGGAAGTTGGAGAGCATTTCCATGGATTTTGTGACATCATTGCCATGCACTCCAAGAAGACAAGATGCGATCTAGGTGATTGTTGACCGATTGACCATGTCAGCCCATTTCATTACGCTCAACATGATGTGCACACCAGCATAGCTTTCTAAGCTATACATTCAACACGACATTCGTTTGCATGGGATCCCCAAGGAGGTGATATCTGATACAGACTCACGCTTCACCCTAGGGAGAGTCACAAAATCCCTAAGTATTAAGTTACGTCTCAGTTCTGAACATATCATCTACAGACAGATGGGTAGTCTAAAAGGATTATTCAGACACTTGAGGATTTACTTCAGACTTGTACTAGTGGAAGGTATCTTGGGAGAATTATCTTCCATTATTGGAGTTCATGTATAAAAACAACTATCATGCCATCATCGGCATAGCTCCTTAATAGGCCCTTTACGGGACAGATGCACTACACCTTATTGTTAGCAATATGTGGGGATTGTGCTATTTACACCACTAAGATCATTAAGGAGAGGACTAGAGTTGTAGAGACGACAAAGCAGAGTTGTTGACCGCATAGAGCCATCATAAGAGATACGACGATCAACGGTGTCGTGACCTCGAGTTTGAGGTTGGGGATTTCGTATTCTTGAGAGTATCCTCGATGAAGTTCATTAAGAGATTTGGTACCAAGGATAATTTGCCACCATGATTTATTAGATCGTTTGAGATTCTAACTCGTATTGGGATGACAACATACAACATTGCTTTTCTCCCACATCTTGATGGCGTTCACGATGTAATTCACGTGTCGAACGTGTGCAAGTACATAAAAGATTACAGGCACGTGATATCATATGAGGACTTGGTCGTCGAGTCGAACCTCCCCTTTACTAAGGCACCCACACAAATATTAAAGCGCGAGGTCAATAGGTTATGAAAGAAGGAGAATCCATTAATCAGAGTCCTCTGGCAGAGCCAGAAAGTTGAGGTTGTTTAGGAGCCTGAGGAAAATATGAGGGAGAAGTACCCTCACCTATTCATATATACGAAATCGAAACCCTATTTTTTCCTCTTTGAGATTTTTATGGTTCTGCATCAAGGCTCATCTTTGAGTCCATTCCTTTTTACTTTGATTATGGACGAGTTGACAAATCGTATTGAGGAAGAGATACCTTGGTTTATGTTATCCGTTGATGATATTGTTTTAATTGATGCGACTACATATGGAGTAAATGAGAAGTTTGAGGTCTAGAGACATGCTTTGGAGAATAAAGAATTTCATATAAGTAGGGCTAAGACTGAATATATGGAGGCACTTTTGATGGAAACAATGGTGAATGAATCGATGCGAAGATTGGTGACGATAACATTCAGAAGAGAGATTGGGCGATGTATACTTATATTTAAGTCTCAAGGAAGAGACTTTCTTTGAGATTTTTATAATGTGAAACCCGAAGTACTAAAAATACTAGAGTGCATATTCCAACGTGATCTGTTGACGCATATAGAGTACCTGTACCTCTTCGTTATTTTATTTTCAATTGTATGCTTTACGTAATTTACCCATAGGCGACTCTCCTATATAAGAGAGCCTAGGGCTTATGGAATAAACAAGCCGTTCATTTTTCCCAACATGGTATCAGAGCGACGGTCCTAGACCGGAGTTCTCGAAACCCTAACCCTAACCCCACCACACCCGCCGGCCTCTCCATCTCATCGGCGTCGCCCGAGCTCGCTGTTGTCGCTCCAGCGCTGCCTCTCCAATCGCTGCTGCGCCACTGCGCCTGCTCCCGCGCGCTGTGCGCGTAGCCCCTTGCGCGTTGTAGCGCTTGTGCGCGCCTCCTCCTTGCGCGCTGTAGCACCTGTGCGCGAAGCGTGCGTTCCTGCGCCTCCCTACGCCTCCCTGCGCCTGTGCGCAATCGCCTGTGCGCCTCCCTGCATCGTCTGTGCGCGCTCTTGCGCATCGCCTCCCTGCGCCTGTGCGCGCTCGTGTGCATCTCCAGTGCCGTAGCGCATCTCCAGTGCAGGCCTAGCGCATCTCCAGTGCAGGCCTAGTGCATCTCCAGGGCATGCATCCCCTGTAGTGTGCATCTACTATCCAGGACCTGCGCGTGCATCTCCGTGCCTGCGCGTGATTCTTGCGCGCGTATAGGGCTTAGCACGCACATCTTCATCTACATGGGGTTAGTTGCTTGAGGTCTACACATGCAACTAATCCCGTCTATGTCATTGTAGACGAAGCTCATCTTCTGTCAATCGCTCCAGTCTTCCATCTCCAGTATGTCAGAAAGCAAGGCGGATATCCCATCTATTGGCGCCTTTCGTGGTCCAGCGCCTATTGTAAAGATGGACGGTACAAACTATGAACTGTGGGCAATGCAGTTCATGAGTATGATGAAGTCAACAGGTAAGAAGCACATTCTTACCGAACCTGAGCCTGCTGAGAAGATTGGAGTCAATGCCTCTTGGGAGGCCGATGATGCATATGCCAAGGTTTGGCTATCTGGTACGTTGGCTATTGAAATTGCCAATGACATCCTACATCAACCCACAGCCAAGGATATGTGGGATATTCTGGCGGCAACATACTATCAGGCGAAGAACGAGACGAAGATTCTGCAACTTTAGCATGATATATTCACAATAAAGCAGAATGGTCGCCCTTTACATTCTCTCTATATATCACTGAGAGGGATGTTCGAAAATCTCTATAGCTTCATGCCTCTTACAGCCACGCCAGAACAACAGAAGACATACAGGAATGCGACCATGGTGGGTGTGTTCCTGGTTGCACTTGATCCAGAGTATGAGACGGCACGATCACAGATTTTGGCTGACTCGACTATTCCTCCCATGGAGGAAGCTTTTCATAGATTGAGTCGGATCACAGTTCCTTCCACGGCTGCGAGTCAGAATTCTTCGGCCATGGCAGCCAACAGAGGTCGCGGATTTCATCACCAGGGCCGTGGACGTGTCGTGGAAGAGGTGGCCGCACTAGGCCAACATGTACCTACTGTCACCGAGTTGGACACAATGAAGATACATGCTACTCGAAGCATGGATTTCCTGCATCCGCACGAGCTGCTGAGCAGATAGAGCCTCCATCTGCTGCTACTTTGGATCAACGGTTCGACGATCTAGTTGCCCGTCTGAGGGGCATTATTCCACCATCTGGTCCAGCACCGACTACAAAGAGTCATTCTGATGCCGCTGCTTCTGCCTCAGCGTCTACTAGTGCCTCAGGTAGTATACTTGCACTCAACAGTAGTAGGCCAGATAATATACCATGGATTATGGACTCGGGCGCTACACATCACCTATATGGCGACCAGAGTCTACTTACATGATACACTCAGATCCCTCCAGGACGGACAGTAGTAATTGCCAATGGTACACATTCCCCCATCATCGGTCAGGGGGAGATCAGATTGACATCTTCTATGCAGCTCAAGAATGTGCTACATGCACCTGCTTTTTCAATGAATTTGTTGTCAATTAGTCAGATTACGAAGGATCTACATTGTCAGGCAATTTTTGATCCATCTTCTTTGATTTTTCAGGACATCCATACGGGCAACGTGATTGGTCGTGGCTATGAGCAAGGAGGCCTCTACCGCCTGATTCATACCCCATTTGCTGGAGCCTCATCCTCTCCTTCTGGACAAGTATCTACTTTATTGTGGCATCTGCGCTTTGGTCATTTACCGCTTCAGAAGTTGCGTCAAGTGTTACCGTATGGTCTTCCTCACACACCTATTCATTGTGAGGCGTGTCAGTTGGGAAAGCATCACAGGTCGTCCTTTCCCAGTCGTCCAGGTCGGAGTAGTACCTCCAAGTTCGAGTTATTTCATATTGATGTCTGGGGCCCGAGTCGTGTACCTAATCATCAGGGACACAGATTTTATATAGTATTTGTTGATGATTTTTCTAGAGTGTCATGGGTGTTTCTGATGAAAAATAAATCTGAAGCAGGAAATATCATTATCCACTTTTTGAATGAAATACAAAATGTTTTCTCCACATCTGTGAAGTTTGTGAGAAGTGATAATGCTTTAGAATTGTGCACCAATATTCTTGCAAATTATTACTCCTCAAAAGGGATCGTTCACCAAACATCTTGTCCTCATACATCTCAACAGAACGGAATTGCTGAAAGAAAACACCGTCACCTTCTTGATGTCACAAGATCACTACTTATACAGAGTCATGTTCCCTACTCCTACTGGGGTGATGCAGTTCTCACTGCATGTTACCTAATCAATCGTATGCCTTCTTCTGTCCTGAATGAACAGATTCCGTTTTCCCTCATTCATCCTGGCAAGGATCTGCTCACTCTTACTCCTCGTGTGTTTGGGTCGGTTGCATTTGTCCATCAGTTGTCGCCTGGTACTGACAAGCTCTCTCCTAGGGCTGTCAAGTGTGTTTTCATTGGGTACTCCAAAACTCAAAAGGGGTACAAGTGCTTTGATCCTCTGCGTCGGCGGTATATGATCAGTGCAGATGTTACATTTTTTGAATCTGTTATGTATTTTTCAGCTTCAGGAGACAAGCAGCTACCACCTATATCTACTGATGCCATATACATGACACCACCACCTCAGATGCCGTCACCATTACCACCACCTATCTCACCGCTACCGTTCCATTATACCCGCAGGCCTCCTCCCGCTCATGGTCATGACTCGTCTACTAGCTCGCCTATGGTATGTGATGAAAATATTACTGTTGATGGATCTGACGATATTTCTGAGCAGGATATGTTGCAGGGGCCAGATGAGACTACAGCTGATTTAGATGTTCCCATTGCTCTACGCAAGTCGAAGAGGAGCTGTGCTACATATCCATTATCAGCATCCGTATCTTTTGAGAGGCTATCTGGAGATTTCAAATCATTTGCTATGGCACTGTCAGCTGTAGATATTCCACGAAATCATCAAGATGCTCTGCAGGATAGTAGATGGCGGCTAGCAATGGAAGAAGAAATGGCAGCACTTCAGTCCAGAGGAACTTGGAGTTTGGTTCCTATACCTCCAGATGTGAACCCGGTGAGCTGCAAGTGGGTGTTTACAGTGAAGCACAATGCAGATGGCTCTATTGACAGGTACAAGGCGCGTCTTGTTGCACGTGGCTTTACACAGACATACGGGGTGGATTACCTTGACACATTCTCGCCTGTGGCACGTCATTCCACTCTACAGATCTTGTTGTCAGTTGCAGTTGCTAGAGACTGGCCGCTCCATCAGCTGGACGTGAAGAATGCATTCCTATATGGCGATTTACAGGAGGAAGTCTATATGCAACAACCACCTGGTTTTGCTGTTGAGGGGGAGTGTTCCAAGGTATGCAGGTTACATAAGGCCATCTATGGCCTTAAGCAGAGCCCCAGAGCGTGGTTTCAGAAGCTCTCAGATCTCTTTGAGAAACAAGGATACAAACGCTCCAATGCTGATCATTCCTTGTTTGTACAGAAGACGGCTAGAGGTATCATTGTAATCATGGTTTATGTTGATGACATCTTGATTACAGGAGATGATGAGCAGGGCATAAAGCAGGCGAAAGAAAGACTGGGAACCGAATTTGTCACCAAGGACTTGGGAGTCCTTAGATATTTTCTGGGGCTGGAGTTTGCTAGAAATCCATATGGATTAGTAATGTCGCAGAGGAAATATGTTACAGATCTATTGAGTGAAACATGTATGCTAGGGTGTCGGCCTGTTACGACACCAATGGATCCCAGCATGAAGCTCTATGGTGATGACACGGAAGAGGTGGACAGGAGAAGGTACAGAGAACTGGTAGGTAAACTACTGTATGTCACGATCACTAGACCTGATATATCATTTGCAGTGAGTCGCGTGAGCCAGTTCATGGAGCAACCACGTCAGGTCCATATGGATGCAATACACGTGATTTTAAGATATCTAAAAGCATCTCCAGGTGCAGGCTTGCTATTTAAGAAGGGAAAGGAGATCTCTATCACAGCGTGTGCTGATGCAGACTATGCAGGATGCCCCAAGGACAGGAAGTCCACCTCAGGATTTGCAGTCTATGTTGGAGATGTCCTAGTCTCGTGGAGGAGCAAGAAACAGACAGTGGTAGCTAGATCCAGTGCTGAATCTGAATATAGGGCTATGGCCCAGGCTAGCACAGAAATGATGTGGGCGAAAGCTCTACTTACAGATCTATGTCTTGATATACCGCTTCCTATGAAATTGGAATATGATAATCAGGCAGCCTTGTTCATTGCAAACAACCCAGCCTTCCATGAGAGGACCAAGCATATTGAGGTTGACTGTCATTACATACGTGACATGATTCAGAAGGGGTTCATTGCTACATCTCACGTCACCTCAGAGAATCAGACTGCTGATATATTCACCAAGGCATTACTTCGAGGCCCATTCCAGAAGTGTGCGTCCAAGCTGAGCATGATTGCTATCTATGCTCCATCTTGAGGGGGGGTGTTGACGCATATAGAGTACCTGTACCTCTTCGTTATTTTATTTTCAGTTGTATGCTTTATGTAATTTACCCATAGGCGACTCTCCTATATAAGAGAGCCTAGGGCTTATGGAATAAACAAGCCGCTCATTTTTCCCAACATGATCCAGTATCCAAACTAGATAGATAAGAACTCTATCTTGAAATACTCTTCGAGACCTTTCCAAGAGCCTAAAAATGTCGAAAATGGATACTATATGCAAAAGTTACACATGAAATACGATGTTTTACAGCTTTTGAGTCGTAAATCAAGCCTTATAAAAGGGATAAGTGGCAAAGCTTCGTCGTCGCCGTCGCCGTCATCGACTTCTAATCGACGATCTGAGGTGTACCATTTAGAAGAGCGCATCAAGGTCCTTCCATTCTCGCGTGTGTTTCATGCGAGGTAACTCGAAATCGCCGATGTCTAAGTGAAGGAGATATTCGGGGAGCGCTCCTAAAGGTACGAATTTTAGTTTTCCCCGTGTTGTTGGGTCTTATGCCTTTCACACATCGCGTATATGTCATTTTTCGCATCGATCCGATATCTTGATCGTCCGGAATTAAACATGTAAAGTCAGGTTTCATTTCGTATCGTTGCCTTATTTCACAATTTCTGAGAGTTTCGATGGGTAGGAAATTTGGTTTCTATGTCAGATTCACCCTTATGATATGCTCTATACACGCATGTAATTTGTTTTAAAATCGGAGATGGAAAATTGGACACCAAATCAAAGCACCCACTGCATTCAACCGTATTTTTTGAGAGTTTTCGTGATCAGAAAAATATGAAATATATGTCAGATTTCTACTTATTGAATGCTTCAAGATCCAATTTATTTTTGATTTGGAGAATATATTAGGACATCAAATCGAAGCACCCACCGTATTTCAACAACATTTTCGAGAGTTTTTGTTATCAAAAAAATATGAAATATATGACTTTTGTTTTCAATTTGGAGAATATTTTTTAGACACTAAATCAGAGCACCAGTTGTATTCAACCGCATTTCTGGGAGTTTTCATGAATGAAAAAAAATGAAATATATGTCAGATTTCTCCTCGTTGAATGCTCTATCCACACATCCACTTTGTTTCAAATCTAAAATAAAAAGTTGGACACCAAATCGGAACACCAAGTCACTGTCTACAGCTATGATCGACCATACAAGTGTTCTGATCGATGAATAGAGACATTGCCTATAATGGGCGTTGATAAACTACATCGACGAATTACCTAACTATAGTGAGATCTTGTGGAACTAAATCATAAGTAGTTAAACTGGAAATCAAGGCATGTGATCTATAATCTAACTAAATAAGAAATAAGTTGAGTAATCGAGTGAATTTCAACATGGATTTGAGCAAGAATCCATGTAGCTGACCGTACTCATAGTGGGAGAAGGCTTAGAACTTTTTAATATATTATCTAACTCTAGATTTGAGTACTTTGAATTTATGATGATTATAAAATATTTGATCGTACCGTGGTTGGAACCCTTGCCCCACGTGCTCGGTACTTTGTTGATCTCTATGGTTGAGATGTTCTCTCGTGTTGAGGGTTGTAGTACACGATGCAGTTTTACTGTGTTGCTTGGGTAGTTACTGTCCATAAGGGATGGGCTAACACCCTTGGGTCCTCGAGTAGAAGGCTAGATGGTTGCAACCCAAGTTGCATTGACGTGGTGATGCATAGTTCTCGATGTTGCTCCGATATGCTTGTTGGGTTGTCGTGAGACGTTGCTCTTCCGAGATGCGCGCTTTGTAGTTTGATCTTCGCTTTCAAACACAAGATTAACTTGTGTGACTAATGAGGGCTGATCACTCGAGTTGGTTACTCGTATCGATTCTATGAAGGGAGTTCTACGATGAGGTTAGTGAAGGAGGTGTTCTTACCAGTTTGCCACGTATCCAGAGAAAAACAAAAGGTGGTCGTAGGTTTCCAACTACAATGAGTTTGGTAAATCAGATCTTTAATCTCATATCTTTACTCGTGTTGTGCCTACCATCATGGACTTTTACAGACGTGTAGTTGTTTTCTCGAATGGGTTGTCTCTGTGGATTATACTTGTGAATTGTGGCATAACAATTGGTTACCTTGAAAATCATGTGGATAGATCGGAATAATAGTTATAATTGAAATCATTTGAACTTATATGAATAGTAAAAGTGTAAAGTGGAATGGAATTGTAAGGTTAGTAAAAGAAAGCATTGGGAAATTAATTAGGATGCATCCACTTCACCGTATATGCCTACAGAGGCATCCCAACCCTAGGATACATCATGCCTTGGAGTCGTAGTGTGAGACCTTCATGGTCAAGGCCACATACTTTTTCCTTCACTAACAAGAATTTTGGGTCGTGATATTAATGATAACAACCTTAAGGAGACATAATAACCTAAGCCTTGAAGTTCATTGGTAAAGTTCACTTGAGAGAGATAGTGTGTGTGTGTGTGTGTGTTAACACTCAGTGTGCACTTGTTTTAGTTCGTCCTTTCAGTTTTAGTTGTAATTTCTACAGCTAGTTACTTCTTTCCAGTTACCATTACTGCTTTATATCTTACTAGAATAAATCTGTACTAGGCAACTTTGCTCATAATGTACTCCCCTTCCATCTGATCCAACAAGTTCGTAGGATCCACCGCCACAATAGTGAGCAACTTTATTGTTGAGAGGTGTTGGACCCAGTTGTACCATACATGGTACATCCTGGTGGTTTTTATAGTAATCACTTTACTTCAACTTTTGTAATTTTGGAGAGACAGGGATTGTAAATATATATATACTTTGATCCACTGCATGTTATATACATTTGTGGACATGATATAATTGGTACTTCTTTTGTTATATCATGTTGTCAAGTAAATGAAATGCGGTCATACAATTATTTTTTTTACTTTACTTCGCTTATTGCATGCATTAGATTATGTTGAATGCATGCTCTGAATGTAAATGCGGTGTTTACGTGATGGTTGATGAGTATCGTGGATATGTGGGGTGTAACACTACATGTACGAGATACAATTGCAGTGGGAAGAGAAGAGTCACCAACATAAGGAGATTGGACCAAACTGTAGAGACCTCATTGCTCACGACCACATCCAATCACCCTGCATGTGAGGATATCTTGAAACACAAGAGAAGAGGGGTCAAATATGACATGACAATGCAATTCCTTGGTAATCTAACTAATAGATAATAAATTTATAGAGAAATCAATGTGCATGAAGCACATTCTGCAGATGCATAGATGGTGCATAACAGATTTCCCATGTCTTATACTAGGGGAATGTGTCTCATCTACAATAACAATTGATCTGCCTAGGGCACAGACCCGTAGGATGTGAACTGAGCTCTATCTCAACATATATGATGAGATGTGCTAGAATCCATAATCCACTCTGTCATGTCTGCCCTGTGACAACCAATAAGGGCATAAGCTATATCCAAAGGGCCTGAAGGAGCACTAGTAGTGGTGGCAGCATGAGTCACAGTCTCCCTCGGATAGGAGGCAAGATCGTCGAACTTTTGATTAGCAGAAGCGACATGAAGGTCAACTTGCTCCCAGAACAATGACAATATTGCATGGCTGACACATGCATCCGCCTCCTCTACCACGAACACGACATCCTCTAAACTAAGATATACCTCCTCTGCCGCGAGATGCGACCATCGCAAAGGAGGTCTGAGTGGTGGCGTAGAAGGTTCTATGACCCTGTTAAGTATGTTGTAGGCCTCCTCCATAAGAGGTATAGACACACCTGTAAGAAGTTGGGTGTGTTGTTCAATCCTCGTTTGAGAGTGAGTGACTGCGAGAGTGTCTCAAATTGCCTTGACAGTGGGATGATGAAGGATGTCATTAGCTATCATTGTGGTCATAGTACCAGATAGCCATACACATGCATACTTGTCATCTTGCTTTCATGAAACATTTGCCACAATCTTGTCGATCAGCTCAGATTGCGTCAGGATGTGTTCCTTGTTATTGCACTACATAATGGTCATAATATGCATGAACCACAACTCATAGTTGGTCACATCCATCTTGATAATATGTGCTGAACCCTTGAAGGCACCATAGGAAGATAGGTCACCTTTATTTTCTGACATAATAAAGAAGCCAGTAAAGGACAGGACTGGGGTTGTAGACTGATATAAATGTATCTACATGAACATACGAGGAAGCGGTTGTGTACATAGACTCATACCACAACTGTTCCCATCAACTCAGGGTCCGTACTAGGACCGGTGGGGTAATTTATATGTCTAAAATCATGATTTTCCAGCCAAAATCAGACCTTGCACAATCCTCAGACGCAGAAGAAGCATCAAGGGGAGAAGCCTGATGACCCTGCTATGGCGAACGAGGGCCTGCAAGGGCAGAGCAATGACTGGAAGGTCTCGTTCTAGGGCTACAGACGATGGCGGAAGTGTTGGGGCATGCAAGTGACGACGAGGTGCTATGAGGGTTGGCCAACGACGATGAGTTGGAGGGAGCGGGGGGTGTGGAAAGGATTTAGGCCTTTAGAGCTCCAGTCTAGTACCCTACCGCTCTGATACCATGTGGAGAACAAAATAATCACTTGTTTATTCATGAAACCATAGGATTCTATTATATATAGAGGAGAACCATAGATGACAAATTACATAATATTGACAAAATAAATAGAAAATACATAAAATATAAGGAAATAGAAATATATCTCTCAACACATTTTTGTGCACAAACTCCAAATGTTTTGTCATCATTAAAAATACGGAGAATGGTAGTTCATGTATATTTTGAAGATAACAAAACATGTGTATGTAGCTTGAAGCTAGGTCAAAAGCAAGGAAGCAAATAAACTAAGAAGAAGCTGAAGAATGAGGAGCTCAGCTTAAGAGAAAAGAAGCTAATAAGCTCAAAAGGATTCAATGCTAAGGATCTCAAGCTCAAGACAAGGTCGGCGACTTTTTCCTTTTATTGAGTCATGTATCTTGTAATGATTATAATAATGTAAAGAACCTCAAAGAACATCATGCATCATTCTTTTCTGACTTGTTGACTTTAACTTTCAAGTCAAAAAGTCAACTCGATCGATCAACATTCTTGTACGGATTGATCATCCATGATCGACCAATATCTTTGACTTGTTGATTCAACTTATGATTGGTTAAAATCTATAACTGATTGACCAACCTTTGTTATCTGATCGATCAATATTTGAATTCTAATGGCTATATAACAACTACTTTTAATCGATCAACTATGTTACCTTATCGATCAACTTTTGACTTTTGATTGATCAACCCTCAATCTGATCAATCAACTTTTACGCTTGATCGATCAACATCCATTTTAGGAGATTTTCCATTCCTAGGTCTTTAAATAGGACCATAAACCTCATTGCTTAATACACAACGACTAAGAAATCTTCTTCTCACTACTTTCTACTCTATTCTCTAAGAAAAAGATAGAGCTATAGAGCTATTTTTTCTGTTATGCACTTTACAACTTCAGCTCTGAAGCTCTACGATCATCTTAAAAGCACGATCCTCGCTCTACAAGAATATTCTTTATTACATATTTACTTTGTTATTGAGATTGTTGTGTTTATATTGTTGTAATATAGTTGTAAGCTATCCGCTTGAAACAACTTGTAATATGATGGGGGTTGCCCGCACACACAATCTGATTTAGTGGTATGAGTTTGGGTCAAGTTGAAAGTCCAAGTCAATATCGTGGGTCGTGAGGGTTTCTTTGTTAAATCCATGTGCGCTTTTGGTTTAATTGTTTATCTTGTGATTAAAAATGCTACATAACATTGTCATCGTTTGAGTTTACTGTGATGCAATGTGATTGCAATGATTCTGATTATCTGCCCTGTGCATTCTGCCCCCACATCACTCAAGGGGAACCAACACTATCTAGAATGTGTGTTGAATACGCTGGTTTATTCGACCTAATATGCAGCTATATGGAATGAATATGTGCATATGTCACAGCATGCAGTTCATGCTGGGGCATTCCTGAATACTTTAGGGGGAGCTCTGTGTGTGTGGGGGGGGGGGGGGGGGGGAGGGCTGGCAACATGAGAGAAATGACAAAGGAGTTGGGTGTGGGGGTGCGAGAGAGGTTGTGGCCAAAGTAGGAAAAGGTTGCACGCATGAAGGAATAGCGTGTATGGGAGGTGGTATGTGTTGCACAATTGTTGTAGCTTTCACGAATATGCAATCAAGGGCCAATGTACCACCCCCACCCCCACCCCCCAGGGAAGGGGATGGCAGAGGTGGTAATGGCCGAAGGGTGGATGGAGTCGAGGAGCTAAGGCGGGGAGAGGCTTAGGATGGACGGATTGGGAGGAGACAGAGCTCCCAGTGGTGGGGAGACGTGATAATGATGGGTTCTTGGAAGAGAGAGAAAAGAGGAAGACAATACCATCTTTTGTATATTTGATTAGGTGTGAAGGGAAAAAATGAGAACTTCTGATGGATTTTGCTAGAGTTAATGATGATATGGATAGAAGTTTAACCCACGGGGATTATGGTGTAAGATTTTGTAATATATAAGGGTTGTAGTATAATTGTGAAGATTGCAATAGCTAACATGTAATTTGAAAGATTATAAGGATATAGGTATAACATTCTCTTAATGAAAAGTCAATAGACCTTAATTCTTTACAAGAAAAATAACTAAGAAATCGTTATAAATGTTGCTTGCAGAAAGAGGGTGGCCTTATGAGTAAATTAAGCTCTTGCACTTTGGCCAGACACGGTGTAACCATCAACTAAAGACTACTTTTTAATTTTAAATAGTAGAAAATCACATGTGCTTTTTGGAGACTAGATAGGAGACATGATGGCAAGAAGTGCTTCAGAATCATACATGGTAAAGAAATACAGCATTGGGCTGGGAAGGGTTATGGAATAACCGCAACAATCAGATCTATACCTTTGGAATTTTACCATTCAACCGCTGATCTGCAAATGGAAGATCTTTCACGACAACAATGCGCCATTTTCCAATCATATGTTTGTCATCAATGAGCTTCCCTTCTGCTTCCTGAGATGAACGTGTAATCTCATCCCAGAAGGCAACATAGCAGACCTGCAAATATGCATATCTTCAACAGCATGAATAAAACAAATTTAAAACAATGTCTCATGCTAGATGGTGACCTTTCTAAGCGATCCATCAGTCATTCCAATGGGCTGATAGAGATCATCTCCACCCCCAAAAGCACATGTAGACACAACAGCCACACACGATTGCATGTAAGATTTGTCATCATCAGATATTCGAAATCCTCCATTTTCACTATAGAAACCACAATGGACAGCAGAAGTTTCATTAACCTGAAACAGTAACATAGATTGTATTAGAAAGTATCGAATAATGTTGTAGGAACAGATTGGGCAGTGATTGGTAAATCATTAGCTCTGGTGTCATGTTATGTCCAAGCAATTTCTAAAGCAGAAAAAACAACCAAAATATATTCAGGTTGCCTTGAGTAAAGATGATATAGATGTTTTTTGCAGCAACCATTCATGAATCACAGATCCACAATCTAAATCTTGCAAATACAGTGAACATAATCATTATTACAGAAAGACAATCGCCACCATCAGAGGATATTGTTGAATCCATAATAAAGCATTTTTCAAACAAAAATAAAAAAATAAATTTAATAGGCTAGCATAAAAACTGAAATTCTTGGGGGCATGGCATGCACAAGCATAAGAATGTATAGATACAAGTAAGATAAAATTGGTTGGAGAAATACAATCACGTTAGATGCCTAATATACCTTGAAACTTTCTTCTCTTTCATGCATTGTCTGGAGTCCAGTAAATAAATTAAATCGTGTGCCTTGGATGTGTTGTTGGTTCACTGTAGCATTGCCCGTGTGATCCCCAAAATCTGATTTATATACAACTCTTCTAATGGGGAAGTCAAGGTCTGAAGGCTTGGGAAACTCCAGCTGCTGCAGCTCTTTAGGTGGCAATAACTTCAAGCAACCTGCAACAGATAAGCTTGTAAAAAATAATTAGTCTTGGTACATATGAATTCTCCAGATACTTTCAGGCCATTTTCTCCGACAATAATGACATGGCAATACTGACATTAACAGAAAGCCATTAATTTTCATAAGAGCAAACTTGACAACAGAAGAGATGGCTGAGGTCAACTAAGACTCGAAGGTTATAAGATTTCCAAAAGGACGTCCATGCTTCCGATGCGAGTTTTCCTAAATTTAGTTCTTCAACCATATTTGAATTGGCTGGAGGATGTCTTCATGCAGTCAACGGGTCTCCTTAATTATTGGCCAGAGCTTTTTTTTTTTTTGAGAAACGGTGGGATGGAGCTCCTGTAGAGGTCCATCCAAAAAATATGTATATATATAATTAAGCTAGTAATTACACCCGTCAAGATTCAAAGAGGGCTCTGGCATGCCCAAGTACATTTTCAAAATAAAATTTCGCTCCCTCAAAGACCATACAATTTCTAGCTAACCAAAGGGACCAGATAGTCGCACGAATCTTCGTTCTCCCTTCCTCTGAGCCCGACCACCTTCTGCGAAGAATTCCTAGATGGTATCTCTATTGCTCCAATCTAGACCCGTAGCTGTCACATTTCTCCAAACTTCAACCAACCCTGGGCACTTATATCTTCTAACGACTCACTACATCTTCTACACCCCTCCGCAGCCCTTGGGAAAATCCTTGCTCTTCTAGATGCCGTCAGTACCAGCTCTCTCCTTAGTAAAAAAAGAAACACCTTTACTCTAGAGGGAATCCTCCAAGTCCAGATCCTCGCACAGTCTCTCTGGATCACTGGATCTGAGACTGAAGGCTGGGTAGCCATAGCTTTGTAAGCCTTCCTTACCGTGAAGAAACTGTCCCTCCTGCACCACGAGTCTCTTCCCTCTGATGGCATCTCAAGTCTAGTCAACCTGCTAGATATACATAAAATCTTCAGCTCTTTGATCCAACAGTTCTGCCACAAAATTAGGCGTCCATGATCTATCTGACCACACATCTGCCACACAAATGTTCGTGTTCGAAGCCAATGCAAACAATCTTGAGTAAAGGTCACCGAGTGCACCATCTTCCGTCCAGTCATCCGGCCAAAATCGGAAACCACGACCATCCCCTAGCACAGGGCACAAGTACCCAGTCAACTCCGGTAGGACTGAACATACTCCTCTCCAGAAAGTAGTTGACGATCCCATACCGTCAATACGGGCCACCAAGCTGGTAGATAATCCATAGATCGACCTAATCAGATTTGAGCAGAGATCATTTCCGGGACCCCGGATCTTCAATACCCATTTAGCTAGCAGTGCCATATTCATATCCCCAATCCTCAAGACTCCCAGGATGCCCTTGTTGATCGATGTAGATATCGTCGACCACCCAACCAAAGCAAGACCCTTATCCCCTCGAGATGACGACCAGAAAAAATGGTGCATCAAAGGTTCCAATCTATTTCGGATTCCCAAAGGCATGGCCCTCGTAGACATGAAGAAGACATGAATGACAGATAGGACAACCTTGATCAGGATTAACCCCCCTCCCTTCAACAGGAAATCCACTTTCCAACCTGCAAGCTCCTTCTCTAATTTCTCTATCAGAGGTAACCGGTCAATCTGTCGCGCCCTCCGTGTCAGCAAAGGCAATCCCAAATAGCTAATAGACAGGGACCACTGCACCGTCCCCAGGATCTTGCTACAAACCGCAGAGTCTATTGCCGACAGGTTGAAGGGCACATATGCCGACTTCGCTCCATTCACCCTCGGATCTGACAGGTCACCAAAATTGTCAAGTACCGCCTTCACAACCCTGCACTCAGTCACACCACCTTCAATAAAAAAATAAGGTGTCGTTAGCATATTGTAACAATGGCACTAAACCCATCCTTGGAGTACCCTCTGAAGAAATCGCCCTCCTCTGCCACACTAGACATAATCGCTAATGCATCTGTCGCCAGAACAAACAACAGAGAGGCCAATGGACAACCCTGTCTCATCCCCATCTACGACTGGAAATAACCCCTTTTTGCTTTCCATTCACCAACACCGAAAGCGAGGTGGTGGTGATGCACCTCTTCATCCAGTCAATCCGAACATACAGAAAACCTCTCCTCACCAACGACGCCCAGATGAACTTCCAATTCATGTTGTCATATGCCTTTGAGAAATCAACCTTCCAAAGGAAGCATGTAATTCCTCTTCTCTTCCAATCAGTGACCATTTCAACTGTCATAACCACTCCCTCCAGGAGTTGTCGCCCTGGTATAAAAGCCAACTGCACCGGTAGGATGAGATCGTCCAAAACACCTCGTAGACGATTAGCCAACACCTTGTTCATTATGAGATATATAGCATTCAATAACGTAATGGGGTGAAAGTCGTCAACCCGTTCAACACCCTCTTTCTTTGGAAGCAAAAAAAGCAATCATTTGTTAAGCTTCTTCATACCCCTGTTTGTATCCCTAAACTCAAACATCAAGGCCATAACATCCTCCTCTATCATCTCCCAGATGTCCCTGTAAAAAGAAATTGAAAATCCATCCGGACCTGGATAACCATCATCGTTGAGATCAAATACTGCCCTACGAACCTCCTCCCTCGTGAAATCTGATAAAAGTGCCTCTTGTTAACCATTATTCAAACATTGAGACCCACTCCCGGACCATCTAGCACCAGTCGACAACAGACTCCTGCTGAAGCATCGAAAGTGGTATACAAGAACCCTCCTAATCTCCCTATCTCCTTGAACACTATTATCTTCAATTTTTAGTTCGTGTATCAAATTCCTCCTTCCACTAGCCACCACATGGAAGAAACGAGTGTCCGCATCACCTTCTTTCACCCACTTCTATCTAGATCTCTGACGCCATTCCACCTCCCTTTGTTCGTCGTCCTCGATCACCACTCGATGAAAATCTTTCTGTGAACTCATCTCCTCATTGTTCAATACACAACTATCCTCGATCTCATCCAGCCTCGCAATCTTGACCACCATTGCCTCCCGCCTTTCAATTATGCACCTTCTCACCTCTTTTTTGTGTTCCATTAGTCTTTCTCGCAGCAGTTTAAGCTTCTGTGACAATCTCTGCGTCACAGAACCTTCCACCTGTAGAGAGCCCCGGAAGACCGAGACCATGTCCCTGAAACCGTCGTCCAACATCCAAGATTTTTCAAACCTGAGCATCGACCTTGAGATCACGCCCTCAAACGAGTCCCAACAAATGGGCGTGTGATCAGATCTCGATCTAGGAAGAGCATGAGCCACATCAAGAAGGAACAACTCCAAAATCTCCATAGAGACCAGAAATCTATCCAAACGCGACCGTGAAGAGGCCTTATAGATAGTAGTTAGTTTTTGTTTGCTATAATTTTAATATTTATTGCAACATTACAGATAGTAGTTAGTTTTTATTTTACATGTACTATGAAACATGCCTTGGCCAAATGTCCACTTCTTTTAAAATTGTCATGGAAAATTTTTTAAGCCAAACATACAACTTGACACATCAATTAGGTTTCAACAGAACACGTAATACTCCTCACATAAGGTCTTCCACCCCAGAAGACCACATTATTCCTAAGAAGCCAAATGGCCCAATCACACCAAACAGTCCATATGTTCCCTTTATCTCACAGAAGCCACATCATGACCACTCTTCTACCCTCCCGAAACGATCTCCAGAAAGAGTACTTAGAGTAAATATCTAACCAAGGAATGGCTAAGACCCTCCACGCCTCCCACGCCAACGGGCACGAGAAGAAAAAGTGCCTGATATCCTCCTCGCCAATCCCATAGAGGGCATGTAATGTCATCCACTGGTGCCCATCTTTTCCTATACACCTTACTATCGATACACTCCCTTCTAATCAACCACATCAAGATCTTGACTTTCATCAGCACCTTAGTCTTCCAAATGCATATGTAATCGTGTAGCAACAACCAATATGTAGTGCCATCACCTTCAAATATATTCCCATAAATGGTAGAAACATAAAATCTCTCGTCCAGAACCTAATCATCCACAACCCCCTTGATGGGCATGAACGAGAGGATGCTTGACAACAACCCCATGAATTCCGTAAATCTAGCATCTGAAAAGTATGAGACGATGGCGGGCCTACAGCCCTCTAACCGTGCGAGACTAGTCATCAGCCAACAAGGCTTGTGATGTCACTGTCAAATCCATCAACCTTGGGTATCATGACCCACTCATATGTCGATCCATAATTTAAGAAACCGGCTGCAACACCTTGAATGCCCCACTCATGAATAAGGATGGCATGTGTGGGTGACATGTATAGTCCCTATCTCCAACGTCCTTCCATAGAAAGAGAAGAGTACCCCTTTCCAACAAATCATCCCCATATCCCCACCAACTTCATTACCCATTTTAACAAAAGCGCTATGTTCCACATCCTCAAGTCAAGCCAAATACCCCTTTGAGTTATCGATCTATACACACACATCTGACCACCGCACCAACGACACATGCCCAAGCCACACCGTAGAAACCTCCTCATCAGTGCATCGGTCATCTTCCCCACCTCAGCACATGACGAGAAAAATGACATAATATCAAATATGGACAAAATGGCCAATCTAAAAAAATCTGCCGCCTATCCAAGAAAACACCTTCGAAGCCCGCCCTTAAAACCACCACTCCATGTGCTACATTATCAGGCCCTAATCGACATAACTACACCTGAAGTAACCAGCAACAATCCCAAATAGGAAATCGGTAGACTCAGACATGATTTGAAAGCATGATCAAACATCTCGCATCACTGCGTAGCCATCTACATGAAAGTGGATGAAGCTAGACTTCTGATGATTAACATGTAAGCTAGAGGTCTCCCCAAATATATCCAGCAAAGGTCTCACCCAAAATCCCTATCCTGACACCTTCGACGAAGAAGATTATATAATTCGCCTCATTATAAAACTGTGTTGTCAGCATCATCCATTGTAAAGCATTTTAATCTTCCTATAGCATAAATATCCATGTCACCCAAAGCCAACGCATCATCTGCAGTGACAAAAAGCAACAAGTCCACAGGCAACTGCATCAGGTACAACAACAACAAAGCCTTTTCCCACAATTAAGTAGGGTCGGCTCAGGCAACTGCATCAGGTACCCTTAGGGTGCGTTTGGTTCGTGGGTTATCCAGGAGTGGATAACCCGATTTTGTGTTTGTGTGTTTGGTTGGTGGGTTAAGGGTTGGGAGGGTTTGTGTGATGTGATTCTATTGGAATTTGAAAAAGTTGGTAGTTATTATGATATGATTGCATTGGAAGTTGAAAAAGTGGGTGGTTGTTATGATGTGATTGTATTGAAGTTTGGAATGGTGAGTAGAAGTTGAGTATTTTATGTTTTTTAGATGATATGATGGTATAATATATATTTTTTTTGATGGGAAGGGAGTGGGCCCCATTAGTGGGTTAAAAGTGGGGGTTTTGGAGGGTTACCCACCCAAAGTGGGGGGTAACCCACCAAAAGAACGCACCCTTAGAAAATGCGTCAGGTGCCCTCCTTGGTTGAATCCAACCCCCCTTTGGTCTTCTATTAACAACTATGGAGAAAGAGTTCGTGGTCACAACATCTTCATCCAAGCCACCCCAACCTCACGGAACTCTATTTTCTCTAAGCTTCGCCCATGGGAAAGGCCATCTGAGAATGTCATGCTTTGTTGAAGTACACCTTCCACAAAAAAACATTCGACGTGGCTTTTCACGTATACCACAACCTTCGTGGCTGCAATAAAACCCAATAAAATCAAGTGACCCTTGATAAAAGCACTTTGGACTAGTGTAATGACCCTCGCCACCTCACGCAACATGTTCGTTGGGATCTTCGAAAAGCTCAAATATATCGAGTTAGACACCGTAACTGGATTATAATCATCCACACTTTCAGATGAGGCCCTCTTCCACAGCAAGAACAAGAAAATTCTATTAATGAGCTTCACTCCCACATTATCAGCCATGAACTCTATAATAGTCCTCACGACATTACCGGCTGCAAAACTTTCTGTAAAACAAAACTAAAAAATCGTTTGATCCCGAAGATCCCTCCTACTCTAAGACTTCCAAGGCATGAAACACCTACTAAGCAATCCCCCCTGATCAAATTGCTAGCTTCCGCAAAGGAAAGTCTGATAAAATGTAAGCCATTTCCATAATAAGAGGAAGACCTCAACAACTAAAGAGAAAGTGGCCTACCATATTAATTTAGTATAGTATAGCAATTACCCGCTATAGAAGTTCAAGCTGTTAAGTTACCATAGTGAGGAAAATTTCTATCAATTATTTCTATTTGATATAATGTTGTATTCTATTTTCATCCATGACTTTTCAAGTTAGTCCAACTTCTTAATTGGCGTTTGAAAAGCCAGTTCCACTGGTAGAAGAGGACCTCTATGGCAAAGTTCCGGAGACATTATTGCAGGTACCTATTTTTCAAAACTCATTATCACGAAAGAGATCAGTGTTTTGGAAAGATTTAACGTACCTGAAACCTAGGATTCATTTGGTTGCCACATTACCCTGGGGTAACCTGGCTTACCCCTAGCTCTACCCCTACCTTCCTGGGTCAGAACTAGTTGTATGGACCCCACATTTTTTTGTTATAATATTTTTTAACCGCATTCAAATTAAAAAGTTAACATTAAAATATATTATAACCGTAAAAAAGTTAATATAACACATAATTAATGTGACATCACATTTATCATTGCCCCCCCTGCGGCCCTCTGTGCGGCCTCCCACCCCTCTGCGGCCCTCCGTGCGGCCTCACGATCCCCCCCTCCCTGCGGCGACCTTCCATACGGGCTTCCGCCGCCCCCTCTCGACGCGGTCTAGCCGCTTTCTGCGGCCTGCGCCCCCCCCCCCCTCCGGCCCCTCCCTGTAGCCCGCCATTGCCCCCTGCGGCCTCTCGTTGTACACCAGCGGCCTCTCGCCGCCAACACCGCTAACTACGGCCCTCATGCGGTCCCATGCACCGCGCCTCTGTTCAATGTTGTGCTAGGTCTATATGATTCCTAACACTACGAGGACTATATAAGTCACTTTTTCTTGACCTTTGCGGCCACTATGGCATCTGCAGAATCAAAGCACCTGTATCCGACTTCTTCTATGATGATCCAGGGCACTTCTATCAAGCTCAAGGATTCAGAGAACTATGTATTGTGGTCTCGATCTTTCAAAGTTTTTATTGGTGGTCAGCGAAAGAATTATGTTCTTACAAAAGATCCGCCCAAGGAGATGGAAAAGGACTACGATACCTGGTATGTAGACAACTGCCAGGTGATTACTTGGATGACCAACAGTGTCAAACCAAATATAGCCTCCAATCTTCTCTACAAGGAAAGAACAAAGGCGATGTGGGAGAGTCTTGAGAATACATACTCACAGAAGACAACAAAGTCCAGACTCTCGGACATATAAACACGGATCTGGTCTGCAAATCAAGGAGATACAACCTTGATCGATTACTACCAACTCCTCACAAGCATGTATGAAGAGCTTCTCATTTTTCAACATGCATGTTGTAACAAACAGATAGGTGAACGGGCAGAATGGTAAGTGTACCGTTTTTTATCAGGACTACATCCACGGTACAAGTCGGTCAAGGATCAATTTCTGACCGTTGCAGCTCTGCCCTCTCTTGAGACTATTTTTGGATGTCTACAGTAACTTGAGTCTCCTTCACCTCCTCTGTCTGCTGAGACTATAGCACATTTCGCTAGAGGACGCCCGACCTACCAAGGGGAACACAGACGTGATTTCAGTCGTGGCAGAGGCCGTGAGTTTGGACGGGGGCGTGACTCTGGTCGTAACCGTGGGCGTGATACTACTACTGCTTGATATCCTCCATGCACACATTGTGGACGCCTTAATCATCCGTCAGAACGTTGTTGGGCGAAGTTTGGAATGCCCACCAATGCTAACAGTGCCTACGAGACTGTCTCCAATGATGATACCTATGATGCTGTAGACATCTCTCATGGTCAGCCTTCTAGTGACAGTCAGCCTTCCTTTACTGCGTCTGAGTATGCTCGCCTTCGGCAACTATTACAGAACTCAGCTACTGATACTCCTACTTGTGCCTCCACTGCTAGTTTGGCCACTACATCAGGTAATATTGCCAACTCTGCCTCTACATCTGCCCTGCATGGATCATTGACTCGGGAGCATCTACGCATCTCACGGGAGAAGGTAGTCTTCTCACCTTCTCACGGCCATCTTCCATTGTGAAGACTGTTGGAGTTGCAAATAGTGCTCATTCACCTATTACAAGTGTTGGTACATGGATTTTTCCTTCAAACTCCAACTTACTGGTGTTCACTGTGCTCCTGACTTCCCTCTCAGCTTATTATCTGTTCACAAGCTGTGCACTAAGCTTAACTATCGAGTCATATTCAATGAATTCTGTTGTTATTTTCAGGATATCTGGACGAGACAGATTTTTAATGGGGGACATGAGAAAAATGGTCTTTATTATATTGATATCCCGTCTGACTCTAGTTTTGTTGGCGCTTCGTCAATCTCTGTTGATCCTCTTCTTTGGCATCTCCGTCTTGGTCATCCGTCTGCCAAAGCTCTCTCTCTCTCTGATGTTCCCTAAACTTTCTTCGCTGAAGCCATTTGAATGCGAAGCATGTCAGTTCGAGAAACATCATCGTGCTTCTTTCCTGCTCGAAATGAACCTCGTCGTGAAGTTCCTTTCTCCCTAGTCCATTGTGATATTTGGGGACCCTGTCCGGTCTGTACTCTGAGTGGACACAAGTATTTTGCTGTCTTCATTGATGATTATAGTAGGTCGTCATGGGTCTATCTTTTAAAAGAGCGTTCGGAGATTAATAAAATTGTCAAAAATTTCTTTCAGTATGTCAAGAATATCTTCTCCCGTGATATACAACACTTTCGCTCTGATAATGCACTAGAGTTTACCCAACATGAGCTAACGGATTTCTTTGCCTCCCAAGGAACCATACATCAAACCTCTTGTCCATATACATCCCAACAAAATGGGATAGCAGAAAGAAAACTCAGACATCTCCTAAATATTGTCCGTTCCCTCCTTACACAGATGAAGGATTACAAAACCTACTGGGGTGATGCCATACTGACTGTCGTTCATCTTGTCAATAGAATTCCATCTCCAAACCTCAATGGCTCAACCCCTTCTCTCTACTTTACCCAAATGAGTCTCCCTTCCCTCTTCCTCTACGAATCTTTGGATGTGTGTCTTTTGTTCATAACTTTCACACTACAGACAAACTTTCTCCTCGTGCAATCAAGTGCATCTTCCTCGATTATTCTCGTACTAAAAAAGGTTACAGATGTTATGATCCTAATGGACATCGCTATTATATCTCTGCAGATGTAACCTTTTTTTAACAGACCAGTTTCTTCACTCAACCTGTTACAGATATCCCTCTGGATCTCCCACCTCCAATAATTGTCTATAAACGTAGATCTTCACCACCAGATGTCCCTTTACTTGTTTCTTTATTGCAGGATGATATGCCTGCTACAAGTGTCCCTTCCAATATTGTCCCGGATGCTCCCCAAGATCTACCAATTGCTCTTCACAGAATTAAGAGGCAATGTACTTCTCATCCAATGACTCATTTCACTTCTACGGCTGGTTTATCTTGCGTTGACAGAAGTTATACAGATGCTCTCATGTCTATCTCTATTCCGAGAGACCACTACAGTGCTTTGCAGGATTCAGGATGGCGAAAGGCCATGGACGAAGAGATGGATGCTCTTCTTTCCAGGGGTACACGGGATCTAGTGCAATGTCTTAAAGGGGCCAGACCGGTGGCGTATATATGGGTCTTTACGACTAAGCAGTCACCCGATGGGTCGATTTACAGACTGAAAGCTCGTCTTGTAGCAAAGGGCTTCACACAGACATATGGAGTGGATTATTTTGAGACATTCTCACCGGTTGCACGCATGGGGTCAATAAGGACTATACTTTCTGTGGCAGCTAATAATGCATGGCCTATCTTTCAGTTGGATGTGAAAAATATGTTCCTATATGGCGATCTTGACGAGGAAGTGTACATGATGCAGCCTCCAGGTTATGAAGTCGAGGGGGAGTGTGTATGCTGACTTCGCAAGGCCATATATGGCCTAAAGCAGAGTCCAAGGACATGGTTTGACAGATTTACTGCAAAAATCAACACCATTGGCTTTCAAAGAACGTCTGACTACTCTGTGTTTGTCAGAAGATGAGCAACTGGTACTGTTATACTTGCAGTCTATGCGGACGATATGGTTATCATAGGTAATGATGAAAAAGGAATACTAGAGACCAAGGTCTTCCTCCAGAAAGTATGTGTTACCAAGGAACTTGGTCCGCTTCCAGAGTTGTAAAAGTCGCCTGACTGGCCCGACTAGTAGGTCCGACTAGTCTAGTCGGTGGAGTGGCCGACCGAGTACCGACTAATTCCGACTAAGTACACTAATCAACCAATTTTTGCTTGGAGATACCATATTTTCTTAAAGTTTTGCTTTTTTTATAAGCAAACTTATTATAATATACTTAATGTATTATTTAAATTCAATTACTTCTTTTATTTTATTATGGTAGTATAAAAATGTACAAAATCTATGTAAATATATGTATAAAAATGAGTTATATATTTAAAATAATCATAAAATTCAAAGCCGATTAAAGTCCGACTAAATCCGATTAGTCACCGGACTACCGATTAATCCTTAGTCAGTAACCCAACCGACCGTGTACCGACTACCGACTTTTGCAACCTTGTCCGCTTCATTTTTTTCTGGGCATAGAAGTACTACGCACTACAGAGGGTCTTCATCTCACAGAGGAAATACTGTCTGGACATTCTTAGTGAAGCCGGATTACTTGGATGCAAGCCCGTTGGTATTCCTGCAGATCCTAAGAAACACATCACATCCTCTGATCCTATCTTCGAAGATGTTACTAGATACAGGAGTATGGTTGGTAAACTTCTCTACCTTACTGTCACCAGACCAGGTATCGCTTATGCAGTAAGCAGAGCCAGTCAACACATGGAACAACCTTGTTACAGTCACTGGCAAGATGTTCTACGATATTTAAAAGAATCACCAGGATGTGGCCTCTTCTATAGGGCAAATGGGTACACCGATGTTATTGCATATGTCGATGCTGATTATGCAAGCTCACCAGAGAATCGAACGCTCCACAATAGGCTATGCCGTGATGGTTGGAGGAAATCTTGGTACTTGGAGAAGCAAGAAGTAGACAGTTGGATCCAGATCCAGTGCTGAAGCAGAATACAGGGCGATGGCTCAAGCTACTTGTGAGATCACGTGGCTATTAACGTTTCTACAAGAACTTGGTATTGTTGTCAATATTCCTATTCCACTATACTGCGACAACAAATCTGCCACTTATATTGCCACGAATCCCGTGTTTCATGAGCGAACCAAGCATATAGAAGTTGACTGTCATTTCGTTCGTGATGCTATCAAAACTGGAGTAATCATTACTCCTCACATCAGCACTGAGCTCCAGCTTGCAGATATATTTATGAAGGCACTACCCAAGAAGCGACTCTCCTGGATTGTTTCCAAGTTGGGCATGATTGATAAATATGCTCCAACTTGAGGGGGTTGTTAGGAGAATATTCTATTTGCTGGAGAATATTCTATGAGTAATATCTTGTTAGGAGAATATTCTATGTATATTCTTGTAAACCCGTAAGGGGTATTTATGTACTTTATCCTTTGAGCTCTCTAGGGCTTTGTCTTATATAAGGACCCCTAGACCTCTTGAATAAAACAAGCTCTTTCATTCTTTCGTTGTTCTCAACACATCCAAATAGCTACTATTCACATGAAGTTACTCCAACCCAACCCAACCATGTTACCAAACATGCCCATAGAGTAGGGGCCGCAACTAAAGCAGCAACGAGAGGATGAAAAGGCCTCTAAATTCTAGCTAGATGACTAGTCAAGGAAAAGGGTGTCTGAAAGGGGTTTCTGAGGTTGTCCGCATGTGCCATCAATAGGCAGGAGGCCATTTTGCAGTGTTCGGGTGCAATGCGGATACCTTTATTTGTGGCACCACTTTCTCACTAGAGGGAGCATGAGTTTTCTTTGCTCGTCGTATTGCCTGATGGAATCATACATGCGAGCATGGTCATTGATGTTTAGGTGAAAATAAGTGATGCTTTTTCCATTACAAAACCTATTAATATCTAAGGTTGTGCATGCAAATTATCGATTGGGAATTTGTGGACTATAAGTTGATTTGGAAGACCAGGGTGTCCCTCGAGTTTAGGTTGCATGCCTGACTAGCGAGGCAAAATGGTTGTTTACCATGATGTTTAGAAGCTGGTGGAGTGTCAGTTTGGATGGAAACTTGTTCAGTTTGTGGTAATGAAAGGATGGTATGGATAACATATTCTTCACTAGATCATTGGCTAGCTCGGAGTGGAGTATGATGGGGCTCACTTGTGTCAATTCAAGTGGTCCAAACATTTTTTAGGCAAGCTTCGGATCTGGTAGTTGATCAGATACAGATATATCCCTATCAGTTTACATCCTACAAGATCCTAGTGTGCTCCAACATATTCTCTACATATTCATCCTAAAAGATCACACCATTCTTAACCAACCAAATGGCCACAAAATAGTTGCAGCCCAGATATAAGTCGAGTCTGGACTCCCATGCTGCAAGCTTGTAAGTCCATTGAGTCCCATAAGGTAGAAACACAACGAATGGAGATCCCATCCAAAGTTGCAGCCTCCAAAATCTCCACATATGAGCCATACTGAAAGAATAGGGGGTCAGAATCCTCAAGCATCTCCAGGCATCGCTGGCATGACTATCCACCCCTGGACAAAGCTAGAACATCATGCCCTTGTAAACACTCGGTCATGCCTCGACAACCACATGAACACCTTGACCCTCAGAGGTATCCTCTACCTCAAGATGTATCTAAACTATGCGAAGTAAATACTTGGATAGAAAACAGTGTTCTTGTAATCATATAGGGCCTTGTATGCCTTCTGCACAAAAAAGCATCCATTCTCCCAAGACCAGTGGTCCCTATCAACAGAAGGTCTTCCCGGCCTCAGATATAATCTCCAGCAAATTCAAAAACTATGTTGTCATGTGGTTTGTAAACTCTCATCGTAACCCATGGCACCATCCATTGCTATCCAAATCTCACCATCAGACGTTCCCCATTCCCTGACATGACGAAAAAGCAGGAGAACCGATTGCAAATGACACCATGTCCCGTACAATCATCAAACCAGAAACGAAAACCTCTCCCAACACCCAAAGTTGATCGGAAGAGATGAAAGATCACGTGTAACATCACATATATACCCTTCCAAAAATTTGACAAAGCATGCACCATCCAACCTGCCAGGAGAGGTCTGTTGTCGCATTATATATACAAGGCATCAACTGAGACAATAGATCTGACCCCTCATCCCAGATCCAGGATATCAACTTGGTCAACAGGGCCTTGTTCATCTTCTCCATGCTCCTCACCCCCAGAACACCATCCTCCTTTGCCAACATTTACGTCTTATTGGTGCTCACCCTAAAAATTCTATGCATCAAACCTTCTAACCAGCCCTAGACACCAACATGAATCAACCATGTAGACATGAAAAACATCAAAATAGCAGAGACCGCATCTTTAAAAAAACAAGGCACCCTCGCCTTGACAGATAAAATGCCCTCAATCGCGCTAGCCTATGTTCCACCTTCTCAATCATTGGTAACCAGTTGACAAGTCACCCTAAAAATTACCATAAAAAAACAGTTGACAAGTCACCCCTCTGTGTCTACAGAGCTGCAACACAAGCCATAATCTCTGCTAGCTCCATTCCAAACGTTATAAAAATGGACTTGTTGCCATTTGTCAATAGGTTAGAAGTCGCACCAAACAAGTTCAAGACTATAGCAGCACCCTCCACCACCATAACATCACCCTCCATAAAAAAATTGGGCCATCTTCATACAGCAAAAAAGGCATCGAGATGTCCAACATTCCGAATCTTCTCGAAAAAATTCCTAGTAGCCATGCAAGAGACCATTTTGGAGAAAGCATCTACGACAACTACAATAAATGAAGGACTAGAAGGCAACCCTGCCAAACGCCTCTCTGAGGTTGGAAAAAACCTTAACATGCCTTCTATTCACTATAGAAGTCGATATTGAGTTTGAGGGGTCACTAAATAAAGAATATTCGATATTCGGGAAAATATTCGGAATTATTTGGTTATGCATTTTTTATTTATTTTAAATATAAAAATATGTTTAATATATATATATATTCTTATATATTTATACATATATGATCATCAATCCATAAGAATCCAAGATAAAAGTATCAATTAACAAGTTACATAAAGGGAACTTTAACATTTGTGGTGATACTGGGATAAATGGAAACTTTTGAAATTATAAGAAAATAAATGAATCAGCAGTCTATTGCAATAGTCGGTCCAACATTCAGTCGAATACCCAAATATTTACACTGAATATTTTGGAATATTCGAGTTGGATCGAATACTGATCGAGAAGCAATATTATATTTGGTAACCTCTCCTCCAATAGAATATTCGGTCTGAATATTTGGCCCATTCGGGTGAATATTGCAACAGTGCATTCAGCACCACCGAATGACATTGTTGTCATACACCTCTTCATCTAAGCAATCTAATTTTCAGGAAAACCCATGCGCCTTATGTGGTAATAAGAAGGGTGGTGCAAACGTAGTGTCTGAAGGTCGTAGCTACGACGACCAATCTGAAACCCACTTTAATGTTGCTACATAGGGAGTGTATCTAAATTATAACCAGGAATTATGCATTCGGGGAGGGGAAAGTGCCTGATATATAGTTGTGAGAGAGTAAAGCTAGGGTTTCAGGTAGAACTATATATAAAGTTGGTCCTTCAGACTATTTATCGGATATTCCTACACAATACACTACACAATGTCTCGCTTTTAGTTGAAGCACCAATCATACAATCGTATGTCTTGAAAAAGTCCACCTTCGA
Organism: Ottelia alismoides; assembly: GCA_037367405.1. NCBI lineage: Eukaryota > Viridiplantae > Streptophyta > Magnoliopsida > Alismatales > Hydrocharitaceae > Ottelia > Ottelia alismoides. The sequence continues at coordinate 247,094 of JAZKJV010009852.1, forward strand.
AAGCATGCTCTTGACCCCCCGTCACCTCCAGTCAACAACAATCTCAGAAGTCACCACCACCCACCCATCCATCATATGTCGCTTCAGAATAAACATTGTTTGCATGGGCACAATCATGGTATCTAAGAAAGCATAGAGTCGATTGGCCATGACCTTTGCAATAATGAGGTAAATGACATTGGGCAATGCGATAGGCCTCAAGTCTACCCATCGAATAACATCCTTCTTAGAAAGAAGGAACAAAAGAGTGCGGTTCAACTACTCAGTCATGGTTCTCCCTCAGTTACTATTGCAATAATCGGTCAAATTAATCGAGTTTTTAGACCGAATACGCGGTATAGTGATGGTGACCAAATAGATTAAGCTTATCCAGTCATTATTCGCCCAAATCAAATAGCTGGTGTAAATATTCAGGTATTCAATCGACTATCAGCCGACTGTTGGAATTTCCTTTTTTTAATCCTTAAGGGTTACCATTTATCATGATATCAACATAACTACCAAAGCTCTATATATGTAAATTGTTGATTGGTAATTTTAACTTGGATTCTTGTTAATTGATGACCATAGGTGTATATATAAGAATATATGTTTTAGAAATAATTTTTATATTTAAAATAATAAAAAATACATAATCAAATAATTTTGAATAGTGGTCAGAATACCGATTATTCTTTATTCAGTGACCCCTCCAACTAAATATAGAACACCGACTTTTGCAACATTACCCTCGGTATTGCAATTTTATTTAGGATTTAAAAGTCCCCAGTCACGTTGGTGTCTTCTTATGGCTACTGCGGAGAGGATGTATCCTTACTAGAGACCCTTGCTTCAAACTCTTTGCAGGAGCATCCCAGATTTGTCGGCTTTGTAGTGAGGAGGTGGAAACAATCAAGCATATTTTCTTCGCCTGTGAGAAGATATCTCGAGTCTGGCAAGAATCTGGTATATCTCGATTGAATCTTTAGACATTCAAAACTTATGGGATGCTCTCCATGTTAAAAAGCACCACCCCGGTATGGAACTCCTTTTTTCTATAGCTATTCTTTGGGCTATCTAGTTGGGCAGAATTGGAGTGGTGTTTTTATTGGAGCATTTTTACATAAAAATGTAATTTTTCATGCCAAGACCCTTATCGAGTCTTGGTCCTTGTAAGTTCCCTCTTCCCTTGTGATTTAATATATCTGGCACGGATGCCTTATCGTGTTTCCCCCCTTTTTGGTATCAAAGAAAAAACTCTTTGACCACTGCAACAACCTCTTGCCCCCCAACAAGTCCTGGAACTCCTGGAAGAAGAAGACGGAAACTTGCCCAAACCTGATGAACCATCCATATTCAGCCAATAAACCACCGTGAGGAACTCTGACAACAAAAAAGGTCTCACCAATTCTGTCCTTTGCAACCTAGATAATCTTGGCACCACTCTAGCAGTCCACCTTGAACACTCTTGCGAGGACCTCTTGCTCGTCTCATAGAAGTGCCTAGCCACAACTGCCCCAGTGACTTGATCCCCTTCTACCACCTCCCCACCGACCTCAATCGAGTGTGTCAAGTTGTGTCTCCTTCATCCACTAGACGCAACATGGAAGAGTGAAGTGTAAGCATTCCCTCCTATAACAAACTTGTCTTGACTGCTACAATCACTCCACAGCTTACTTCTTGTCCTCCTAGAGAAAGATATGATGCTACTCCTTCCTATCCAACCTCTCCTATTCCAAGAGCTCCATGGAGTCCTCCAACGCATCCAGAAGAGGCACCTCCTATGCTCCCATCCTCCTATCAACCCGCCCAATTTGCACCTCCAATCTGACCTCAATCAACATCTTTTTTTGAGCCAAAAAGGGGGAAACACTCTGGAAGTATACCCATCAATCAACAACTTATGAAAGACCTCATGCATCATCACCAACACCTTGCAAGCTGACCCACCATAGAGAGAGATCTCTCTATCAAAGGGAACCCTATCATGAAACCCATCCTCCAAAAGCCATGAGTGCTTGAACTGGAACATTCCTCCTACACGAGACCCCTCACCAAAGTCAGCAAAGTCCCATGGCACAGAAGCCAATGGGAAAGCCTCCAGTAGCTCCATAAAGCTAAGAGAACGATCCAAGCGAGACTGCATCGACAAATTCTGCTAAGTGTAATGGGAGTTGGTAGCATTCAACATCTCCAAGGAGAACTCACCAACAAAATTAGCAAAGAGTGGGGGCCCAAGTTCTGCTCCCCTCTCTCGGTATCGATCCTTCGTGAATACCATGACATTGAATTTACCACCCACCAGCCGCCCCAGCTCAAGAATCTCATGCGAACCATCCCCAGCTCATCCCACAACCCATCACAGTCGGGGCCCCAAATGTCCCATAGAGTACCGAGAATAATCTAAATGACACTGAAGCACCATAGAACGTGAATGACATGTCACCACCAAATCACGTAGCTTGAGAAGATCACCCCCACCCCCACGGCAAAATTGCCTAATGCACCAACCAAGGGGACGACCCGAAACTCCAAGAGCCCACCACCGGACTCCCAAGTAAAAAAATCCCACATCTCCAACTTAGTCTCCTACAAACAAGATACATCTACCTATCACTTGCCAAGAAACAAGATACCCACCGCACTTCTCTTATTCAATTGTAGTAGGCCCCGGACATTCAAGAGATTAACCTCATCTAGCAACCATAGGGGTCGCCACCACAACCTCCACATACCTTGCAACAATGTCCCAAAAGGACATCTCCATCTCCCCATCCTCGCTCGAGCCATGCTTGTCATCCTGTAGATCCCTCACTTCCCAAGTCGCCTCATCTGTCCCACACCTCTTCTGTTGGGACAGTATTTTCACAGTGGAGAAGACCTACAAAGCTCTGAAGGGTCATGAGACCTACGACCCAAGAGGGTGTGAGGTTGTTTGCAAAAAGATCTGGAAATGGAAAGTTCCAGCTCAGGTGAAGGTATTCCCTTCGATCCCCAGAAGGGGCAGAATCTTGACGGGTGAAAACTGGTGTGCCTATTTCCTGGCTTCGTCCAAACTTGCTCCAGATGCCATGATGAAACAGAAGACTTGGATCACCTTTTTTTTCAAATTCAGGTCATCTGCAGAAGTCCGGCCCCTGTTTGGCGATCTGGCGATCCAATGCGATGGGTTGAATGGTTTCTGGGAGGACCTTGGGGAAGGTTGGAGAGGTACTGAAAAGGAGCGATCTCGGCACATAGTGGTCATCTGGGTTATTTGGATGGCTAGAAATGTTGTGGTGTTTCCTGGGGACAGATGGTATGGGGAAAATGTTCTTGTCCATGCAAGGGTGTGGGCGGATGGATGGAATATGTAAATTATTTTTTCGTATCGTAGAGCAGTGTGTTAAAATTGTAAATTCCTTTTTTGGTGATAAATGATGAAGTTTTTGGGCACACACCTACACAGTGTAGGCCCTTTTTCCTTTAAAAAAACAATCTACAATAGACTAATCTGTTTATTGAGGACATGGCACACTCTTTTGGCCAGATGCTTCATCACAATCAGATTAATGACATTGGAGAGATCTCTAGGCTTGAAGTCCTCCATTCTAAGGGTGACATCCTTCTTCAACATAATAAGGATGATAATCGTATTCAACCTTTCAAAATCAAAGTTCATGCGTACTCCTTCAATATATCCATTATGTCCTTTCACACTACCCTTGAAATTCTTTTGAAGAAGAATACTAGAAAGCATCCAGGGAGCAACCCGCATTCAACTCATCAATCGCATCACCTACTTCTTGATCAGAAAGATCATGGGTTAATAACTCAGCTTCTTTTGACCATAGTTTGCTAGCACCTCTACCGGACCACCTCGAAAAAACCTCCATGCCATGCTTACTGAACTTTCTAAACAATTACACTTTAGTTTTGCTAATTTGCAATGTTGCAAAAGTGGGTATTCGATATCTAGTCAGAGGGGTCACTGGATTAAGAATTATTTGGCATTATTTGATTATGTATTTTTGATTGAATTTAATGGGGCTACCCCCACCCTTATTTTTTTATTTCTTAAGGTATTTTTTGAAAATGCATGGGGGTATTTAGATCACTATATGACACTATGTTTTTTCTGAAGTCAAAGGAGGGGGTAGCACGCATATGATCTCATTCAAATGTCGACTTAATTTGAGACTCCTATTACATCCATCGAGCTTGTCAAATTTTAACAATCTCAGAATTGCTGAAATCAGCCCATTCTAGATAGATGAATTTGGAATGTCTGTTTCACACAAAATTTGAATTACAATATGTTGTCATCTAGTGGACTAAATTCCCCTAGGAGTTTTCAGAAAATACCTTAAGAATTTTAAAAAAATAAGGGTTGGGGTAGCGAAGTTGACTCCCTCGGGGCAGCCTCATTGGACCCTTTTTAATTATTAAAAACATAAAAATATATAACGCATACGTACATACATACATACATATATATATGCGCTCAACATTTCAAAAAAGTTAACAAGATAATAAAACCAATTGAATATTAAACAAAGTCATGATGTATAAATTGGTGTCTTTAATTCCTAAAAGAAGATGCAATACATCATAACTTCTATCCGATCATAGTAATTGGAGCCATTACTTTAAAAAAAGACCACGGGGAAACTAAGATGTTGCTTTGACACTTTTTTGGTGATATTGGGACAACTTAGAACCCTTGAAAATAAAAAATAAATAATGTATTTTATTCATCAGTCAATTAATAGTCGGTCGAATGGACGACTAGTCGAACCAACTATTCAGTCGGACCAAATATTAATCGAAGCCTGATTATTCAGTCGATCACCTCCCTGCACCTCATAGTCAAACCGACTTATGCAACAATGCTAATTTGCATATCCTTGTGTCTGTGAATCATCTACCTTAATTGGGTGCATGAGGTTCCTCCTTGTTCTTCCACTGGTATAAGAATGAAAAAAGGTTGTATTAGTATCCCCCTCCCTCAACTTGGTGTTCATGGAAAGCTGCTCCCTATCTAGTTACTTTTCTTCCATCGTTAGCTTTTCTATAATGATCTCTTAAGCTCCTCTGTGGAGCATGAGCATTCTTTACCTTGTCTGATCTATCAATCTTTTTTTTCCGGAAGAAATGATCGATCAATCTTCTTTTACACAGTTGTACGCCTCTATCCCTTTTATATTTAATAAGTCTCTTGTAACCATGGGGATATTTTATCAAGGTTGCAAGCTTAGAGAACAACTTGAATACCGTTGATTCCTTAAGAATTTGCATCCTATAGAAGTCCTAGATCACCAGTCTGCATCATGGCTCCATACACCAAATGTCCCTCCAATTTGAAGTATGAAAATGGACATATCTCGAACATGAAGTATCCTCATCGATAATAACTGAATTGTTGTAACTTCATTTTATAGAGCAGAATCATATGCAAGCTTGAACAAGAATTGCCTCCTATCGTACCTACACTTGGAGGGTCAAAATGCTTTAGTTGTAGCTCTCCCAATAACGTCTAGATTAAAGTGAGCTGGGGCGTCGGCCTCTTAAAATTTCACGTTTTTTATCATTCACAATTCATGTGACGTCGAAATACCACTCATAAGGTGTGGTAAGTGTAAAAGCTTCAGCTTGACCTCCTTCAACTTCGACCATAACTACTACCTCACAGTTGCATCGGGTTGATCCCAAAACCATAGTAACCACAAAGTTGATGTTGTAGATTCTCCTCTTGAGAAACACAGTCAACATTCATCTCTGAAGATAAGAATCCTGAATATCGAGGAGGTCTCCACAGTAACCTATCAATCTAAAAAGGCATCCTTTATCTGTTTAGTTATAAAAAGGGAAGAGTTCCCTAGTCACCACCCTTGTTATATTGTGAAGCTCATACATATTTTTTTGAAAAGTCAACAGATGGCTGTTCAATGCAATCTCGCTTGGACGTGCTTTGGATTCTCTAATGATGCGATGAAGTTTGGCCCCGGCCTCTTGTGCATTCATGGTTTATTGGTCGAGGAGTTGTGTAGGGCATAGGCTACTTGGGGAGTTGGTTGATAATTGGCCAGTGGGCATCTCCTATAGGCGTCCATTAATGCATGTTGGTGGGGTGTTGCATTTCTCCTCTGTATTCTGGTCTCGGTGAAGGAGATCTAGATATGCTGTAGATCCTTCACGACGGTGAGGGAGGTTCTCTCCCAACTGAGGGAGGTGGTGGTAGTGGTGTAGGACAAGCTTTGCTTGGGAGGGTTGTTCGATGTGTTGATAGAGATGAAAGGCATGTCCAAGCGATTCCATCGCGTCTACAGTACAAGGATGGGCACACGATTTCTCTCTGAAGGTCTTTGTCCTCCTAGTGGAGAAAGTCATGGTTGCGGTGTCCTTGGTGAAGTTGGAGGCAGGAGGGTGCAACAGTGTCCTATAAACGTGGAGTAGGTTGTGGAGAAGTTGAGGGCAATCATATGGACTTTGGCTTTTTTTGGCGTGACAGGTGGCCCATCATGAAGCGATTTGGTTACAAACCATACAGCTCTTGGGATCCTGTCACCTTATTTTATCTGATGACCGGTTCACATTTAGCATTTGTTGTCAATAAGGGAGAGTCTGAGATGGCAAATCTATCCCTCAATGGGTGTGTCGAGGAGGTGTTGAAGATCGTAGCGATGAAGGTGCAACACGTGCTTGTTGGGGTATCCCTATCTACTAATGAGGTGGATGAGTGGAACCTCGACTTCAGAAGGGCAAGGGAGTGCTGCTGCGGGGCCCCTAAGAAGGGTGTTGATGGTAGGGACGCCATACACCAGCAATCTCTACCCTCCGAGGATCCCGACGAATTTCCCAGCTCCTCTAGCATCAGCACAAGCTCCTCCGCACGTTATTCCGAGAGCTCAGACCTGAACATAGGGAAAAAAACCATGTCCATCCCTGATCTCAGCGATCGATACCTCCGGATCGGCAGTGAGCACCAGCAACCGCGGGTATCTCACTCCAAGAACACCTCCCTCACTCCATTCATCATGCCAGAACTTGAACCCCCTGCCATCGCCAACCACCGATCTCAAGAACCGGTCGATCTCCCGAGAAACCCCACAGATGCCACGCTAAAAAGTAAGAACGTGAAGGCTCGGGCTCCCTAGCGTTGGAGAGTGAGGCTCCTGTCATATAGATCCTCCAGATAACATTGCACCCCAAGTTGCCACAATCTCCTCAGATACGAGTCACCCATCTACAAAGGAGGGTCGTGTTCATCTCCTCCAAGCTGCGGACACCAAGACCTCCTCCGTCCACTGATCTGGTTACCAATGTCCAGTCAACCAACGGGATCCCATTTGATCTCCCCCCTACCCCCCCGAAGCCTAAAAGAATCTATGCATGATGCCCTCCATTCTTTTTCGCACCCTGGATGGGAGCAGTCTGGCTAAGAGGAAAAAGATGGGTGTTGCCAAAAGGACAGTTTTCAGAAGCACCAGTCTACCACCTCTAGATAAGCAGACAGATTTCCAACCAGCTAATCTCTGCTCCATTTTCTCAATTAGTGGTAACCAATCCACCGCCTTCATCCAGCCTGCAATCAAGGGAGCTCCAAGATAACGCACCGGGAGCTGCCCACGGGAAACCGTAACCATTCCTGATAAGTTCTCGAATACTCTTTGGTCATCCCAAAAGTTACGAACTCCGAATTCTCCTGGTTGATCATCAACCCCGAGACCGACCCAAAAAGTTCCAACACTGCAGAAAGGCCTCGATAGTTGGATGGGTTGCCCACAACCAGAATGAGAGTATCGTCTCCATACTACAAAATAGTATCGTCATCTCGCCCTTCGAATATCCTCCAAAAAAAGCCCCTCGAGACAACGCGATCAATTATCACAGACAACGCATCAGCAGCGAGGACAAATAGGAGTGGCACCAGGGGGAACCCCTGACGAACCTATTGCAGCTTAAAATAGCCGCCCCTAGGCTGCTCATTTACCAATACAGTACACGAGGTAGCCATAACACACCTCTTCATCTAGGAAATCCACCTGTCAAGAAAACTGCATCTATGTAAAGAAGCCCAAATGAATCACCAGTCAATGCAGTTGTATGCCTTGGAAAAGTCCACCTTCCACAGTACTCCCTTGGTTTTGTTTCTATGCCAATCAACCACAATCTCAGAGACTAGGATCACGCTGTCCACAAGCTGCCTATCCGAAAGGAACTCTGAACCGATGAGATGACCTTGTTCAACACCGCCTCATACGGTTTGTCAATGCTTTGTCAATTATTAAGTAAATCGCATTTGAGAGGGTTATGGGCCTGTAATCTTCCACCCTCGAGGCCACCTCCTTCTTGGGAAGCAAGAAAATGAAGGATCTATTGAGTCTGTCAAAACTCCTATTCCCTTCTGTAAACTCCAGTACCACCTCCAAGACCTCCTCCTTAAGAAGGTCCTAGAACTCTCTATAGAAGGAGATCGGGAACCCGTATACACCGGGACATCCATCAGGGTTCAATGCGAACAAAGCTTCTCTCACTTCCCTGATCTCGAACGGTCTCATAAGAGCCTCTACATCCTCCTCACTGATACTTCGCACCCCCGGGCTATGTGCCCCTGCGTGGCACCCGCCTGCTCATGTTCTTGAAATATTCCGTGATCGCACTGGCCACCTCCACCTCATTTTGCACATCTTCTCCACCCACCTCAATGGAGTGAATCATGTTCCTCCCTCTATCATTCGCCACATATGAAAGGACCTGGTATTCATGTCTCCCTCTTTGAGCCACCTCTACCTTGATCTCTATCTCCATTCCACCTCCCTTTTTTATCCTCTTCCTCCGAGTTTTTGTTTTGCACCACCCCTCGATTAATTATTTCTTCCATGTCCAGATCCCTCTTGTCCTCAATCGAGTCTAATCTCACGATCTCCTCCTGAGACTAACTCATTCTCAACCCTCGCTCTGCCCTTATGACCCGTCTGAATTCAAGAAGCTTGTGTCACAACGTCGTAAGCTTTATTTCAAAAACCGTCGCAGCGGATCCCTCCCCAGCCATGTTCTTCCAGATATAGCTGACCAGATCACGGAACCCATCCTCCAGCAGCCAGCTTTTCTCGTATCTGAAGTAGCATGACGAGCCTCTACCATTGCATGGGTCCAAGGAAAACATTTCCAACGCATCAATCGACAGCAAAAACCTGTCAATCCGTGATTTCGTTGAGGAGTTCCTCCACGTGAATTTACAGTTTGTAGCATCAAGGGACTCCACGCTTAGCTCCTCAATCGTGTTTGCAAAGCGGGCAAAACCAAGTTCATGCACGCCTCTCCCACCAAGTCTGTCTTCCATGTACAACGTGACATCGAAGTCGCCCCCCCCCCCACCCATGTGGTACCCATAAAGTGATCCCTAATGTTTCTAAGCTTACCCCACTGAGCGTCATTTGTCGAGGCTCTCGAGATCCCATAAATTGATGACACCGCAATAAGTGATTGGTCCGTCTTGTACTCCAGCATAACAGAGATTGAATGCGCCATCTTGACTTCATCAATCAGGCCGAATAAACTCCCGTTCCACACAACCACAATACCCCCAGAGGAGTCGTTAGTTAACACTAACTTTGAACTCTGTAAGCTGGGGCCGGATACAGAGTTCCAACCCACACGCTCCCGGAAATCAACTTTGGTTTCTTGCAGATACACGACATCAATGCTCCAGGCTCCCAAAAGAGATGCGATAGCTAGTCGTTTGTCCGGTTGGCACAACCCCCGCACGCTCCACGTCAAGAACATCATTGGTGAATGATGGGGAGACTCCCCACCATTACAATCCCGACCCTACAGGCAACATCAAGATCAAACTCCTTGTCAGAGCCGACTCCTGTCCCAAGAATTATCCGTGCACTGGATGTGACCATCGCACATTCCTCCCTCCCAGGCTGGCCCTTGGTAGGCCTCTCATCATTGTCTACATCGGTTGCATTTTCCTCTTCTTCTCGAACGCTCTCCAGCTTGCTAGTCTCCCAATCATACCCATCAACACGGCGTCGCTTACGGAAAAAACACTGCACTTGGGTATTCACCCTCGATCCAGCAGACCCGCCTCTAGAAACCGAGACTCTCCTGCTGGCTCTGAGGAAATCAACTCCAAGCACCTTTCTAAGCTGCTGGACAAGCCCCTCTACCGTCATATGCCTCTGCTCATCCTTGGCCCATCGTTGCGACCCAAGAGAGACCCCAAAAGAACTACCAGAGGGAGGCCCACCACCAACGGGGAGAATGTCAATCACCATATGATGGGGCGCCAGCATGGTCTCAGACCCATCAGATCCACTCGGGAAAGGGGACATCGCCAGGGGATCGACATGGGGGCACACCGCCAACTGCAGAAGAGGGGGGACCTCCAGCAGCATCCTCCATCATCAAATCAGGCGTTGAGAGGAGATCGTCCATCAGGTCAAAGAACTCTTCGAGTTCAGAGACTACCGATCCAAAAGATCCAACCGAAGGAGACATATCGTGGATAATCGGGCGATCCAACTAAGGGAGTTGGCTTGGGGCATCTCCGTAAGGCGGGGCTCTAGATATACCATGACTCGAGCCCTAACGCTCTGTCGATTTAGGGTCCGAAAAATTCGGGTCCAAACCACGATCCGAAAGTAAAATCCCTGTAACAGGAAGGTGAAGCGACAAGGCACCTACTGGAACCGCGTGCCACCTGTATCAAATCTCTCGACTACCACGTCCATCGAGCCTCGTGCCAACCATCGAGTCGTTGCATCATACACTGGTGTCGGATCACCTGCCAGAGAGGCCACTCCCTCAGCCAACGACCGCTTCACCAGTGGCGCCTCGGGTGGGCACCTGCCACGCGGTTGCTCCTCAAGAGCAACGGACCAGATGGGGATGGGTCTGCGCCCAACTCAAACAGAAGACTTGGTCAGGAAAGGGGGTCTTGTCCCCTTCATCCAGACCACAACCTCCTCCTCCTCTCCAAGGCGAAGCCCCGAAAAGTAAATGTCAATCACCTCACCAACATGTTGCACTGCCTCTCGAATGGTCTCCATCCTCCGACATTGAATCAGCAGACCAAAAAATTTCATCTTCCACTGCGACACAGTAGCGCCCAAGGTGCCATCCATCATTCGCAGGCGGCGCTAATGAGATCGACCCCTCAGCTCAAGCGGCAGGAAAACCTCAAAGGCTCCTCTAGTCGCCTCCATCGCCCCTTTGCTAGAAAGACCCATGATGCCCATGAGACCTCCCGGAAGCTCGAGGAAGTCAATCGCAGCTCCGGTTGCCCTCGCCAGTGCGAGCCCCTCAATAGTTGCTTGGATTCCATGCTCGTCACCTTCGTCGACGAGCATGCCATCCAAAGGATGCTCCACTGTCGCACCCATGGAGAGCAAAGAGAACAACGCTACAAACTCCTGTGGGAGGGGAGGGCTCTGCAACAGCGCCTCGAATGATCTCTTGCCTATAACCGCCGACACACATGTGTGTGCACAACTGTCGGAGGTATCCAACAAGGCCACACCTGCAACACAGAGCCTCTGTGGCCGTGCACGACTTCGACATGTGTGCAATACTTCCGCACCTGAATCTCCAAGCTGGCGCGCCCTCCTTCTGCCTCTGCCACCATTCCTCCCCTCGTGTTTTTGCTCTGCCTTGTTGCCCCCGCGCCGTAAAGCCTTGGTCGCAGACGGCCTCCTCCACGCCCATCGTCCGCACTGTCGCATCCTCTCTCCAACTAATTCTGACAGTGGCCCTCCGAACACCCTTACTCGCGACCTCCGTCCAGCATTCGTTGTGCCCACGCTCCCGCACTCGTAATCCCTCCCATACTCGAACACTCCATCCCCTCTTCTACTTTGAAAATGCAACTGAGCATTGTCTATTATAGATTGTTTTTGTGCCACAAAGGCTAATGATTGATGTAACATCTGGATCCGAATGAACTGAAGCTCCTGACAAGAAAAGGATGTTGCAAGAAAGTTTGGATCTCCAAAGTGGAGATATTCAAAGGTACATATCTCTCTACTCTTTGTTCTCATTAAAGTCAATGTTGAAGTTTCTAATTCAGTTTTTTTTATGTTGCTATCCATCAGGTATTTTATCTATTGCTGTATGTTAGATAAAGCCACAAAATCCCTCCAAACTTAAAGGATCAAAGGTACAATCTTTAACCCTCCTCTTGCTGCCTTCCATGCATAATTCAATACCTTAAATTACCTCTGAAATTAGATGAGAATGTGAAGTTTTACATGAAATTCATTAAAATTTTACAACAATTATATATGTTCTTGATTTCTTAAAATTTTGAGGATAAAAATTTAGGTTTAGCATGCAAATTAACCTAAGTTCAAGCAATTAATTAGCTAGAATTTTTAGCACAGAAAAATAGAAATTTAGGGAAAATGACATGCATTTTCTTCTGGAATCCTGAGAAGGATGAAGCAATTCATAAATAAAGAATCTAATATAAGTAACCGAGCCTCTAAAATTCCTAAAAAAACTCAACCTCAAAGCTGGATGACTTACCTTTATAATTGAAAGCAAGGCTCCTATTAATCAACTGCATGTTCTTTACATCAAGGACATGCTCAATTACTATTTTAATGATAAAGAGAGTCCTAAAGTCGATCATAAGATACTTTGATGCATTTATGACTAAAGATGCATTATTTTTGGATGAAATCCTAATAAGGATGATGTCAATGCTTATAGACTGAACATAATTCATATCAAAATAATGGCATATCCCCCAACAGATGAGCTGTAGGCAACAGCTCGAGATTATGAGTTATTCTAAACATAACAAGCATTAGACCACACCAACCAAGAATTCCAACAACTAACATGGAGGTTCACAGAGTGATTGTTATGAACTTGCTCGAAGAGATAATCATGTGCTATTAACCTCCATATGTTTGGTCCAAGATGGAAAACAATATTGTATCTATGAATAATGCAGTATAATATCATAATTTGGTTGCATGGGTAGAGGCTCCTATAAGAACATATGCCCTAAGGATCTATCTATATAGCTTTTACAGTTGCTTGAGTCGCAATGTGAGGAGGTTTCATCCAGGTTGCAAACTAAAATTTGTCATGGGTTTCTTGTCTACAGGAAAACCTGTATAATATACATATGCACAAATGGTGAAACCCAGAGATTCCTTGCTGAGGAAATCATATGTATATGTGTAGCATTATAACAACATCCTAGAGTGACCCATGAACTAATCTACTTTGCTATCTACACGAGCAATGTCCAAGCAATTCACAGTGAAATGTAATAGCTTCCCGATAACCCTTTATATTATATAACATTGACATCTTATGAGTAAACATCTTTGAAAATATTAGAACTCTTCTCTTAAAGTCAACAAATGATTTCTCAAGATCTTTACGAATAAGAAATCATCAATCAATTGATCATTATGTATAGTCTACTATTCATACAATCTATTATATATATATGATGTTATGGCAAATGATCAGAAAACACCCCTCCTTTGATGTCTCAACTGGAACTGGTACAATTTAGACATGATTCTTGTTTAGGTACCATATAAAACAAAATGATAAATACTAGCTAGATCCATATCCAAAGCATAGATGGTGATCTTATGATTTTAGAAATAATATGTGACCACAAAGACCGATCATCTTCATAAATTAATCTTTTAGGTATACTCTACTATTTATACATATCATCAAAGATAGGTAGTGGCAAAATACCTAGAATTGTAAAGTCGACCATTGAAGAGGTTGAGAAATGATGGGGTAGATGAATAAGTGAAATCAATGCTGAATCAGTTATATCAATAAGATCGTTGATAAAAAAAGACATAGATCTGCACAGTCAACTACAACAGAGATTGAGAAAGGTTGAGGAATGAAGTCAGCGTTGGTGATTCATTGATGACTAATAATTAAGAGTGCCAGTCAAGGTGACCTTTACGCCTGACTGTGCGAGGGTGCGGTGACCCTCAGCTGGGCGGGAGATTAGAAGCCCAGTTAGGGCAGCGGCCGCTTAATGCGCGGGTCTAGGATCCCAGTCTTTTTCTCGGTTTTTTTTCGCGAGCGCTCGCAGTTTTTACGCCTCTTTGGGATCCACAGGTTTTCTTTTAAAGACCAGTTCCGCTGACCCTTGTTCTTTAGGGTACCTAGGCTGGAGGACCCTTGGTTTTAGTTTTTCGAGCTCGTTAGCCCGTACCGGTCGGGCCGGTTTTTCTTTTAGAGCGACTTTTCCGGAAAGTCTCTCTCACCCGTCTTAGTGGCGTAGTTTTGGAGTAGACCTATCCCTCTATTGGACCGCCTTCCAATTAGAGGGCGAGACAGAAGAGCCTCTTTTGTAGGCTACTTCACCGCTTGAGTTTTTGTTTACTTTTCGCCAACACACTTGGCGATGCTACATCAAATTATCCATGTATACATCTGAATCCTCTATGGCTACATCTGAATCAGTTACAGTTGAATCTGGAAAAGTTACAATTGAGATTGGATTGAGTCACAATTGAGTTTGACTAAAGTTGAATTACAGTCGAACTTGTTACATGGGAGCTTGGTTACAGTTGAGTTGGTTCAGTTAAGTTGAACTAGTTACTTTTCCACCAATAATTCCTGACAAAGAGAAAAGACCATATCATGAAAATCATCCTTATCAGACTACAAGCTACTATCACAGTTGTTTGAAATAGCTAGTGGACGTGTTGGGAACTTAGTTAGGATGCATTTTACTCCACCGCATGCCTACGGAGGCACCCCAACCCTAAGGTTTCCTTACTGCCTTAGAGTCATAGTGTGAGGTCTTACTAGACCAAGACCACAGACTGTCCACTAAGCTTGAGAAATTCAACAAGAAAGAATCAAAACATCAAACTCATCATCTACACTTACTATGGTCTATCCACATGACTCACAAACATCAAAAGAAACCTGAATCATCTCAACTATGTCAAATCATTAAATACTCACGAAATCTGGATCATCTCAATTATGATAGGCATTGAATAAGTCATTGAAACTTGAAATTGATGGGGAAGAACGGAAATCATATACATTTTTATACTGGAGTCACACCTTAGAATCATAATATGAGATCACACTCAGATCAAGATCTTAGACTATCCACTAAATCTGAGAGATTAGATAAAGACCAAGAACAAAGACTCAAAACCCACATCTCCAAGATCCATTAAACATTATTTATAATTAAGTAAAAGATGATAGTTTAAATATGGATCATATAATCTATATATCAAAATGATAAATATTGGGAAATTAGGGTAGGATAACTAAGTCGGGAAATTCACTTGCTGAATAACTAGAAAACTTGTTTCATTGCCAATAGTTCTAAATTTAATTGCTAAGCCTTACTTACTTGCTTTCTTTTGGAGCCACTAAAATTTCCTGTTACTTCTAATTAATAAGATTTACTCAACAATTGTTGATGTTCTTTTCTCCCTATTGCATGGATTGCAGGCAGAATACCTGCACCGTGGTATTGGGAGAGTTGAACGTCAATTTCTGAAGCAAAATATATCAGGTATGTATGCTATAGTTTGTTCAAGGTATTATTAGATGCTTTTATTTCTCTTCTGATATGATTGGGATGCATGTACATAATGTAATTTCTGTTGTTACATGTTAACTGCTATGGATATTTATGCAATATAATTGTCATACTGTAGTTCTGTGGCTTATTAGTTAATTTGTGAATGTCATTCGTAAAAAAAAATCCCCAAATTTTCAATCCTTTAATGTGATCTTTAGCGAACATGATACTACATGTGATATGTAAACGGGTATCCCAGATCCGAGAAGGAGCGGGTCTCACAATTGACAATATTATTGGACTTTAAAGGTTATAGCCGATTAGAAGAGGAGTACATGGCAACTTTGGAAAGTTGACATTTTCAAAGCTTATGATTATGTGGATTGGGGCTTTCTTTGGAGTTCCCTCCATAAAAGAAGTTTTCTTGGTGTCTAGATTGTTTGGAGGAAGAGGTGTGTTACCATTGTTTCATACTCTGTGTTGGTGAGCACGCATCCTGAAGGGGGCTTTTTCAGTTGTAGAGAGGCGTCAATTAGGGATGTATGTTAAGGTTTCTCCTTTTTGTGCTGACAAAGAATGTTTTAATAGTGACAGTTGGTGTTCAAAAAAGCGATCATATATGACGTATGTGTTTGCGACTAGTAAAGCGAACCAAATTCCTTAATCGGACCTATGTGAACCCTTTGAGCATACATGGTACGCTTAAACGTAACTAAACGAATACGTGGATAACTAATGTTATTGGATAAAGATCGTAAAGATCTATATATCCGATTATCTCAAATTGTGCCTACTCTCTCTCTCTCTTTGAACCCTTCTGCATGAAAACCTAAAACAAAAAAGCATGTGCCTGCTCTCTCTCTCTCTCTCGTGAAACCACATCACTCTCCTACTCGAGCCCTCGGCTGCACACCACCTCCACCTCCATCGCTCATATGTGTTTTTCACCTCAAATCCTTGCCTCGGGTTGCTTGCTTCGGTCCCTCAACCTTTCTTATCTACTTACCATCTTCTCTCTCTTCGAGAGCCCTTCCACCTGCTCACCATTGTTTGGTATTTAAATCGCATGTATTTTCTTGTTCTGTTTTGATTGTCGATTAATAGTACTTGGGGATTTTATATGGAGATATATACATGGTGTGGCCTTTCTAAAAGTTCTTGTTGTCCATACTCTTGCTCGCATGTCTATGTTCTATTTACGCAAACTTTTACTCTTAAAGATATGTTATTGAGCATGAATTAGAAATTCATTTAGTAAATTTGCTTGGGATCTAGATGATCTTTACTGGTTTTAATAATTGCCCATTGCAAATCATGATCTTTATCGTTATTTGAATAGTACCTATTTTGGATTGGGATAAAAATATTGTAATAGATATACATGTGCCACCTTCAGTACAATTAATGAAAAGTGTGCTCCTAATTCCTTGCAGTATATGCTCGATTTTAAGGATTAACTTGGTTTAATGATCACAGCTGGTTATATTGTGTATTAAAATATCATTACTATGCTCTTAGTTCCTTGTATATATGCTCGATTTTAAGGATTAACTTGGTTTTACGGTTACAGTTCATTATATTTTGTATTAAAATATCGTAACAGTGTGGTATGCAAATAAATTAATCAGTGGTGTTAATTCAATATATCATAAAATCACTTGGTGGGTTTCATTAGATGTAAATTTAATTTAAAATGACACCTTTGGGTTCTTGGCAACTGCGGTAGAGCTCCTCAAGAGAGTCCAAAAAATTATGCATAGTAATGTTATGTTTCACATGTCTGTGGATGTTGTGTTTCGGAGAGTTGGATTTGCCATCCAAAAGTGATTGGCGGTGCACCTTGTTGCAAGTCTCCCATCAATATCTCTGTAAAACAAGATTTTAAGAATGCTCACACATTTTATTCATTGGCTAGAGATTGTTTGCAGCTCTACATGAAACTCTTTTTTCTTCGATTGTCTTGAAGTGCACTTTTATTGCATAAATTCAACAGTAATTTTTGTAGATATTATTTATTTTTTTAAATTAAAATTTAAAAATCACCCAGATATACCCATGCATACCGCTTATTCATTATTTGGTGACTTGTGCAAACGCATATACTATGCATTTTGGAGCCTTGGTGATGACATGGCAAGCCGTCTACGAAAGTTGTTTCAATGGTTATACGGTTCACGGTCTATCTATCCCGATCTCACATCACCCAGATGGTACACTCTAATTTGTGGAGGGTTAACTTCTTGAGGTTCGAAGCATGTCTGCCTTTATTGGAGATCTTCGAGTGGTTTCTCGAGGCTGTGGATAAATAGGAGAGTCAACATTTCTGATGTTCAACCTTTCTGACGAACTACGAAGAGATTGTGATCATGGTATACCCCATCAAGAGCAACCCTTATACTATTGAGCCCCCCCCCCAAAAAAAAAAAAACTAACTAGTAAACTTATATAATTAGATTGTGGTTACCTTTTGAATAAGTGGAAGGTAAGCCGGTTGGGAGAAAGATGAGATGCAGGTCTAGAGGAAGGAGACTTGTGTTGTTACAATCAGTAATGTTAAGTATCCTGGTGTTTTATGTTCCATTCATATTCTACAGGTTGGAGTGCTACATAGATTGGAGGTCGTCTGATCCAGCTTTGGATGGGACAGTAGAGCATTACACTCGAGGATTGTCTGATTGAGGCTCGATTACAAAGCTAATTGAGGATGGTGGACTAGGTGTAGTGTGATTGAGAGAGATTAACAAGACATTACTCATGAAGTGAACGGTCAGACTACAGGGTCGCAAAACGACCTGTTTACAAGCTACTCAAGGGGATCTAAGGCATCTTCATTGAACTTGAGATCTTAACAAGGAGTGGGAGATCACCATCCACGTATTGCCTAGGTATACGTCTGGTTAAGTCAAATTCTTTTAAATTCTAGAAAGATAATTAGATGAAGGAGCGTGCTCTTTGTGGTTGTTTCCACGAATTCTTTGTGTTGGATGCATGCATGGATGTAACAGTGCTTTCCTACTAGTTGGCTCCAAGAGGGGTAGCAACATACATGGAAGCAACGATGATGGCTTTACATACTTGTAGGTGTTGTGGCTTGCTAGGAAAGCTTTGATTTTTCGTAGGAAGCATTTTTATGTGGAGAATGTCCAAGCTAGCATGATTTTTTGTTTTGACTCCTGGTTCTTGTAATTATAAACTTTCACAATTACTGGAATAAGTTTGAATGGGTGAACAATTCCCAAGAAAGTTTATCCTCCACTTTCGGAAAAATCCAACAACAATTATTGTTATATTAAAAAAAGCGAATCAACAAATCACAAGGAGCAACTCTCAAATGTCCATACACAACTTGCTATCATAGTCATGCTAGCCACTGCAACAAGAAGTTAACAAACATCATTCTTTAAACCTAGCCCCTTAACACCTATCACAAATAATAGTCGTAAAACACATCTTACAATTGACTATTGGACGTAAACAGTCGACTATAGACTTCGTATTAAAAAGTCAAAGAATATCTACCAGAGGTAAGTAGTAGAAAAAAGAATCAAAGTATGATCTCTTTAAGAAGAGAATTTTTCACCTCCTAAGGACATACTTTGGATTCTAAGTATAGAGACAAACTACATGCTAGACCATCCTTGTTCATGAAGGGAATGGTGAAGGTGATCCTGAGTATCGTTGATATTCTGAATCTGAGATTCGTGGTGTATCCACTTTCTGCTTTCGACGGCATGCTTGTTCGGAGTTGGAGGGATCAGGAGTTGTTTCGTCGTTTGATAGATCTTGAGAGCATGGACCATTACGTTGGCTCAAATTTCTCGGACACTAGTTATGAAGTATGCCTACAACATATCTCTTCACGGGCATAAGTCCAAGACAGTGATCGTGATAATTGGGTTTGGCGTACTGGGAAATTTACCATATCCATAGTTTACAGAAGGCTCACTCCTCGTCCCATGTTAGCCAATACTAACGCCCTTTTTTACTACATACGCATTTGAAGGTCAAATCCCCATCAAAGTCAAAATCCTCTTCTGGATATTTAACAGGAAGCGGATGGTGACAAAGGTCTACATGATGCATTGGGTTCCTATGTTTGGCACTTGTCTCATGTGTGGTATTTGGGAGGAAGATGTAAACCAATTTTTACATGCTCTTTCACAAGGGATATTTTGTACTCCCCTGGCTGGACACCACATCTTTCAGTGAAATTTTAGAGAGGGCCAAATCGGTGGGAATAATGTGGTCTTTCTGAGAATAGAAACATGGTATAAACCATCGTCCATTATCTAGGTCTTATTAATGCAGAGTTTTTCAGAGGGAGACAGTACTTTGAGAATGTGATTAATTCGGTGTCCTACCGTTGGAGTGTTTGAGATGGGGAGCTTTTAAATAAATTTATTGATCATCTCCACATCTAGTGATCAGCCAATGGTTTTTCAAAAAAAAAGGAACAAAAATCACAAGGCAGGACTCAAATGCCCTTATGCCACCCAACATCTTACCTACGAACAGCCACTGCAATGAGATACTACTAGCAACATTTTCCATGCAAGGTATCCCACAGAACATGACATGGTTCCTTCCACAACAAAAACCCTAAGTAACTGATATAAGACCCAATATCTCCCCCCCCCCTATACATACTGAAGCCTTAGCGCGGTCTCCCATTTATGAAGCATCACATTTCCTATATGAATTGAAGGTGGAGCAATCTATCCAAGAAAAGGCAAAGTCAGCGCATCCCTTTGATCAAAAGGAAAGAAAAAAGGACAAAATCAACATCTTCTTGCTTTTTGTTTAAAAATCAAGGTCCTCCAGGCTATGCATATTGTCGGCGTTCCTATCAGCAAAAGAGGGCAAGTCATGTCTAAAGCATGGCGCTCACTGGCCTATGTACAATATAAGTGCATTTATTTAATCATTTTAAAATAAGGAGGCATTCAAACAGTCTTTTATGTGCTTATCCGATCAGAAAAAATTGGGTCTATAAAAGCCTCAGCGGATGCTTGTGTAAGCATCTAAACAGTTTTTTTTTCATTTTCCCACGTTCTTCACTTGACTTTTCTTTAAATACTGGAATAGTTCCTAAAGGATAGTATAAACTCAAGGATGGAAGTCAATCACTACTACTAGTCATACCGAAATTAATAAATTACTGGTTCATTTTCAGCTAGTACAGTTTGATGACAATTTGTTGCCATTAATGTTATTTGGCCACAACAACAACAAAGTCTTCTCCCACATTAAGTAGGGTCGGCTACATAGATTCGTTGCCTCCATTCAAATCTATTTTGGGTCAGTCTCAAAATTATAAAACCGCTAGAAAGAGGGCTTTAACCTCCGACCTTGTGGTTATTTGGCCACTCAATATAATACATGACCGCATGTCCATGCACAAACAACAATCCAAGTTCTGTGTAGACTTGCATTAGCTAAGTTCACCGCAGACTCTAGCTGTCTGATTACCGTCAAGTGCATCTCAAAATCTTGCCAAAAAAAAACAATTACACCGATATGCGTCTATCATGGAAATCGATGTTTTTGCTCCAGAAAGAGTTAACTTTCACTAAGAATGATAACCTCCCCTTCTTGGACTTTTAGTTCCACGAGAAAAACAAAACAAAAGTCTGATACCAAAATTATGCAGTAGTCCTATTGTTCTAGATGGGCACTTTACTTACCACATTCCAAACTCCTACCATATATTTCTCCTTCATTTCCAATGATCCAGCTGCATTCTACCCACTACCCAACTCCCGCGAGCCCGCCTGTGCGGATATCTCCGACTAACAATCGCATGCTATATCTTGCAAACAAATCCTATAACAGATCATTTGCGACGCATTCAACTAAGATCAATCAACTCCTCCCATCACTGACCACCAAAACTACCAAATGCCGCACCTTTCCCAATTCAAAGGCCATAAACAACACAGAAATCTTTTAAAAAAAGGACCAGAAATCTCACGTTCTCTAACGCCACCAACGGACCTCGTGAGGGGCTCCATCCTGTTGAGATTCCCCACACCTTCCGTCTCCGCGAGATCCGAAACTTCCTTAAGATCCGCGTGGTCGGAGGCACTCTCTTTGGAGGCCAGTCTCGACGCCTCGAAGGCGAAGAGGCCCGCCGCGGCGAGGAGGAGCGGCAGAATCCACCACCGCGCGAGCAGACGGGCGGCAGGGCGGCAGACGCCGCGCAGGGGAGGAGGCTTCCGGCGCTTCCGTCGAAAGCGGGACTTTTTCTTGCCGGAGGGGTCGTCGGGGTCGTCGTCGGAGATGGGGATAGAGACGGAGGCGAACATCCGCAGGTGCTTGGGCGGACGGTGGTCACGAGGGACGCACGTGATAATGCGGGATGGGGCTGACTGCAACTATCCGCGGGAAAGGCAGGTGTAAAGAAATGTTGGGGTTATTTGCTATGATATTCCTGTAAATAAGATTTTGCCTGCCATACCCCCAACATTAATTTTCATGTGATTGATGGTATTTGGCATCAATTTTCTTAAAATAGGAAATGACCATTTTTGTGGTTTGAATCTTGATACTTTACTCAGAAGAATACTGTATTACCAATAATATAGTGAAGAAGGTTTTTATGTTGGAGGGATGCCAACAGATCGGTTTGGGATGGATATCAATATTCTCAAACTCGTACCCATTAATAAAATCACAAATTATACATGTCTCATTTAGTGATTTCTAGACGATACACATATACTCGGCAGATATCCGTGTACACACTGCTATATTGATTATCTTCTCATGATATAGGTCGCATGTCCATCTTGTAAGTTCTACTCTATTAAATACTTACAATAATAATCACGCCTTTAGATTGAATTATGCTAGAAGCAGATGGATCCATTTAATCGTCATGCTTGAGTAAGAAATCAAATTTAATTTCTGGAATAATTTCAAATACTAGCCCTAGGTTTATTTGATACAACTTATAAAGAAACATTCTTGTCCTTGGAATCAATTTATCTTCATTGTTTTTTTATTTGCTCGTATGTCTAGAAGCATGGAGTACTGAAGTGACATGTACCTCTATTTTTCTTGTGGATAAATTTTGAAATTTTTTTATACTCAAATTACTTTATTGTTGATAGAATTTGTGCAGCTAATAATATCCATTTATTTGCACAACCTCATAGATTGACTTCTAGGACCAAAAGTGAAATATATCTCACTTAATATAGCTTCTGTAAGAAGAATAATTAATAACAAACCAATGACTTCTATAAGAACAATCACCACAAAGCTGAAATATTATGAAATCAATTTCAATCCAAAATTGTACAAAATCCAACAAAAAGAAGAAAGATTTTGTTATCTAAGGTGTCAATTTTTGCATGTGCTCCAATCTACATTGATATGAATTCTATTTTGATGGTTAATGATTCGGTAAATAATCAAATGCACTTCCATTTCAACAATGGGAAGAGTACATGATGAATATGAAGAATATGAGCGAACCCTAAAATAAAAAATTTAAACAGAGTTTTCCCTTATATATTGTGATACTTTAAGGGGACATTCGGTTCAGAAATAAGTATGAATAAGGACGGGGAATAAGGAGAATAAGGGTCTATTCTCTGTTCAGATGGAAAGATAGAAAAAAGGAGAATAAGGTAGGATAATGGTAGGTAAGGTGGAATAAAGATAGGAATAGATGTGGAATGAAAAGTGAAATGATGGGATGTGAATGAAAATAGCTGCACTCGAGAACCACATCATACGGAGAATTGACCCCTTATTCCAATGTTTATTCTCCAAACGAACGTATCCTAAAGAAAAAAATTGCTTATATCTTAGAATGCAGAGGAAAGGAATGATCTATGTTAGAAAGTGTAGATTCCATGCAGATCGGATCATATAAATCAGGATTGCTACCATCACAAAAATCTCAAACAAACAAAATGTGACATAGTACTTATCGATCATAAATTAAAAGATGAATTGAGCAAATCACAAATGACATATGAAAACCCTCCTGGATAGAAGCCACGACCATAGCCTTCCAACTCGAGCGTCAACCTAATCCAATTAGGTCTTTCCACTTACCTCGATTGCTTATGCAGGTAACCCAACTACATTACAACAAGTTGATTATACAATGCTTCAATGATTATCGTGTCACATAATATGAGAGATTATTGCATGGAAATTAGGATGGATAAGCACTAGTGTTGCGTGAAGATTTTTCATAAATTTGTGTGCATCATCGTGATTCCTCGAGTCAAGCTCTTGTTTCCCGTCCCCTGATTCATTCAGTTTGATTTTCCTTTGTATTTCATGTTATTTTGAAGATTTTACTAGATTATTTTGTTTATTATTTGTTCTGATTAAAATATAAGAGAATAGAAGAATTCTTTGGAGAATCGAGTGCTTGTACTCAATCTTCGAATCTATAAAAAAAATATGTAGTCGACTTAATATATTTAAGGGTTCATGTTCAATTCCATTTGATGAGATGAAAATGGTGTTCAATTTCAATTCAATGTAAATCTGTAAAAGGTTTGATTCGACACATTAAAGGTTCACTTAGAACAGACTCTCAATAATTTTCATTTTATACTTATTTTATCTTTTATTAAGAAAATTTTGAGAATAAACCTTCAATAATGTCTATCATATACCTTTTTTACTTCTATCAAACTTCAATTGAGATTTGTATATGTGATTTGATTCATAACATTGATTAAACTTCAGCTAAAAATATAAGCTTTATATTTGATAGATAATATGAGGTAACAACTAATTTTTCATAATTTTCACCTGCGTTAATTTATTCATGCATATATATATATATATATATATATATATATATATATATCTACATACACATGTCAAATTTAATTGAACTTTATATGAATCGAATCTAAATTAACCTAAATTATTCATGTCCGGAACTTTTATTCTGAGGGCTCAAGCTAGGGTGGGAGCTCGAGCAAATATGGGAGTTCGATTTCGGAGGGACGGGGGTTCAACTCGACATGATGCGAGAATAAGAAGGACATCATTTAAAAATTTGCTTTATTTTAAAAACTTAAAATTGGTATTTTCTAACGTTTTTTATTAACAGGAAAAAAAATAGTTAAACAAAACATATACGAGTACGATGGTAATTTCAAATAGATAAAAACCAAGGTCTAAGAGTTGGTAAATTTACAAAATCATCATGTAATTTCAAATATCACAAAACTTATCAAGTAATTTTTTTCAAAAAAATACACGAGTACAGTAGTAAACTT
Organism: Ottelia alismoides; assembly: GCA_037367405.1. Taxonomy (NCBI): domain Eukaryota; kingdom Viridiplantae; phylum Streptophyta; class Magnoliopsida; order Alismatales; family Hydrocharitaceae; genus Ottelia; species Ottelia alismoides. Next base: position 271,868 of record JAZKJV010009852.1, read on the forward strand.
CCATATCAAAACCATCTATGTTAACCAATTCCCTTCCAAATCATTTAGGGAAACAATTCAGGAAACAAAAATCTTGTACCATTTATAGTTCATCCAAACAAATTCCCAATTAATCTACATTTTGTTTTTTAACTCAAAACATGTTGAGTAAATACTACTCGAATTTGTTGTCTTCTCTCCAACCGCCGTGTTATATATTTAAATTACACCAGATCAAATCAATATGCTTACACAAGATATTGCTGTTTAATTATAAATTTTATTTTTAGTAATGTCGTTTAAAAAATAGTTGATGTAATGCAATCACATGAAGTATGCATGGTGTGTACCGATAAGAACAAAAATAACATGGGGATGTATGAGATTATATTCTTAAAAATTAGTTTAGTTCTAAGCACATCAATGTAAAGATTTCCGTAAAGCATGCATCATCAACAGAAGAATTCGGTTTAACTAAATCCACTCGGATTGCCTACCTAAAAAGGAAGAGGAGAACCTGATCACGACCACCGACTCGTATCGATTACGATGAACCAGCTCCAACACCATCAAAGTGGCGGATATTGGCACGGCTCAATCAGATCAACATTGGCTCTCGTGTCGAAACAAGTTTGATATGATTGAGTCGTACCAACGCCATACACGCAGCACACTGCAATCAACCCTACAAGAACAATAAAAAGAGAGATTTACAAAAAATCATGTCGTGCCCTAGCATCGCCTGCATGGAGCGAAACTGCCGGGAGAGGCAGAAGAGTGAGGAGATTGGAGGGAGAGAAGGAACTTAAATATTGGTGAGGGGATCATAAGGGGAATGGTTGAGACGTCCAAATCCTTACACATCACATGTAGGGGATTTAGAAACTAAGTGATGAAAAGGCTAAGTGGTTCGTGACATGATCATCATTCCAATTTGATTACTTCAAGCATGGAGAATCTATTAAGAGAAAGGTACATAACACACAGAACCCCGGTTATGGATAGCTGCTATAAAGACAAAAGGAAATGACAACTCGATGAGCTTATTTGCAATGTAGCTCCCCCAGTTGTTTGATGCTTTCTGTTCTAATGCTTGCACGTTGACACACCCCATTGTAGCATCTAATGATACAACTTAACAAAGATCTGTCTCGACCTTTTCCTATATATCCATTTCAGACCAAGATCCACACAAGTTTATGCAGATGTCAAGACGTTCACAATGTTAGAAGTGACGACAGAATTCTCTTGTAAAGTCAGAAAGTGTATCGGCAAGACGATGCCCATGAAAACAGAGGTCAGTGAAAGGAGTGATGCAATACATGCAAGCTAGTGAAGGCGATCAAAAGGATATCGGCAGATTAGCTGGTTGAGCAAAAGCAAAGCCGGTACTTCCATACACTGTAGGTGCTAATCCCTCCTGTTACCACTATCAAGTCCATTCTCTTTCCATTTCCACTCTCTTAACAAGATACTCCTATATCCATCCATCTCTCTTTCTAGGTATTAAACCAAATTTCTACCAAGTATTGAATTGATCAACCTAATGTGAGAAAAGGCTTTGTTGTTGTATTGAATTGTTCAACCTGAAAAAGTCCATGATTACCATCCCTTTAATTTTCAAAATTGCAAAGCTGGTTTAAAACTTTTTGACATGTACAAAGACTAAATAATTAGGCGTGAAACAGCAAGCATCATGACAAATTTTGTATATCAAAAATAGAAACATCTTGCGCAAATAATAAGCTAAAAAGGACCAAAAGTCGGCCCCATATGCCATCAGAGCTCCTGTTCCGACCCACCATGCCCCCTCATCAAAGTTGGGTGGAGAGATTAGGCACTCAGCCTCACCAAACTATGAGACAGGAAGAAGACCAAGATTCCCCATGCCTATCATTACCTCGATGCATCATCAAAGATCCTGAGCATGCATCATTAATATCCAGAGGAAAGAAAAGAAAACCCACCATCACCCTATAAAGTAAAAAATACTAATTAAGTAATGGTTAGTTGGAGATTCGCAGGTTGGTTGAGGCATTTGATGCAATATCTTGAAGGAGTGGCATCAGACATAGATCTCCAGTGTTTTTGGTTTTTATCCAGCCCGTGTGACATGCCACTGTAATGTTACCATCACCCACCCGCATTGTGGATTAGATCTTTGATGAGCAAAAGAAACCTAAATTCACAAAGTAAAAAACCAAATCCATAAAGATGTGTGTTAGGGGAAGTTGGTAGAACTGTCAGATCCACTACTATCCAACTACCCAGGAGAGTAATCTTTTCAGGCTAGCAGTTAAATAATAAAATTATATAAATGGAAGAATCAACAATGTGCAAATGATATCACCATAAAATTAACAAAGAGGGGTTATTGGTTTGGATATCTGTCCTCCGTCAGCTAGCGAGCGAGCGAGCAGATGGTCATTTTCATCTGAGTTGCATTCCTCCAACTAATCCAGATTTGTTCTAAAGATGTAATCCTCACCCTCCAATTCATCGTGCATTAGACAGAATGACGATACATGCAGGCTCTCGCCTTTGATTTCTTTAGTGTCAACTCTCCTGCCCTGAGAAAAGATTTACAATTATACGGTTAAGAAATAGACGTGGACTGCACAACCAAAAAGAACAGAAAAGCATTCAGATAGCAATTTCTTACAACCCTGCAAGTTTGCATATGCTTGTGAGTTCATAGAAATTATATCGGTTCCAAGGGAGATCCTTGTATTTTCATGGAAATTATATTGGTTCCAAGGGAACCCTGATGTTGGATAATTCTAAGGTGTCAACACCAAGACTTGGGAATGGTTGGAAAATGGGTGGCCGTCACTATAAATAAACTTCTTGTAGCTATGGAATGTCGAACTTTCCACAACAGAACTTCCATCGCCGCAAGCTGGATAAACATTGTCGCAAAAAAGCTTTTCTTATTAATTGAAATAGCTTATAATACAAGGTACCTTGTGCTTCATCTAAGATAATAATATTAAGTAATAAATAAATAAAGTCATAATAGAATTAAATATGAAATTATACAAATAATTCAAAAAATATGTTGTAGCAACGATATGTCACCAGATTCTATACTTGTGGCAGTTAAAACTTTGACTTGCGACAGTTTAACCGTCGTACAAATATGTTGCCAAACACAAGGTAGCCAAAGATTTGCAACCATTGTTACTACTGGCAATGGAAAAATTGTTGCATGTAATGTCTAACGACTTTGTAGCTAAAATATATCTTACTTTAGGCAACCAAAAATCCGTTCCAAAATAATCACTCCATGGCTAAAAATTTCATTGCCACAATTCATCATTACTATGGTAACTTGTTGCGATGCATGGAGCTTTCAAACAGCTGGCAGAACCCCCACAGTGGTTGATAAGTCGTAAAAGATGGCATGTAATAATCATGTGACAGAAAACATGTTTTTTTTCTACAAACAACCAACTACATAAGGAGTAAGAGTTCCAAATTATAAATGATAACTAGATCATCACTACCTTCTTTAAAGTGTAGAAAAAATAATGAAATCCCTCTCCAAAGGTGTGCCACTCAAAAGACCAGGTAAACTCATGTGCTTCAAAGATTCTGCATCTGAAGTGGGGCTGCAGTTAAACAAAAGATTTCATGATGCACAGAACCAATCTAAAAGCAACAGAGAATGACTGGTCATGCTGCATTCCATACCTGCCCAAATGAAATTGAGATAAAAACCCCATCTGGTTTTAGAACCCTGTGGACACCTTTAAGCACTGCCATAACCTTTTCTACTGTCTCAGGCCTTGGATTCCACGGATCACCGCTGTCCACAAATAATACATCCTTCGAAATTGAAATGCTTTGCATGAGCAGATTCAATTATCAGCCTGTAGTTGAATCAAATACAAGCTTGATCGAAATAAAATTTACCATTGTCCCTTTCTCGATCACTACATTAAAGGAGTTGTCAGGGAACGGCAAGTCCAACATGTCAGCCTCCAGCACCTGTATACCTGGAGAAGCAGACAGTACAGATTAGCATGAGGAGTTCAGTTCTGCATAACAGTTTTAAATTCAACAGGATACTTGTGAAAAATAACTACTGTCACTACATTTTGACAGATAGTATTTTGGTTTCACTGTAGTTTGGCGTCACACTTTCCAGTGAAGAAACCTAGATTAGATGCAATATAACTGGCAGACTTATTGTCACAATAAAAGGAACTAGAATTTTAACTGGGATTTAGAAAAGAGACAAACCAGCTAATTTCACAAGTGGCTTGAGCAATAACGTTGTATTTGCCTTCGCACTAATCTTAGAAACCACACCCTGATTTTTGCTACCCCATGTAACAAGATTACCTCCAACAACATAGAAACCATTTGTATAGCTTTTATCCTCGTGGGAGCTGGCATAGTTTGCATATGCATAAGAAATAACATCAGTGTGTCCCCTTGGAACATAGAAAAGCCATTTCTCATGTGGCCTCTAATAAATCTAGAAACCCCTGAAAATGTTGTTTTGAGAAATCAGCCTGGAATGTTGTGAGGCAAGTATAAACCATCCACGCTTCCGAGTCCAAAAACCACGATCCGTGGCCAGAGCAAACATGTGTGGAAACAGTTCTGCCAATGACCCTTCATCGATCCAACCATCCGTCCAAAATACAAAAGAACAATCGGCACCCTAGATTGGGTGAAAAAGCATTAGGAGCTGCGGCAGCACTGTACAAATCCCCTTCCAGAAAGTAGCAGCATAATGAAGTGGATGATGTTCCATGGAGCTTCGGGCATGAATTCCACAAATATCATTAATCAACCTAGAACATAAATCTCCAATGTCTCCCCATATTCTCGCCACCCATTTCAACAAGGCATTGTTCAAAGTCTCCAAATGAATCATGACAATTCCTCTCTCATTTTTTGGGAGCGTAACAATGTCTCAGTCCACCAAATGTATCCACGAGACATTCTGACCAGAGATTCCCCAGAAGAACCTCCTCGTGATCACCTCCAATCAACGACAAATCCCAAAAGGCAACAATCTAGATGACATTAAGAACACCAAAATTGCCGTAAAAACAACTTTGAATGGCACCAGATGACCACCCCGTGATAGGCACAACGCTTTCCTCTCGGACAACTTTCGCTCCAATTTCTCAATAACAGGTTGCCAGTAGGCCAAACAGGTACGAGCCCAACACAGTAGCAGCCATAGGTAACAAATCGATAGCAAGCCATGAGCAGTTCCCACTGTTAGGCAACAGTTAACAACCTCTCCATCTAAAAGACAAAACAGGACCACAACATACTTGTCTCGATTAATCCTTGAACCAGAAAGTTCTCCAAAAAGGGTATACTTGGCATCAATTTTAGTTTGATCAATTATTCACTCGAACTACAAAAGGATGGCAAATCATTGTTTTATCCACAAAACGCATATCTCTGATAATCACTTTTCTGCAGAAAACTCAAAGGAAAGACAGATCCAGAGTGTTATAACCTTATGTAGAGATTTATGTTATCTAAGAATGTAATCCTGATTAAAACTTTCCATATAAAAAGCTTAGACTGATATATGATATATAAAATTTTGGATTGATCGTAGATATGTTACCACCACTTCTTACTCGTTAGTAAATGGACAACATGAGAGGTCTTTTTCCGCTGTAGAGAAATGCCATGCAAGGTAACCGCTAGCACCATTTTTTTGCTAGTGGTGAATGCTCTAGCGGTAACTACAAATCAAGTTATCGGAGAAAATGTTTCGGGGTTACATTGCACATGTCATGTCCTACCTGGTCTTTACCCTAAGTGGATGCTACATTCTTCTTTGTGGAGGGTTCACTTTTGGAATCCACATGCATACCATCCTTGATGGCAATTTTCAATGTCCACTCTGTGCCATTTGACCTATCTAAAGAGCTTGCATGTAGGTGAGGACAAGCTTTGGGATGCCCCATCGGGATCTTCCATTACCCTACTAGGAGTATCCCTTGTCCAACGACAAACTTAAACATCCAGATTGGTAATCGTTGTTGCATATGATGGGAAATTAGCATAGTTCCAAAAAAATGGCCGACTAGGCAATTTAGTTGATATGTTTCGTTGAGCCGGGAGATGGCTGACTTGACTAGGAGTAAATGGTCGCTAGTCAGTCGACTACGCACACACCTATACAGTGGACGCACACTGATGCACATCGGTATGTTCAGGTACAATAACAAGTACATTACTGAGAAGGGAATGTATCAAAGTATGTAACGGTGCATGCAACCGTTATGTACAATTGGATGTGGAACTTGTATTTGTGCAATAGCAATTAAACTGATGCAAAACTTGTGTGTTCAAGCATATACCGGTATATACGGCGTATGTACTGGTATGATAGTAATAAAAGTATGTATGAGTTGTTTGATAAGGCCCTTTACAACACACCACTATGTATAATATCATTACAAATTGACTCAATACGGAAAAGATGAGATAACAATCTTGATGACGCTTGTTTTTGGATAATATCATCAACAATTCCAAACAAATCATCTCCTCTAAACATGATCTAGAGGCGTCTATCTTCTTTGGATGTGGTTCAAGGTTAAAGTATGCTTTATAGTTTATAGAATGCATCACAGTTTGTCAGAAAAATAAAACAATTATCTATTTACAAACTTTGACATTGTGTGTATGACTTGATGTTAAGTAACAACTTAATTATACTTTGTTCACTAATCAAAATACTTTAAGAGTGATAAAAACTCTTTGAGGGCAAATGTTTCAACAAACTCCTCATTTTTTTATAATTACAAAAAAAATACAAACGGTTTAATATAGAAGTGTGTTTAATCGCATAATTTACAAAAACTTTCATCTCCCCTGAAGCATACCTGCAAGGGTTAAGGAAAACAAAGCTCCCCTTAACAACATGCACAGTAAGGATTAGAGATATATACAGTGATTTTTTCCTTGTATCTTCTCACAAATTAGAAAAACAATAACAGAAGGTTGTTTCTTCCACATGTAATACAAGTAGAATATGCCTTGAAAAAAATCTCTCCACAATTCTTCCCCTTATTGTCATAAGCAAAAAGTATCACACGAAAATGCAGTAGATAGCAAGAGAAAAAGCACACATGCATAAAAAATAAAGCATTAAAGCAAACAGATAATCTGATACGCGAGAAATTTTAAGTAGACCATAAAAGAATTGTATGTGTATGTCTTATACATAACTCGTAAATGGAAATAATAGAACACCAAAATACTACAAAAATAATAATAGAGTGTTCTTCAAGAGTCACAGGCGAGGGTCTTCAAGGGTCTTCAGGATGATATCTCTTTGAAGATCTTGCTTGATCATCACTTAGATTAAAGTAATCCATAAAGCCGTGTTGTGTCCACGAAATCCGGTCTTTCTCGAACCTTTGATACATCTCATGTTGTTAGTGCAGAATAAATGACAAGTCAGAGTAGATGCCATGATTCAATTGATCTTGTTTAGTGGAAGTTGGAGATTATAAGAACCAGATGGGACTTAGCTCGTTCGGGTTGGGTAGGAGGTGATTCTACTTCGACTTCAGTTGGTTCGGGCTGCGTAGGAGGTGTTTCCACTTCAGGTTCCGAACAATGTGGTTATTCTCAATCTTACAAAATCGCTTTTCAAAAAGTAATCAAAAAAAATATTTGAGAGATCTTATCAAAAGAGTGATTGACACGGCGCATGATGCACATGTGACAATCAAAGGAAAAAAGGTATATAATGCAAATAACAAGATTTCATGGGATTAAAAATAAAATCCATGTCAGCACCTTCCAAAAAAATCCACCTTCACGAGCAAAGATGTATAGTGCAGAATCAAGTTTGATTCTCCTCATCACAACAAAAACAAGAATATCCATGTCATGAGATATTCTTCCAGCCCACCTTCAAGAGCAAAAAACTCCAACCGATGATGCGGTAAATCATTTTGGCAAAAACAATTGAAATACTTATAATGCAAAGGTTCACCATAAGCATTGAAGGAAGATTCAAGCAATTCAAGGCAAATGCTAACGTCAAGATTTGGGTACTCTTAAATTCAAGAATAGTAAACCATATTAGGCAGTGCCGAGGAGAGGGGCAATAAGGGCACGACTGAAAGTGAATTCTTAATGGTTGGCCATAGTTGCCAAACCATCATTGTTGGAGTATTTGGTTATGCGTCACTTATGTGGGAGATGAGTAAATGGATCACTCCATAATCCATTTAGCTCATCCAGTTGTTTAGTCCCTTATGTACCGTCTGTGGGATGTGGAGACTCAGTGGGGACCCCCAGACCCATTGTATCCAATGAGATAAGCAATAGAAGCATCAACCCTTTGAGGCGTTCTCATGTGGTTTCATCTCGCTACTTCTAACAAGAGGCTAGTTTCGGGGGGTGAGTCAAAAGAAATGAGCTACTTTGTCCCCTTCGGGAAAGGCATCAGTCTATCCTCCTGACTTGATGATCAGATAGTTGTCTAGTTATGGAGATCTTGTCGTAGTAGTGACCTTCGTATCTCTACGGCTCGCTCCTAGCTCACCTTCACTCCGCACTATCACTATGTATTCGGGGGATCGCACCCCCGAATATCTAGTAGTGAAACGGCTCCGTGCTTGGATGGTGCGTTCTGGCAATCTTGATCCCCGGGGCTAGGTACGACCCGAAGCACCCTCTGTGAGTGAAGCAAGCAACAATCGCTACGCACCTTCCCAACTCACATCGGTTCGTGCGTGAAGAAAGGGAATACCCGCTGGTCTCTCAATTTCTGCTCACCTTCGCTTTGCCACTCGCCTTCTCCCCTCTTCCTTGCTCTCTCTCTCTCTCTGAGGAATCCGGACGGAGTTGAGGAGAGAAAAAAGGAAGAGAGCCGCGGGAACCTATTCCTTGCGCAAGAGAGAGAGGAGGGAATAGGATGATGTTAATATGGAGTAAGGTTCCACGTTAAATCCTTTGGTTCATATTTTATCTTTCTGTATTTATGCTATGTTTATCATTTCACCTCCGCATTCCTATTTTCTAACAATCACCATGGTGAGTTTCTTCAAGATTAGAGTAGCAAGCATGAGTGGCATCCTTGTATTAACCCCCATCATAGAAACACGAGCTAAGGAACTCAGTTCCAGCCTTGAAAAGAAAATGGTTCTTGCAATTCTGGGAAGTAATCCGCACAATGATCCCATTGAATCAGACGGGGGGTGACTTGCTTCATACCACTTCTTGGTGACATCCAGTAGAGTTGAGAATGTGTTTGTGTGGGGGGGGGAGCTTCATACCAGCTATATATAGAACCCCACACCCATTGTATCCAGTGAGAAAACTAATAGAAGCATCAATCCTTTGAGACGTTCTCCCATGGTTTCATCTCGCTCCTTAGGAAGAAGGGTTCCACGTTAAATCCTTGAGTTCATATTTTATCTTTCTATATTGTATGCTCTGTTTATAATTTCGCTTCCGCATTCCTATTTTCTAAATATGGTATCTGAGCGGGTCGATTCTCGAGAAGTTGTGTTCTTTATTTTTTTCGAGATTCAATTATAGGGTTTCCATTGAAACCATAATTATCTTGTTGAAGATTTCTTATACGATTCAAGTTTTGATTCTGATGCACCAGCAAGTTGGCGTCGGTGGCACCTCCATTGCATATCCCTCCACATGATAGCAAGCTCCTGGCTCCCAGGCGGAACCGTCGCCATAGTCTTCCATGCTGCATCGCCTCCTTGTCATTTGCGTGCCTCCACGCGAATCCACGAGCACTCCCAGATGGCGCTCCTCTCCTGGCGACGCCTTCTCCGCCTTCTCCCATTGGCCTAGTTGCTGCAGACGATTTCGCAGCTTCTTAGGTGCTCCCAGCCTCCAGGCGGAGGAGGCATATCCAGCCTGCGCCTGCGACCCGTAGCCTTCCGCAGATTCCATCTGCATCGCCTCTTCTTCGATCTCAAGCACGAGCTGCATCTTCTCCACTTCTCATACAATGTCGCCAGCAGGAGGTGGCAGCAAGAGGTGCAACGCCTTCACGGCTACAGGCGCAAGAAAGGTCGGAGATCGATGCTCCTCTTTCCCAGGCGCAAGACGACATCTGCGGTGGCAATGATCCTCTTCGAAGATGGGGTTTCCACTCTTGTGGGAACCCTAAAGGGGGGCGGCACATGTTTTCTTCAAGAGGCCTGAGCGGACCTGATGGCCCTCTATAAAAAAATTTGCTTTATTTTTCTATTGGACTGCAGAAAAAACGTATTGCTGCATATTTCAGGGGGGCTGTTTAAAAAACACCAAAGTTAGGTTGAAAAAAAAGGAGGAAAAGAGGCTAAAAAAAGTGAGTGGACTCATTAAAAAAAGAGAAAAATCATAAAAAAAGAGGGAAGAATGGAACGGCTTTAAAAAATATTTCAAAAAAATAATCTGAAAAGCCGACAAAAATGATGATTATCGGCTTAATGATTCATGTTTTCCCATTTTATTGTCTTCTCCCAACATAGTCAATGTCATGTATTCCGACTAGTATGGGAGAAAGGGGGAGTATTGTGTAGAGTCATAGGTTTGTTGCAGATTCAGATGACATATTCCAGACCAGTTAGATTTTCAGACTACACATGTTCAGACTCGATGATCAGATCTCGAGTCTTAGGTTCAGACACGCACAAGGATGCGTTTTTTTTAGATGTGCACATGTATGACATCATTTGTCGTGGTCCCCATCATTCTTGTTTTGTCAACCAGACTTTTATGTGGGCCATAGGGACTCCAAAGTAGAGGATCGATCCCTATATCATGTGGGCAAGGGTTTTCATGTGGTATCATAGGTACTCCAGAGTAGAGTATCATTCTTTGAGCCAGATGGGAGAGACCCAGTTCTCTGACGATGAGACTTTCAGACTCCATTCTCCAACGACTGTGAACTTCGACGAGGATTGCACTCCACGGCTTTTCAGTTCGGCCCTTTCAGAGATGAAGCATTTGTCCACATATTGTGGCATGCAAGAGTTCTCCGTGTAGAGACTCATTTTCAGTTGCGGTGACTCTGACAGGCGTAGTATCGAGCACATGCTCTCCGACGAGGAGATTCTGTTGACTAACACTCCAACCCCTTCGTCCTCCTCTCTTGCACGGTATGAGAAGCAACGTCCTCGACAGCAGCCGACAGTTGTGCATGTTGAGTTGATATTGTCTGTAGTGTCATGTATTGTGAGTTGGATTTCTTTTTCTTTGTCTAAGCTAGCATTGAATGCTCCATCTTGAGGGGGGGTGTTGGAGTATTTGGTTATGCGTCACTTATGTGGGAGATGGGTAAATGGATCACTCCAGATTCCATTTACCCCATCCAGTTGTTTAGTCCTGCATGCACCGTCTGTGGGATGTGGAGACTCAGTGGTGCTATATATAGAGCCCCACATCCATTGTATCCAGTGAGAAAAGCAATAAAAGCATCAGCCCTTTGAGGCGTTCTCCCGTGGTTTCATCTCATTCCTTAGGGAGTAGGGTTCCACGTTAAATCCTTGAGTTCATATTTTATCTTTCCGTATTTATGCTCTGTTTATCATTTCGCTTTCGCATTCCTATTTTCTAACATGGTAGAGCGGGTCGATTCTCGAGAAGTTTTGTGTTCTTTATTTTTTTCGAGATTCGGGATTCAATTATAGAGTTTTCATTGAAACCCTAATTATCTTGTTGAAGATTATGTTGAAGATCTCTTTTTCGATTCAAGTTCTGATTCTGATGCACCAGCAAGTTGGCATCGATGGCACCTCCATAGCATATCCTCCACACGACAACAAGCTCCTGGCTCCCAGGTAGAACCACCGCCATAGTCTTCAATGCCGCATCGCCTCCTTCTCGTTTGTGCGCCTCTACACGAATCCGCGAGCACTCTCAGGCGGTGCTCCTCTCCTCGTGGCGATGCCTCTCCGCCTTCTCCCATTGGGCCTAGTTGATGCATACGATTTCACACCTTCTCAGGTGCTCCCATCCTGCAGGCGGAGGCAGCATGTCCAACTTGCACCTACGACCCGTAGCCTTCCACAGATTCCATCTGCATCGCCTCTTCTTCTATCTTAGGCGCGGGCAGCATCTTCTCCGCTCCTCATCCAGCACCGCCAGCAGGAGGCGGCAACAGGAGGTGCATCGCCTTCACGGTTACAGGCACAAGAAAGGTCGGAGCTCAATGCTCCTCTTTCCCAGAGGCAAGGCGACATCTGCGACGGCAGTGATCCTCTTCGAAGAAGGGGTTCCCGCAAGTGGGAACCCTAAAGGGGGGCGGTGCACGTTTTCTTCAAGAGGCCCGAGCGGGCCTGATGGCCCTTTATAAAAAAAATTGCTTTATTTTTCTGTTGGACCGCATAAAAAATGCATTGTTGCATATTCCAAGGGGTTAAAAAACCCGAAGTTGGGTTAAAAAAAAAGGAAAAGAGGATGAAAAAAGGAGTGGTCTCACTAAAAAAGAGAAAAAAGGCCATAAAAAAAGAGGGAAGAATGAAATGGCTTTAAAAAATGTTTCAAAAAAATGATTTGAAAAGCCGAAAAAAATGATGATTATCGGCTTATTGGTTTCATGTTTTTCCCATTTTCTTGTCATCTCCCAACATAGTTGATGTCATGTATTCTGACTAGTATGAGAGAAAGGGGGAGTATTGTGTAGAGTCACAGGTCTGTTGCAGATTCAGATGACATATTCTAGACCGGTCAGATTTTCAGATTCTACAGTTGTTCAGACTCGACGATCAGATCCCAAGTCTTCGGTTCAGACACGCACATGGATGCGGTTGTTTCAGACGTGCACATGTATGCCATCATTTGTCGTGGTCTCCATCATTCTTGTTTTGTAGGCCAGAGTCTTCATGTGAGCCATAGGGACTCCATAGTAGATGACCATTCCCTAAGCCATGTAGGCAAGGGTTTTCATGAGGTATCAGAGGGACTTCAGATAAGAGTACCATTCTCTGAGCCAGATGGGAGAGACACGGTTCTCCGACGAGGAGACTTTCAGACTCCATTCTCTAGCGACCGTGGACTCCGACGAGGATTGCACTCCATGGCTTTTCAATTCGACCCTTTCAGAGATGGAGCAGTTATCCACATATTGTGACGAGCCAGAGTTCTCTGTGTAGAGACTCATTTTCAATTGCAGTGACTCTAACAGGCCCAGTACAGAGCACATGCTCTCCGACGAGGAGATTCAGTTGACTCACACTCCAGCATGTTCGTCCTCCTCACCTGCACGGCATGAGAAGCAACGTCCTCGACAACAGCTGACAGTTTTGCGCATTGAGTTGATATTGTCAAGGCATTAAGTTTCGATTTCGGTCACCATTTCAGTGAGTGACCGAAACGAAATTTCAACCAAAATTTGGTCTAAATTCGACCGAAATTTCGGTCACTTTTTGTACTAGAGCCCCCAAATTTCGACCGATATAGGTCGTTTCGGCCGAATTTCGACCACTCACCGAAACTGAAATTCGATCGAATTTCGCCGAAATTTGAGCCATGGATATTATCTGTAGTGTCATGTATTGTGAGTTGGATTTCTTTCTGTTTGTTCAAGCTGATCATTGCAAGCTCCAGCTTGAAGGGGAGTGTTGGATTATTTGGTTATGCTTCACTTATGTGGGAGATGGGTAAATAGATCACTCCAGAATCCATTTACCCCATCCAATTGTTTAGTCCCATATGTACCGTCTGTGGGATGTGGAGACTCGATGGAGGGCTATATATAGGCACTCACACCCATTGTATCCAGTGAGAAAAGCAATAGAAGCATCATCCCTTTGAGGCGTTCTCTCGTGATTTCATCTCGCTCCTTAGGGAGTATGGTTTCACGTTAAATCCTTGAGTTCATATTTTATCTTTCTATATTTATGCTGTGTTTATCATTTCGCTTCCGTATTCCTATTTTCTAACATGGTACTAGAGCGGGTCGATTCTCGAGAAGTTTTGTATTCTTTATTTTTTTCGAGATTTGAGATTCAATTATAAGGTATCCATTGAAACCCTAATTATCTTGTTAAAGATTATGTTGAAGATTTCTTGTTCGATTCAAGTTCTGATTCTGATGCACCAGCAAGTTGGCGTCAATGGCACCTCCATCGCATATCCCTCCACGCGACAGCAAGCTCCTGGCTCCCAGGTAGAACCGTTGCCACGGTCTTCCACGCCGCATCACCTGCTTGTCATTTGCATGCCTCCACGCGAATCCACGAGCACTCCCAGGCGGTGCTCCTCTCCTCGTGGTGACGCCTCTCCATCGTCTCCCATCGGGCTTAGTTGCTGCAGACGAATTCACACCTTCTCAAGTGCTCCCAGCCTCCAGGCAGAGGTGGCATGTCCAGCTTGCGCCTGCGACCCGCAGCCTTCAGCAGATTCCATTTGCATCACCTCTTCTTCGATCTCAAGCGCGGGTTGCATCTTCTCCACTCCTCATCCAGCGCCGCCAGCAGGAGGTGACAGCAGGAGGCGCATCGCCTTCACGGCTGCAGGCGCAAGAAAGGTCGGAGCTCGATGCTCCTCTTTCCCAGGCACAAGGCGACATCTGCGGTGACAGTGATCCTCTTCGAAGAAGGGGTTCCCGCAGGTGGGAACTGTAAAGGGAAAAGAATTCATTGCTTTATGAGAGGTCCTAGGGTTCTCTTATATAGGAGAGAAACCTATGGGACAAATTACAAAAAGAAGAATAAAGAAATATAAAATAAGACAACGATTATAAAAATAACTAATATCTTAACACTCCCCCCAAGCTGGAGCGTAGATATCGATCAGACTCAGCTTGGAACAACATCTCTGATAAGGTCCTCTGGAAAGGGCTTTTGTAAGTACATATGTTATCTGGTCTCCAGAGCTGACATGCGTAGTGGCGATAAGACCCTTCTGAATCATGTCATGAGTGTAGTGGCAGTCCAACTCTATGTGCTTCGTCCTCTCATGAAGGGTTGGGTTGTTGGCAATGAAAAGAGCAGCATGATTATCACATTGGAGGTGCATGGGAAGAGGCACCTCTATAGTCAGGTCAGTAAGTACATATCTAACCCACGTCATCTCTGTGCTAGCCTGCGCCATGGCCATGTATTCCGACTCAGCACTTGATCTGGCAACCACAGTTTGCTTCTTACTCTTCCATGACACGAGAGAATTCCCTACAAACACAGCAAAGCCTGATGTAGACTTTCTATCCTTTGGACACCCAGCATAATCTGCATCTGTACATGCTGTAACTGAGAGAGATGTGCCTCTGTTGAAAGGTAAGTCCCGTACCAGGTGAAGTTTTCAGGTATCTCAGAATCATATAGACTGCATCCATATGCGCCGGTCTAGGTTGCTCCATAAACTGACTCACTTTGCTCACCTGGTAATAGTCACATATACTAGCTTGCCAACAAGCTCTCTGTACCTCCTCTTGTCGACCTCCTCAGTATCATCATCATAGAGCTTCATGCTCGGGTCAATAGGAGTAGTGGTAGGTCTGCCACCTGCCATGCCTGATTCTGAAAGAAGATCTGTAATGTACTTCTTCTGGGTCATCACAAGACCCCGCTGGTTCCTGGCAAACTCCAGTCCAAGGAAGTAACGTAAGTGTCCAAGATCCTTGGTCACAAACTGCTGACCTAGAAAGTCCTTGGCATCCTGAATGCCCTGCTCGTCATCCCCTGTAACAATAATATCATCAACGTAAAAAAGAATGACAATAGTACCTCTCTGGGTCCTCTACACAAACAAGGAGTGATCAGCAGTCGATCTCACAAACCCTTGTTGCTCTATCAAGTCCGAAAGCTTCTGGAACCATGCTCTTGGACTCTACTTAAGGCCATAGATAGCCTTGTATAGCCTGCAAACCTTCTGACGCTCCCCCTCAGCGGCAAACCCAGGTGGTTGCTGCATGTAGACCTCCTCCTGTTAATCACCATAGAGGAAGGCATTCTTCACATCAAGCTGATACATGGGCCAATCGTATATCACAGCAACAGAAAGTAGAACACGTAGAGTAGAATGTCTGTCAACTGGAGAGAAAGTATCCTGATAATCCACCCCATATGTCTGGGTGAACCCACGTGCTACAAGTCTCGCCTTATAGCGATCCATGCTGCCATCTGCACGGTGTTTCACAGTGAACACCCATTTGCATCCCACAACAGATGCATCGACTGGAGCAGAAACAAGAGTCCACGTGCCATGTGACTGTAATGCAACTATCTCCTCCTCCATGGCTAACCTCCGCTGACTGTCTTTTAGAGCCTCCTGATATGTCCGTGGTATCTCCACAGCATATAGTGCCAAGGTAAATCTCCTGAAATCCTCTAGAGTCTGCTCAAGGAAACTTGGGCTGCAAGAGGATAAGTAGCACACAGTCGTTTCTGCTTTTGCAAAGCAATCAATACACCAAGATCATCTGCCAAGTCTGTGACCTGTGAGTTCCCCTCTTGAGAGGGCACCTGCTCATCCTGTATGGAATCATGCTGCATAAACAACTCATTAGTGCCATCAGTAGAAACAATGTGCTTAGTACATGCATGAGGCGTGTTGGATAATGGGCAAAACCTGTGAGCACGGGGAACCGAGCGAGGCCTACGAGGAAAAACATGTGGCAAAAACTGAGTCAGAGTAGGAGGTGGAGCCACAAGAGCAGGAGGTGGTGGTGGTGGTTGAGGAGGTGGCGGTAGAGCAGGAGTAAAGGGAGGCGGAGGAACGACAGTAGGAGGTGGAGGTATGTAGATCTCATCGTCAGAGTCAGATGGGGCTAGTCTGTCACCTGTAGGAGAAAAATACATAACATACTCAAAGAAAGTAACGTCAGCACTGACAAAGTACTTTCGCTTTAACGGATCAAAGCAACGATACCCCTTCTGGGTATGAGAGTAGCCAACAAACACACACTTGACAGCTCTAGAAGAGAGCTTGTCCCGACCTGGAGAGACATCATGAATAAAAGCAACAGATCCATATGCACGAGGTGTAAGGGAGAAAAGATCCTTCTCGAGAAACGCAATTGAGAAAGGAATCTTCTCTCCCAACACAGACGAGGGCATGTGGTTCACCAAATAACATGCAGTAAGAACAGCATCACCCCAGTAAGAGTGAGGAGCATGACTCTGTATCAACAAGGTTCTGGTCACATCAAGTAAGTGACGATGTTTGCGCTCGGCAACACCATTCTGCTGAGAAGTATATGCACATGAGGTCTGTTGGACAATGCCAAGAGATCTAAAAAACTCATAAAGCTGTAAGGTGCAGAATTCTAAGGCATTATCAGTGCGAAGATATTTGACATTAGTAGAAAAAATATTCCCTACTTCATTAATAAAATATTTGATCATGGATCCAGCCTCAGACTTATTCTTCAAAAGAAATATCCAGGAAAGTCTAGAAAATCATCAACGGCAACAAGATAAAAACGATGTCCCTGATGATCAGGAACACGACTCGGACCCCAGATATCTAAATGAAGGAGCTCAAACAGCTGAGAACTGCTCCGACTCTGACGGGATGGAAAGGATGAACGATGATGCTTCCGAAGCTGACATGCCTCACACTGAAAGGAGGATCTCGTGGAAATCTGAGGGAGAACATGGCATAGCTTCTGCAGAGGAAGGTGGCCAAAAGGAAGGTGCCACAGATATGGAGAGACTGATCCAGTAGGTATAGTGGAAATGCCAACATGAGAAGGTTGGACCAGTCTGTAGAGTCCCTGCTGCTCACGGCCACTTCCAATCACCCTGCCCGTGAGTGAAATACAAGAGAAGATGGATCAAAGATGGCACGACAATGTAGATCCTTAGTAATCTGACTAATGGAAAGTAAATTCATCTGAAAGTTAGGAGCATATAGAACATTCTGAAGATGCATAGATGGCGTCAGATGCACCTCCCCCTGTCTTGTAATTGGTAAGTGGTCGCCATTGGCAATGACAACCATCTACTAGGTGGTATGGTCCTGTAGAACTTCAGTTGTGCTATGTCTTCACAAAGATGATGAGAAGCACCAGAGTCCATAATCCACTCTGTTATATATGCACCATGACTATCAGTGAATGCATAAGCGATACCTGAGCAGCTCGAAGAGGCTCTGTATGTGGTTGATGTATCTGTAGTGGGGGTTCCTGCAGCAGGGGTCATAATCTCTCGAATGCGAGAGACGATATCATCCAGGCGAGGATCTGCCTGGGAAGCAAGAGTATCTGAAGGCTCAATATTTTCAGCTACGCGGCCAGAAATGGGATATCCATGCTTCTGATAGCATGTATCCTCTGCATGACCCGGTCGACGACAAAAGGTGCAAGGACCACGCGGACGTCTACCGCCTCTGCCACGAGGAGTGCCTCCTCTAGACTGAGTCGTCACTCCTCGACCACGAGAAGTGGCCATAGCTGACGAGGGTTGAGGAGTGGCCATAGGAGGCATGATAATCCGGCTAAGCCGGCTATAGACCTCCTCATGGGAGGTATGGTAGCTCTAGTGAGAAGCTGAGTACGTGCTGCATCATACTCTGTATCAAGGCCGACCATGAAAACTCCAATCATTGTGGAGTTCCTATATGCCTTATGTTGCTCAAGAGATGTCGTAATAGGCATACAGCTATGTAGCTTCTAAAACATGCCACGAAGTGAACTGTAGAACACGTGCAGAGGACGACCATTCTGCTTGGCCTTGTAGATGTCAAACTGTAACTGGAGAATCTTGACCTTATTCTTCGCTTGAGCATAGGTGGAAGCCAAAGTGTCCCACATCGCCTTGGCGGTGGGTTGGTTCAAAATATCATTGGTTATCTCTGCGGTGAGTGTCCCACATAGCCAAACGCATGCATATGCGTCATCTTGCTTCCAAGAAGCATTTTCCCCAATTTTATCCGTTGGCTCTGAATCTGTCAGGATGTGCTCCTTATTGTTGCACTACATTAGAATGAGAAACTGTGTGGACCACAACTCATAGTTGGTCTCATCCATCTTAGCGATGGGAGTCGGGCCCTTGAAGGCTCCAGATAAGAAAATATCACCATTGTTCTCTGACATGATGGTAGAATGACCAAATAACGGAACTCAACTGGGGAGTAGACCGATATAGACGAGTCTACACGATCATATTGAGGATTGATTGTACGTATAGACTCATACAACCAACCTCATCAATCGTTGTTGCTTGCTAGGGCCGGAAAACGTGATTTATAGATCAGAAATCATGTTTTCCGGTCAAAATCAGACCGGTTCAGAATCTTCAGATCGTACAACGACTTGCAGAGGGGCAAGGAAGACCACGGGAAGGCCAGCGACGGCTTGTGATGCCTAGATGACGGTCGGGGAGGCCTAGTCGACCCAAGCAGGGGCCTAGCACGACAAGAGTCGCAACTGAAGGCCTAAGGCTGCGGGCTAGAGGATGGGATGGCAGATAGGGTTGGGGTTTTGTAGGGTACGGGAACTCCGGTCTAGGATCGTCGCTCTGATACCATGTAAAGGGAAAAGAAATCGTTGCTTTATGAGAGGCCCTAGGGTTCTTTTATATAAGAGAGAAACCTATGGGGCAAATTACAAAAAGAAGAATAAAGAAATAGAAAATAAGACAACGTTAATAAAAATAACTAATATCTTAACAGGAACCCTAAGGGCCCATTTGTTTGGGGGGGTCCCCCCCACAAACACTTTGAGGGGTTACCCTCCAAAACCCATTTCTCTACCCCTCTTGTGGGGCCCACTCTCTATCCATCAAAAATATATATATTATACCATCATATCGTCTAAAAGTTATAAAATACTCAACTTCTACTCATTATTCCAAACTTCAATACAATCACATCACAACAACTACCCGCTTTTTCAAATTTCAATACAATCATATCACAATAACTACCCACTTTTTCATATTTCAATACAATCACATCAAACAAACCCTCTCAACTCTAAACCCAGATAACCCACTAACCAAACGCACCCTAAAGGGGGGCGACGCACATTATCTTCAAGAGGCCCAAGCGGGCCCGATGGCCCTTTATAAAAAAATTGCTTTGTTTTTTTGTTGGGCCGCAGAAAAAAAAGTATTGCTACATATTCCATGAGGTTGTTGAAAAACCCCAAAGTTGGGTTAAAAATATGAAAAGAGGCTGAAAAGGGGGAGTGGCCTCATAAAAAATGAGAAAAAAAAGACGTAAAAAGAGGGAAGAATGAAACGACTTTAAAAATTTATTTTAAAAAAATAATTTGAAAAGCCGAAAAAAATGATGATTATCGACTTATTGCTTTCATGTTTTCCCATTTTATTGTCTTCTCCCAACATAGTCGATGTCATGTATTCCGACTAGTATGGGAGAAAGGGGGAGTATTGTGAAGAGTCACAGGTCTGTTACAAATTCAGATGACAGATTCCAGACCAGTCAGATTTTCAGATTCTAGATCCCGAGTCTTCAGTTCAAACACGCACATGGATGCGATTTTTTCAGATGTGCACATGTATGCCACTATTTGTCGTTGTCCCCACCATTCGTGTTTTGTCAGCCAGAGTTTTCATATGAACCATAAGGACTCCATAGTAGAGGACCATTCCCTATGCCATGTGGGCAAGGGTTTTCATGTGGTATCATAGGGACTCCATAAAAGAGTACCATTCTCTAAGCCAGATGGGAGACCCAGTTCTCCGACGAGGAGACTTTCAGACTCCATTCTCCAGAGACTGTGGACTCCGACGAGGATTGCACTCCACGTCCTTTCTGTTCGGTCCTTTCAGAGATGGAGCAGTTATCCACATATTGTGGTGGGCCAGAGTTCTCCGTGTAGAGACTCGTTTTCAATTACAGTGACTCTAACAGGCGCAGTACATAGCACATGCTCTCTGACGAGGAGATTCAGTTGACTCATACTCCAGCCCGTTCGTCCTCCTCACCTGCACGGCAAGAGAAGTAACGTCCTCGAAAGCAGCCGACAGTTGTGCGCATTGAGTTGATATTGTCAAGGCCTTAAATTTCAATTTCGGTCACCATTTCGGTGAGTGACCGAAACAAAAATTTCATCGAAATTCGGTTGAATTTCGGTCATTTCAGTCACTTTTTGTATTAGATCCCCCAAATTTCGACCGATATAAGCCGTTTCGGTTGAATTTCAGTCACCACCGAAATCGAAACTCGACCGAAATTCAACCGAATTTCGCCGAAATTTGATGCCATGGATATTGTTTGTAGTATCATGTATTGTGAGTTGGATTTCTTTCTGTTTGTCCAAGCTGAGCATTGCATGCTCCAGCTTAAGGAGGAGTGTTGGAGTATTTGGTTATACGTCACTTATGTGAAAGATGGGTAAATGGATCACTCCAGAATTCATTTGCCTCATCCAGTTGTTTAGTCCCATATGTACCGTCTGTGGGATGTGGAGACTCAGTCACCCATTGTATCCAGTGAGAAAAGCAATAGAAGCATCAACCCTTTGAGACGTTCTCCTGTGGTTTCATCTCGCTCCTTAGAAAGTAAGGTTCCATGTTAAATCTTTTAGTTCATATTTTATCTTTCTGTATTTTTTTTGAAGCTAAGAATGGGGGATACACTCAAAGGTTTTCAGCCCAATAATTTATTGAAAGGTGAGGGAGAAGGTACAAGAAAGCACGCAAAGTACTAAACATTCCAAGAGCTTAATAAGCTCGACACCTGTAGCATGACATTTTCCAAATAGAATCTTTGCCATGAAAAAAGAAGCGCGTTCCTGGCAAGCCAAATAGTCCAAGTGTAGCCAGCGGCCAAAGCAAAACACGTCTCCCACGGTTTGAAGCCGCTACCAAGCTGCCGCAAAAAGCACCCACGTCAGAGAGGGCGACCCAGCTCAGAGACAGGTTGTCCCAGAGGGGGGCCACCCTAAAACAGGAGAAGAAGAGGTACTCCGCCGATTCAACCTCCGTGTCACAAAATAGGCACCTGTTAGAGACAGCTCCAAGCAGCCTGGAGCATCTGTCCCGCGTCATCAGCCTCTTACGTCTAAATAGCCATAAGAAGAAACCAATCTTCTCAGGAAGACGCATGCTCCAAAGGAAGGCGCAATCCTGCACTAAGTCTGGAGAGATGGAGGGCGGGGGCCTGGTGATTGCCAAGTAAGCCCTACGGACCGCTAAGTCTTTGTCACGCCAAACCCAATGATCGCGCCCCGTAGAAGGGCGGGTTGCGTCCCTCAGAGCGTCGAGCAAGCTCAAGAAATCCTCCAAGCGCTGGTCACAGAAGTTCGAGCGGAAAGGAGGCATCCAGTTACCATTGTCCCAGCAAGCAACAACCCGCACCTCCGGGTCCAAGGCAAGAGCAAAAAGACGGGGGAAACGAGAGGCAAGGTCTCCTTGATCGGTCCAATTGTCACGCCAAAAGGCAAAGCCCTGACCATTCCCCAGCTCAGGCCTAAAAAAGTTCCGAAAGCCGGGGGTTACCTTGAGAATACCCCTCCAGAAAAGGGAGGGCAAAGCCGTTCCCCCAAGTGAATCGAGCGACGGCGCCGCGCTGGTAATTGGGTAAATCTGCCGAAGGAGCTGAGTGCAGAGGTCATCGTTGTCGCCCCAAATTCTAGCCACCCATTTGAGAAGTAAGGCCTCATTGAGAGCAGCCAGGCGGCGCACACCCAGACCGCCCTTATTTTTCGGGAGCGTGATGTCCTCCCAGCTGACAAGATGCATGCTCGTCCGACCACCCTTGCACCAAAGGAATCTCCGCATAAGCCCTTCTAGCCTTTTCCTGATGTCGGACGGGAGCAATCTCGTAGAGGAGTAATAGATTGGAATCGCGGAGAGCACAGAATTCAGGAGCACCAACCTGCCACCTTTAGAGATTAGCGTCGCCTTCCAACCCGCAAGTCTGCCCTCAACCTTCTCAACCAAGGGAAGCCAGACAGACAACTTCGATCTCCCCATGGATAGCGGGAGTCCTAATAGTGGATAGGTAGACCTGAACGCATCAATCCCAACAACGTATTGCACATGTCAGCTTCGGCATCCACCATAGAGAAAGGAACAAGCTTAGATTTCGCCAGGTTCAACCAGAGACCGGACATCTCGCTGAAAAGCTCGCGCACCGTGACCATACCCCAGGCTTCCTCGCTCCCCCCCCCCTCGATAAAGAAAATGGTCGGCATACTGAAGCAGCGGGATCTGGAGATCTCCCTTGGAGAATCCGTGGTTATGCCCGCTCAGAGCATCCCTTAAACCATGCAGGCCAAAACATCCGCAGCAATGATGAAAAACAGAGGGGCAAGAGGGCAACCCTGTCGAACCCCCCTTTGAGGCAGGAAATACCCACCCTCCGGGCAGCCGTTCACGAGCACAGCCATAGAGGAGGTCGATACACAATGCCTCATCCAGGTGATCCAGTCGGATGGGTAGCCCCTTCTATGAAGCGCCGCCCAAAGGAAGCGCCAGTCCAAAGTATCGAACGCTTTCGAGAAGTCGACCTTCCAGAGTAAGGATTTTGTCCCACAACGTTTCCAGTCTGCCACGATCTCAGCAGCAGTGACCATAGAATCCGCGATCTGCCTCTCGGGAACGAAGGCCGACTGAAGAGGGGAGATGATGTGCTCCAGAACCCTGCTCAGTCTGCACGCGAACACCTTGGCAACGATCAAGTAGAGGGCGTTGGAGATAGCAATGGGCCTGAAGTCCTCAACTCTGGAGGCCCCTGCGAACTTGGGGAGCAAAACCACAAGAGCCATGTTTACGAGCTCAAAACCAGCATTGCAGCGGCAACACTCTTGAACGACCTCGAGAACATCACTGCCCACCAGGTCCCAAAAGTCTTTGAAGAACGAAACGGGAAAGCCATCCGGACTCGGCGACCTATCACAGTTAAGGTTCCAGACTGCAGCCTTCAGCTCCTCAGGAGTCACCGCAAGAGTTAAGCTAGACGTGTGTGCCTCCGACAAACGGATCGCACCCTCGCCAGACCAGCGCCAGAGGCGGTCACCACTTCGTTTGGAGAACTCTCTGAAGTGGTTTGCAATAGCATTTCCGAGCTCCCTGTTGCCCTCCACCCGCACATTGTTGATGACCATACTCCTGACCGCCTCCCGCTAGCAACCCTGTGGAAAAAAGCGATGTTCACGTCCCCCTCATTGAGCCATCCGTGCCTGGAGCGTTGCTTCCATTCAGCAACTCTCTTGCGGTCATCAACACGGATCTTCCACTGCGCCTCTGACCGCTAGAGCAGCTCGGCCGACAACAGTGGTCTTTCGTCCTCAAAACCATCAAGGACGGCAATTGAAGCTTCCGCCTCCGATCTACTGTATTTAACTTTCTGTATTTAACAATCACCATGGTGACTTTCTTCAAGATTAGAGTAGCAAGCATGAGTGGCATCCTTGTAATAACTCCCATCATAGAAACACAAGCTAAGGAACTCAGTTCAGCCTTGAAAAGAAAAAGGTTCTTGCAATTCTGGGAAGTAATCCGCATAATGATCCCATTGGATCAGACGGGGGGTGACTTGCTTCATGAATCATACCACTTCTTGGTGACATCCAGTAGAGTTGAGAATGTGTGTGGGGCAGGAGACTTGATAAGAAGTGAAGCTTCGTACCACATCTTGGTGACACCCAGTACTGTTCAGAATGTGGGGGCGTGAGGTAGATCCTCTGAAAGACCCACGACGAAACATGGTTCATAAAAAGACAGTAGAAAATCATAGCAGAAAAACGAACTGCTAGTTGTATATTGGTATATATATCGGTACATCGCAATTCTGGAAACAAAAACTGGTTTGAAAAAGTGATGCTTTTTTTCAATCCAAATGTGGGAATAGGTTAGGGAATGTGTTTAGATCGATTTTTGGGCCAATCCCTGCAAATCAAAACATGAAAACCACAAACAAGTTTTAAGTTCAAATTAAGAAAAACCTAACAAAAACTAAGTTTTCTTCCAAGTAATAAAACAAGAACGAAACTTGAAAAGAGCTTTGAAAAAGATGTTAACAATGATCTAGAGAGGTCGTAGCACAAACCTGAGAGCAAGAATCAAGATCCGGCGAGGAAGTTGGAGAAGTTTGGATGTAGGGTGAGATGGGTTCCTCTTGTGGGTACGCAACCTCAACCGAATATATCTTCTAGACAAAAAGAAATGCTTTCATACATAATGCCTCAAGGTACACAAACAACTTCACTGGGGATTTATCTTCCTTTGGGGAAAATGACCTTTTACGCAAATGCCCTTTTTAGCAAAGAATAGAGATAGAGTACAATTATTTTAATAAAACCTTTTAAGCATGCAGAAAGGTAAATACAAATCGAGAGTGACTTTGAAGCAAAAAGCTTTTACGATTAAGAGCTGAGAGATGCGAAGAACGGGAAGAACAGAGAATGTTTCCTTTGCTACAGCTCTTCTGGAGTACACAATATTTTCTCACAAGAATAAAGAGTGATAGTAAGTAGAGAACATGTGATATTTGTTTGTGTTTCAAAGATAGAGAATATGGTCCTTTTATAGGCTTAAGGAAGCCCCAAGAATAACGAATCGTGTAGAAGAAGGCGGTCATGTTTCTTCTTTAATGTTATCAATGACTTCGATTGTCGGTGTTGGCTCCAGTGCAACAACTTCATGCTGGCTTAGCGATCTAAGAAGCCTCAGATCATGCATTAGTTTCATCGTATCTCGTAAATTTGAAGAAATCATGAGTATTTTTTTACATGACTCCTCCATTTCTACACACATTTGTGGGTATTTTGCATAAATTCTCTAATTATGCATTTTTTGAACTCCTTGAAGGATGGTCATTCGTCAAACCACAAGAACATATACACCATGCTCTGGTACGAATTGATGCAGAAAAAATTAGAGTCGAGAGAAACTTTAAGAGGATAAGAAAAAGAGACGTCCATTTAAATGGTCTGATGGTAGTGCAATGTGCCTACCAACCCAAAAGACCAGGGTTTAAATCCTCCTTTGGAGGGTTGTGTTAGGTAGTCGATAGTCAGCGTAAACAATAATCAAATCTTTCAACATGGATTTGAGCAAGAATCCATGTAGTCGACCCTACTTGTAGTGGGAGAATGCTTTGCCATTTTATAAGAAGAAGAGATGCCATGTTGCACGGAGTTTTGGTAGAAAAGCGCATAGAAGCGAAAGAGAGAAAAGAAAGGGCGAGTGTGGAGAGAAACCCCAAGTTTAATATCACTTGAATTGTCTTCTCAGAATGACTCATAACCCATTTATATAAAAGGAGGGAAATTACAAAATATAAATAGAAAATAGAATAAAACCCTAATAAACCCTAGTTAGACTTAAAATTACTCAAGGTTCTTAAAATTACTTAACCTGACAACTAATTATGACAACTAATTATAGATCACATGCAATCTTACTATTCAAATAAAATTGCATGGACACAAATTTAGACGAAAAATAAAGATGATTAATCTTAGCAATAAAATTAACTAAAGACTCTAATTAGATGGGAATCAATGTGCAAAAAAATCCTAATTTTGACCTAATTTCCCAATTTCATTATGCATCAACCTCCGTATTGTTACTTCCTAAAATAGTGGCACCAACACCTACCCCCATGTAATCTTCCTAAGCTAAGAAACCCTTGCAGGTTTCTCTCTATCAGATGAGATCTATGTGAAATTACTGATCGCTAGATAACTTCATAAAAAAAGTGGGTGCCTTGATAGATCTAGCTTTTCTTTAAAGAATAGATATAGTTTGAGATAAGGCACAAAGTTTTGGTCAATTTTAGATTCTCTCTCTTTGCCTCTTAAAATTTCAGAAATAGTTTTGGAAATAGAAATAGCCACCATGTCCAAAATTGTTGATACACAACTTCTATTGGCTCCTTCAGCTTCGTGAACCTCCGAGCTAAGAAGGATACCACCTCGTCATTTTTTCCATCATCATTGCCAACGACTACCTCGAAGGCAATCACCGGTAGCATGCCACATCGAAGTAGCAGGTCCCTAGGTCCTCCTAACGCACCATCAGCAGCACAACCAACCGCAGTGTTGCTACCATAACCAAAATCACCATTATCGTTGTTTTTTTTTTTTGAAAGCTCAAAAAAAGGGGGAGACACGCGATGGTGTTCACCCCAGTATAATATATTTAAAAAATAACGAGATACTTACAGCGTGAGGGGGGGAAGAAGGGAGGAAGAGGGAGGGACCAAAGCAAAAACAAGGAATGCGACAACCGGCCCCGAGGCCCAACTACCTAGACCAATCAGCAATTAGGTTGGTAGCCGCGGAAGTCACATTCTCCTCGTAGAAGCGCGCGCCCGAGAAGATAGAGTCGTTGCGAGCCCTCCAGATCGACCAAAGGCGCGCCAAGGGGCCCAGCAGATGCGAACGGGGTCTCCTTCTGTTGGCCCAAAGGATATTGCAGAAGTCTTCCGTATCGGCCGCACGAGCCCAAGCAACCTCGTCCCAAATCCGAGACACCGACGCACAAAGGAAGAACAGGTGGTCAGCCGATTCATCAGACACCCCACAGAGTTGGCACAGGATGCTGGGTGTGTGAAGGAAGGAGGCACACCGGTCACGAGTCATCAGCCTCCTATGCCGAAAAACCCAGAAGAAGAAGGTGATCCTAGCGGGCAAGCGGAGCCCCCAAAAGAGAGCACAGTCACGAACCAAGGAAGCATCCAGGGGGGGTGGGGGTGGAAGCAAGGCATAGAAGGCCTTGCGAGAGGAGAACGGAGCATTATCGTTGTTATGGGCAACACACTCTAAAAGTTGTCGAGTTTTTTCCCTATTTGGAGGTTGTGAATTCATGCCTTAGGGAGATGGATTGGGCAATTTATAAAGGAACCCATGTCATTTTTCTCTTAAGCTAGGGTTTTAGAATTGGAATGGGTTTACAAGGAAAAGCCCGACCTCATTAGCTGGAGGTACACAAAAAAAACAAAAGGATGGTAGGGAAATAATTCCAACTTACAACCATCTCATTAGGAGATAAGACTTTTCAAGCGGAAAAAATTGATATAGTCATGGATTGAAAACTGGACAAATTAGGCATTAAACAGTTTTCTTTTAGTAACTCAAATCTATATATGTTCTTTTGTTTACGTATAACTGAGATCAGCTATGTCTTCTCCCTTTTTGGAGCCAGATCTTAGTTAATTAAAGACGGGGTGGTTACGATTGGGATTTATTAGTGTTTTATTTTTTCCCTTTATAAGCCTACTCCGTCTTCTATAACTGAGTAATATACTTTGTAAAAGACAGGTTATGCGTTAATTCGATAGAAATTTGACTCCCAACACCCCCCCCCCCCCAATTATGTTTTCTTATGTTTTCTAAGGAATATGAGCCCTCATCCATGTTCCTCCCAACTTGTCAAACTTGTTACATTTCTTACTCCTCTTACCCCCAAATTCTGTCAGCATCACAAAGAAATATTTAGAAACGTCTCTGCTCTCTCCACTCAAATTAACTGGTTTCAATTAGGATATTCTTTCACAAATATAAGCCATGTTGGTCTAAAACTAAAAGTAGGGAGCTAATCTTTCACAAACCATTGAACTGTCCATGCACAACATCAAATGGTCACCCACGAGGAGACATGTTAAAAAAATAAACCAGGTGATTAATACATACATGGGTCTCTTCACTAAAAACAAATGTTATTACTTAAATGTCCGGATGTTCCCACAGTTTTTTTAATAATTTAACGTGCAGTGTCAGCCACAATACTATAAGTAACAAACTACAACTACACTATCATTTTTTGTGATACTGTTTGGAATGGGTTTCCCCCAAAGGGATAAGTTTGGGTTACACCTTTTATTATTGATATTACTTAGACTTATGTGTAGTACGTGATAAAAGGTAACATTGGTTGTTTGGATAACTTTTGCAATCTATCATGTTGTGAATCTTATGATACCTTCCATAGCTAACTAACAACTTAGGCATAAAAAATTGATGATTCTATTGCGAAGGTTACCCATATGGATAAACCACCCTCAGCAGTTCTATTATCCTTAAACTTTAACACTGCAGGGACAACAGAGATGGGACTACTGTCACATGCAGATAGATCACAAAGGCATGCCCTTATAGTATAATCTGGAGAAGCTCGGTCAACTTGCTGAAATCGAGCATTCTAAAAGTATGTCAATAGTTTTGAGGGATTCTTACATCATGAACCCTAGAAATTTTATCAAATATCAATTACTTCTCGAACCCATAAACATTGTAATTATCACCTGAACCCCGTTAACTCGCTAACTCTTACATTACATACCATGTGGTTAACTTCCATCTATTTGAACTTTAAAACTGGACGGAATCCATTAAAAATAGGACATGTATACCCACTTCATAAAATTACAATTGTATACCCTTATCCTCCTCCTTCTCCCAATCATTCTTCCCCCTCTTTCTTCCTCCCTGAGTACACCATTATCCTCAACATCCTACCTCTCCGGTTCCTTCTTCTACCTCCACGCAACCTACCACCGATAAAGCTCCAGATCCCCCCATTGTTCACAGAGCTTCACCGCCATCTTCTCATTATGAAACCCCCACGCTTTGCAAGAGATTGAATCAATCTGATAACATATCCACCTTCCTTCTCCTTCCTTACCTTCTAATCCTCATCTCTACCATCACAGGTCGAGGTCGCGGTTGGAGTTTGAGCTCCATCCAACCACATTCCAAGAGCTCGCACGTCACCAATCTTCGCACTGATGCAAGGACCGAGCTTGAAGGCTTGAGTCTCTCTTCGCCTACAGAAAACCAAACCCAATGAGCCCCAAATTCCGTCTGCTCGAGCATGAATGCCACTTGCATGTACAAAAAGGGGAAAATCAACCCCGTTAGATCTTCTCGCATCTACATTTGCGAAGGAGGAGTCCCAGTCCAGCCATCACCACCATCGCGCCTACACACCTAAAACTCCAGTGCTCCCAGGTATGTTCGAGAAGTTAAGATCAAATCCACCTTCTTCGCATAGGAAAAACGATGGACCGTCTCACGGGTACATCAGCCCTCTTCTTTCCCGACTTGTCACCTTCCCACGCAACACATCTTGTCTCTATCGTGTCGTTCACAGCCTCAACGATCCCCGACGAGTGGCATCCCCCTACTCCACCCTCCTCAAGTCCCTCCTCTACGTATGCACCCTCCGCTAACCACCTCCTCAATGCCTACTCGAGAATTGGTTCCTCCAACAATGCATACAGGGTGTTCGACAAACTGCTCCAGTCAGCAAATCCCAACTCCTGGACTTGCCTCATGGCTAGATACATCAACAATGGATGTGTCGCCGATGCTCTGTTGCGCTTCCATCCGATGTTGCACATTGGCCACGAGGATCTTGAGGATACGCGTCGATTGCCACAAAGCATTCAAGTTGATAAGTAAGATTGTGGAAAAGGAGTTTGTGGTGAGGGATTTGAACAGATTTCGCCATTTCAATGGAGGGTCTTGTACTTGTGGGAATTATGGTAAGATTATTCCCTTGTTAAGGTAAGAGGAAATAAATGAGTGAATGATTATGTGAATATTGTCATTAAAAATGGCCAATATTGTATTTCTTGTTCTTTTCAGCTTCCTCAATTGTTAGAAATGCTTGCACTACCATGTTTTATATGTTTTTAAGTTCATGAAAACCAATTGACAGAAAATTGTTTATAAAAAAGGTATCTTGTGTCTAGTTAGATTAATTCGCATTAGTTAATCAAGTTGACTCAAGAAGAGTCAAATTAACAATAGGGTTTGTGGTGTTAAATGGAGCACGTTGTTGGGTTCAGGTGTTGATTACAATGTTTACATGGTTGAGAAGGTAATTGACAAAGTTTCTAGGGTTCATGATGTAAAAATCTCATAGTTTACTTTTAATTTCCTTTCTTAGTATTTTTCTTACATAACAAAGTAGAACACGAAATGATCTCAAATTAGAGAAGTTTAGAGCACCCTGAAGCTCTTAATCGAAAGAATGCCCACGGAACACTTACAGACTTAATCCGTTAGTAAGCGAAGGCACAATCTAAAACTACCAAGA
Source organism: Ottelia alismoides (assembly GCA_037367405.1). Taxonomy (NCBI): domain Eukaryota; kingdom Viridiplantae; phylum Streptophyta; class Magnoliopsida; order Alismatales; family Hydrocharitaceae; genus Ottelia; species Ottelia alismoides. The sequence continues at coordinate 302,767 of JAZKJV010009852.1, forward strand.
TCATTATAGAAATTTCAGAAGGAACAAAAAAACCCACCTTCCAATCCAATGTGCATCAGTCGCGCCCTCATCCTCTCCACTGCTACTGCCGACAAATCAGTACACGTAATTTGGGTGACACCATCCTCGTACAACCCCTCGCAAAGCCGCGAATTCCCACAACCGACCTCGAGAACCTGCACGTGAGTCAAGCGACTACAGGCACATACATAGCGTAGAGGCATACAAATAGATCCAACCCCGGTGCAAAAACTCACAGAATCCGTAAGTTTGACGTTCTGCTGGATCAGGTGCCGGAAATGAGAGTAATCTTTGAACCACTCGTAGTGATCCTCCTCCGCAAACCTCTGATTCCTACAAGAATTTGCAAAAAGAAATCGAATCAATTAGCAAGATCACATTTTTATGGCATTATAGATCATATAATTACAATATGGATCTATACTCGCCAGTAGTCGGGATCGAGATAAGCAGAGACGGTGGCTGGAGCTGCGGAAGCAGCGGAGGCGCAGCTGTTTGAGGATGGGGAATGGATCGGGGGATCGACAGCTGACGAGTCGCCGGCAATTTTGCGAATCGCGTTCGTCGACATTTGGAAACCCTAATTCTTCCGAAGGTCGGAGGTGAAGAGGAGGACTACCAATAAAGGAGGGAGGAAAGAACTACCAATAAAGGAGGTGGCGAGGTCACGATAAACCCTGACTTAGTGATCAATTGCAGCAAAGGAGTAAAAAAAACTAGAACTGCACTCACGTTTCATTTTATTATTATATTTCAATCGTTTGATCCTCGAAAGGAGAAGATAGGAATCAAGATGTTGTTATTTGAAGAGGGGTCATTGAGGAGGAAAATTCATGGATACCCCTATACGAGAAATAAACCTAACTATATATGGTGACCAACTTTCTAATTCATTAGGTATCGTAGCTAAGTCGTCTCTAGAAAAAGCAGAGCGACAGCTTTAGTTCATTGCATAACAGACTCTTCAAGAGGCAGGTGTAAAGGTTTGAACTTTGCCATCTCTCGAATCATATATCATAATATCCGGCTCAAACCAACGGAATTTGTTTCGTGTGAATCGAACTTCGTTTCGATTTGTTATGATTTTCGGAAGAAAGAGAAGTAATGAGGCTTAAGATGTTATTAACACATAATGATCGTCATTAAGACTAATTAAATATGATTAAAGAAACTAATGATAGATTGAGGATCGCTAATGACTATTAATAAACACTAATAAGTAGTTAGCAAAAGATAAGCGTAAACCACGAAAGTTAAGTCACGATTAGTGAAAGTTGATCACGATTAGCGTTAATTAAGTATCATTAACGAATCTAGAATCCTCTGGAATGTTCTAACTTAAGCCTTAAGTTTTGGATAAAACTTGGCCAAAACTATGGGCCAAAACCATAGGGTGCTAACCGCGGCTAAAGTCTAAACCATGGTTTACTAACCATGCTTAGTGGTTTTATGGAGCCTATAAATACCCCCTACCCATTCATTCTCTACGATTTCCACTACCACCACTACCCCAAGGGATAGGGTCGAGAGGTCGGAAGGAGGAGAGGGAGGCAAGGAATGAGCGCTAGCGAAGCGTTGCCGGGAGAACGAGGAGGAGGAAGGTACGGTCCTCTCTTAGTTTGCTTCGTAAGCTAGGTTTTCGATTCATCTTCTTTTTCCATCTTTGTTTTCGATTCATCTTTCTTTCCAATTCATTTTCTATTGTGGTTCGAGGAGAAATCTGTGTAACACCCTACTTAAGTGCGGGTGGCTATGTACGTTAGTGAATCATGTGAGTCGTCACACTTTCACTCACCTAAGGCGCACAGTGTCTACTGATTCTCTGTTGCTTATGATTCTATTCTTTCTTTTCCGCTTTATAGTTATTTTGATGGAGAAATCTGTATAATACGCTACTTAGGTGTGGGCGGCTATGCACGTCAGTGAACCCTGTGATTCGTCACACCTTTACTCACCTAAGATACATGGTGTCTACCGATTCTTCATCTCTTGCGTTTGATTATGTTCTTTCATATTCACTGTTGTTTCCCTCTCGATGATTTTATAGGGGAAACTCTTTATATTTTTCTTTTAAAATATATCCCGATATAAGGGGAAACTCTGCGAAAATTTTATAGGAATATGTCCCGATATAAGCGGAAACTCTGTCAAAATTTTTATAGAAATGTCCCGATATAAGGGAAAACTCTGGGAAATTTTTATAGAAATATGCCTCGATATAAGGGGAATCTCTGCCGAAATTTTCCTAGAAATATCACCCCTTTAAGGGGAAGTTCTGTTGAAATTTTAAGAGAAAAGTATATTCTTCATGTTCTTCGTGTTCTTCGTGTTCTTCGCTCGTTCTTCAAGTTCTTAGCGTTTTTATACGAAAATGAAATTCGATCATTTCGGGAGCTATAAATCTTCCTTTTTGAAAAAGAATCACGATAAAGCACTACATACGCGAGAGAGAGCTCGATTAGGTAACGAAATCCTTCCTTCTGTTGTTGGGTTTTCATATGAGATCGTTGAGATTTCTGTATTTATGCTCATTGCTACGAAGAATCCTAATTTGGCTATTTATGAGAATATATGAAAAGTTGCTTTGTGATTTCAATTAAAACAATGTCTAAGTATCGAATGGATGTAGTGGCTTGGAAAGTTAGGGTTCGAAAGTTAAATGAGCATAAATGTGAGTATATAAATATATGAATTAATATATATATATATATATATATGTATGTATGTAAGTCTATAGTCAGTATTTATATTTATGCAAATCTAAGGCTTAACGGAGGAATTACAGCATGGGAATTGATGTGTTTGAGTTGGATCCTGAAAAAGATTGTGCCTTACGCTAAAAATGACCGGGAGTAGAACTACAGGTCGGGCAAGCAACATGTAGGTTTGTCGGAAGTAACCCGTATTGGCGTTACCCTACTTAGGTGGTACACAGTTGCCCTGTTATGATAAGTACGCACGAAATGAATGATTTGCAACACGTGGTACCGAGAGCCAATATATTCAGACTGAACGCCGGAAGATGTGGTTGTGTCATGTGGAGGCACGGGTGGTTCAGTAGCGGCTGGGTTACGATAACATGTATTTAAAGCCGTTAGGTTATGTGATTAAAGGTTAGCTCGAGGTTTTAAGCAATCGGATCCTCGAGGAGAGTGCGCTCCTTTGTTTGTCAGGCTGAGGATTTGAGACCCTGATTAGTAAAAGAAAAGGACATTGTCATGTTAGTATTTGAGGATTTATTGAGGCGATGTGCGGCAGCATAAGCTTACCAGATCAACGCAATCTCCAATCTCGATATGTCCACAACTTCGGAGTTCAAATAGTGGTGAGGTAATTCTCTGGACTAATCCTTGGTGTGGAATAGAAAGGAATACGACTTAAACTAATGAGAAAGGATGAAACTTTTTGTGATAACAAGTATTGAAAAATTACACATTTGTTTGCTATTCTCTTCTTCATTACTTAGCACTCACTAGTTGTTATCTTATGTTTATGAAAAACCCAACATGTGTTAGTGAGCCACCACAAGGACTTTAATGATCCAGCCAACTAATATAGTCATCCAGCTAGCCACTCTATAAGGTAGTTAGTAATCTTTTTGTGTATTTCCTTCAGTTGATGTACATGTAATGATTATAGTGGTACAATGTATCATGTAAAGATTATTCTGTGAATGGAAAAGTATTAAATACTTCTTTCTGAGTATTATTAATTGCAGTCTGTTTCTGGATGTTAGTTGTGATTGCTGAATAAATTATTACTGAGTAACCAGATCCGGATATGAGAGATCCGACGGTCCGGAATTGGGGTCACGACAGTGATGAACGTCAAATTTGCCTCTTTAATAATCTTGAATTGTCGTAGTATAGGAGGCAAATTTGGTTCAGCAAAAACCACAATCGTTTGAATGTTGTGGAATATTTATACTTGGAAAGTCTACCAAGGTCGAACGTAATGATACAGCTACCTAATTTATTTATTGAATTTCGTTTCATGAAGCTCATGCGTGAAATATTTCTCAATTTCAGGTCCACATGATGAACTATGCTATTTACAAAGCAATGCCATGATGTATGCAATTTTTAGTTGGTTTTTATGCAATTATAAGAAGATGCATGAAAATAATGTAAGAGAATTTATATGCAGACTAAAGATTACAAATATACCCTAAAAATTATGAGCAACAGAATAGAATTGGAAATCAATGTCATTTTAATCACGATATTAAAAAGAGCCATCAAATCAAAGCAAGAACAAGGATAGTAGGGTCCTCATTTATCACAAAAATCACTTCATTTATAACAGTGGCAAATGAGAAAACTAGATATGTTAAGATGTAGAGGACAACACAAGGATCAAAACGACACTAAAATCATGCAATTTGGACCTACGATGCTCAAGTTATGCTAAAACTAATGCAGGGGTATAATTGTAATAAAAATGCAAGAAATAAAAAGGATAAATATTACATTTAAGTCCCTAGAGGGACCTAAATGCAAATAAGAAAAACTGCATGGGCCTTGATGTAATTTCTCCAATGCGCGGGGGCCTTTGTGCAAATATAGAAACCCGGTATGGCCTCCCTGTAAATAACCCAAGCACGCACGTGAGGCACGCGTCTGGGGACCAAACTGTAATTTCATAAGACATCCGGGACTATCGTGCAATTTACCCAGGCCCTCACGTGTGTCGCACGCGAGGGACCTAGGCTCAGGAGGCAGCGTCAGGTTTGGGGGACGTGGCAGCGTCGTGTGGCTCGGGTCGAGGTTTGGGGGAACCCGAGCCTACAGGTCTGGTTTGAGGCTTGGGCCTCCACGTGTCACCATCACAGTCGCCCGATCCAGATTATCGGATGGCAACTGTAGCTTCTTCATCGCCGCGGGACACCGGAGGAGGCGGGGCTCCGGCGACCATGCCATAGCTCCGTCGGGCTCCAATCGCTCGCCTGAAGGTCTGAGAATCAAGCTGAGGGTCCACGAAGGAGCTGGTGAGCTGGCGATGCTCCAAGGGTGTCTTGAACGGTTGATCGATGGAGCTGCACCGGCGGCAGAGATTGGAGTTGGAGCTCAGGTGCGATGTCCGGCCATTGATGATGTGTGTACCTACAGATGTTAGATGCGAATAGCCAAAGCATGAAGTGATGTGAAGTGAGTAGGCTAGGGGCCGTGAGGTGTCGGAAATGGGGGCCCAGGATCTTCTTCTCCGGCGAGGCGATGAAGAAGGTGATCGGAGCGTGAGGGGTTCTGGAGAAAGGGAAGGGGGCCGACGAAGATGCTGGTGAGGTGGCTAGTGTCGTGAGGTGATCAAATGGAGGTGAGGTTGATTGTAGGCGGCGGGATAAATGGGAGAAAACACAAGAAAAAGAAGGGGGAGGAAAACCTCGTCGGAGAGGGGAACCCTGGTGGAGGAGGCTGCTTGGGATGAGGCTCAGATGAGCCTCGAGGTCGTCGCCCAGCTGGTCAGCAAGGCCAGCGAGCTCGACGGCCGTCAGAGTTGCCGCTACACGGCGGAGGAGCCAAGGGTCGACACCGGGCAATAACCCATCGTCGCCTCGACGTTCCGCCCCTCCGCTGTCACCGGAGGGGCGGAGGAAGCTAAGATTAAGCCTAAGAATGGTGGACACGGTCTCTGGTGGCGGGGAGAGGCTCTTATAGGCAGAGGACGCCCATCGGTTATGAGGTGTGGAGGAGTTTTGCAATGGAGGGTTACTGGCGAGGGAGTAATGGTAGTGAATGGTGGTGGTCGCGCAAGGATGGCGGATGATAGGGTTTCGTGGTTTGGCCGTTAGGAGCGGGAGAAGGTGACTGGAGCGATGGATAAAAATGGAAGGGGGAAAGGGTCTCAGGTGGTGTAACGGCTAGGGAGGGGGAGGTTACGAAGGAGGAAGATGAGGTTTGAGCCGTTGGATCATATGATCCAACGGTTAGGATAGTAGCGCGGGCGAACGTCTGAGATCAGATCAGGGATCTGATCGAACGGTTTGGATCTAGGAGGCGATGGATGGTTAGATAAGATTTGGGCTTTAATCCGATGGTTAGGGTTGAAGGGGTGACATGGATGAATGGGCGGCGTTGGATGAGAGGAGATTGGAGGGCTGTGATTTAGGCGCGATGTAGTGGTCGAGATTTGATCTGGAAGTCGGATCCGAGGGCTGGGAGCGAGGCGAGGTTGGACGGCGGGGATGGGAGTGGAGGCGAGTGGTACTAACGGCCCAGGAGGCCACCAGGTGGCAGAAGGAGGAGCGGCCACGTGGCGGCTCCAGAGAGCGCCACGTGCCCAATCAGAAAAATCAAAAGGGTAAATATAAAGAAAAAATACAAAAGAAATAGTTAGAGGTAAAATTAGGAAAAAGTCAAAACATAAAAGTTGCTCGTCTCGACGAGATCTACAACTTTCATGTTGGTCAAAAAGTCAAAAGAGATTTGTATAAAAAATATTTTTAGGGGTATTTTTAAGGGGGATAAAAACATCGATTTTTATCTTTGAGATATTTTTATCTTTTTTTAATCTTTTAAAAGGTCATTGAATTATAGACAATTACTCAGTCTACTTTTTAGAGGTTTTTGATGATAAAATAAATACAAGAAAATAAGAGAAATTAAATACAAATAATTAAGGGTTACACTATATAATACAGGATAAAAATAAAAAATTAAAGGAGATTTTTATTGGATTGGTTAAGCCAGGGTTTTAATAGAAGACTTTTAGCATGATGAATACAGGATTCATCAGACAACAGGTGTTGATGAATGTCGGGGTGTGGTGCCTCTTAAGGAAATTCTTATTGCGAGAACATGAGCCGCCTCTTAAGGATACGGTTTTCGTAAGAACATGAGCTACCTCTTCAACATGTAGCTATGGACTTATCCAAGAGCTGTTGCAACTGCTACTCCATGCTTTTGTTGTTAATGCTCCATGATGCATGCTTCTGTTGTTGTTGCGTGATGTCATGTGATGTTGGGTTCTTGTTATAACAAAAAATTAATGCAGCGTTTAATCTAGTAAATAAAAATATTTTTCTTGGTAATAAAATAATGTTCACAAAAAAGTTCTTGTAGTCCCGACATCACATTAAGAACATATACCCCAAATAAACAAAAGACCCATAATCCCTTAACATTGGTTTTATTTACATCTAAAACCAAAAATGCATCTATGTCGTATACTTCTCCGAATATATTGTAATTTAGCAGCTCTTTCCAAGGCAACCGACACTTCAGACGGTCTCCGTTCAAAACTGGATAGTTGACTAGGCTGATCGATATGTGCAATATGTGAAGTGTCATCATAGTAGGCGTTGTCCAAGTTCAATTATGGTAGGGGAGAACAACATGATGAGCTAATGTTTGTCGCCATCATTTTCCTTCCATGGTGTAGGAGATCTGAGAGGCGAACTTGAAGGGTCCGATTAAGGAGTTGGAGTCTCAAACTCCAATCTTAACCAGTGTAACTATGTATACTCAGGATCCTCTCACAAATCTTATGCTTGGGCACAAGCCCTGCCTGTGGCTACACTCGACCCCATCCTCATCCATGAACATATCTATGTGATGCGACTTTAGCATCGACTTCTTCATTCTCTTCATCTTTGCGGCCCACTTCTGAATTGTCGTTGAATTGAATCATGTAAATTCTCGTGTGCATCCGTATGAACCTGCTATCACAGTCGCTATACTCTACAAGTCAAACTATCTTATCAAAGTGGCGAAACATGTAATAGGGCCATTTGTTATAGAATGAATTATTTGTAAAAGGTAAAGAGGTCGTTAGAACTTACAGCATAATCGAGTGTGCATCTGTGGTTGTCGATGAATTGTCTTGTGATCCAATGGTACCATGATATGTAATCATCAATAACATGGCATCCTCATGTTGGGATATGTGTTGTGATTTGAGATGGGATCCCTTTGGACTTTTCAAAATCTAAGACAGACAGCATGAAACTCAACCCAATTCATGGACATCTTAGGGTCTGTTTGGTAATCGGGGTTGGGGTATCCCCTTGAATAGTAGTTGTTTAGAGGATTGGGAGGGTTGGAGTGATAATTATGATGTGATGTGACATTGATTGTGTATTATATTAACTTTTTTAATGATTATAATATATTTTTTATGTTAATAAATTTTTTAAACATAGTTAAATAATATGATATCAAAGAAATTGTAGGGTCAATATAAGTAATCCCAACCCAGGTTGGGAGTGTTGGAACGAGGGGCATGCCGGTGTACACTGGTGTACACAGGCTACCAAACGAAGCCTTAGGGCCCGTTCGGTTCGGGAATAAGTAGGAATAAGGATTGGGAATAAGGAGAATAAGGGTCTATTCTTTGTTCGGCTGGAGAATAGGAATAAGGGGAATAAGGTGAAATAAAGGTAGGTAAGGTGGGATAAAGATAGGAATAAGAGTGAAATAAGATGGAATGAGGAGGAATAATAGTACCACGGGAAACCGTGTCAGATGGAGAATAGGCCCCTTATTCCAAGGCCTATTCTCCAAACGAACATGCCCTAGAGATCAACGGAGTGAAGATGCGTAGAAGTATCTCAAGCCCTAGGGACGGCATGCACCTCACCAAAGTGGTATATATAGGACATGATCATCAATGTGTAACCCAACAATGCAAAAAAGAATCCACGACACTCGAATTATGCGCAAATATCCCCCATCCAAGAAATATAAACAGAGTTGAGACATCACATCGACGATATAGGGTGTCCAAAGCATCTGTAAATGCAATACGGTATTAGTAATTGAACAGTAATGCTTTAATAATACAAGTATGAGATCGTTACATGATATGTTGTCTACAAGTCGAATGCATACCTACATGGACACGTGTGTGTCAGCTCTGTGGTGATGTCAAAATGTGCATGCCAACAACAATCTAGAAGACTACCTTGCCACATAGGAAAATGATGAATGATCAGCGCAATGTATGGGAATGAATGATCAGCGTAATGTATGGTAACCGCTTCTAGGCCCATAACTGCAAAAGTACCATAGGTCTACCAAAGTCAAGTGTGTCTTCCTTTGAGATGACATACATTTGTTTGTATAAGTATGCCAAGCATGCTAATCCCCATACATTCCCACTATATGCATATAAGTCATCTAAAAATGGAAGGTAGATTAATGACATCTCATTTCTCGACTTGTTGATAGAAATGATGCCTCCCAGAAATTGCAGAATATATGCATGTGTAAATAGTTGAAAAGGATCCTCATCAACCTAATTGGAAGTATCAAAAAATGCTCGATCATCTAGTTCATATGGATTCTTGCTCCATTAATGTTTGGCTTCTATAGCCTTAGTTTCTCACACAAATATACTCAGCTTGGATAAGAAGTATGCACAATCAATGCATTCACGTCGATCTTCAACCCAAAAATAAACGCGATGTCCATGCAGTGTGGACAGGGCCGGCCCTGGGCATTGTTTTGAAGTGCAATTGCCCAAGTCCCACTAATTTTAGGGGCCCAAAGTTTGCATGTAATCTAATTTTTAGGTTAGGGATAAAATAGAATTTGTCGTTGAAACAACTTACTAAAAAATAAACCTCTATAAATTAGGAATGAAAATAGATAGGATACGGATTGGATATGCCTATTTCTATATCCATATTCATTTTATCTCTATCGAATACCGATATGGATATGATTCGAATATGCATTAAGGAAATCATATCCTTAAAAATACCGATACGAATTCGAATCCGAGTACAGATCAAATAAAGAGCGGATCCGAATGTGGATCGAATAAAGAGCATCCGAATATGGATCAAATAAAGAGTGAATCCAGATATAGATCCAATAAACATGGAATCCAAATACGGATAGAATAAAGACCACATGCGAATATGAGTTGAATTTCTATCAAAGTTCAAAATGATTTAATAAAAACGACCATGAAATATAAATAACTTACATCATGACAAGAGGTAGAGTCGAAGAAACATGTATACTTGACCGGAAGCAAAAGGGGGGATAGGGTATCACAACTTTTGTTAGTGTCCATTCTCAAACAAACGGAAGTTTATTGATGCCATTATTATATTATATTATATATAATGCTAATAATATCATGGTGTTGTGGCGTATATTACATTAACTAATATATAAAATACTATTAAATATTGTATTCGGGTATCTGTATATGTATCCGGATATTCAAGCCATTACCATAGTTGCATGATTTAACCGAAATTCACGGGGTCTAATTATCTCACACAAGGCGGAGAAAACAGTGTCGCTGCGGCGACTCTCAATGAATCCCAGCTAAGATCGACAATGATCCCACAAGAATAAATCAAGCAATGAAAAATAAAGTGGAGTCAGATTTATTATTAACTCTACAAACAAGGTGTATAAGTGTAAGTATGTAGAGGTCGAACACAGGGAGCAAGGCAGGATAGATCAAATAATGATGCACAAATGAATGATGTGATTAAGTGTTTACAAAATGCAATGGATGTTTTTATGGGTTTTTAATTTTTAATTTTTTAATTAATTTTGAATTTTGATTTTTAATTTTCTGAATTTTATTTTCTTTTTATATTTTATATTTTTTTGTTTTTATAAATATTGGAATATATAATACAAGAAAAGAGGGGTTAGGATATTTATAAAAATAAGTAAAAATACTCAGAAATTAGGAAATAAAATATATTTTGGTCTTTTTATGATTTTCTACTGTTTTTGTGATTTTTTGGGGATTTTTCTAAATATTTTTGGTATTTTCAAAAATTAAAATACAAGAAACAGCGAATAATTTTGCTGGCCGAAATTAAAATGGGAATGAAAAATAGCAAACGGCATCAAAATTTTTCCAAATTAATTTTAAAATAAAGACAATAAAATAGAGAAACTACAGAAGCTTAGTTTATATTTTAAGGATTTTTCTATGCTTTTTTAGATTTTTTTGAAGTTTTTAGGTATTTTCTAATTTTTAAGGTTTTTGTTTTGAAATTTTTAATGATTTTTGGATTGACATTAAAAGACATTAAAATACACAATAGGTAATTTTTCTGGAATTTTTCAAAGTGATTTGGTAATTTTTATGGAATTTTCTAAGAGAGACAGTACTAAAAATGCATGTTTTTTATTTTTAATAAATATAAAAATGCAATGCAAAAATATGGTGTGAAAATATGATGCAGCAGGAGCTCAATGCAATTTTTGTGGAATTTTTGGGGTTTTATCAATGCATGGAATAAATAGAGAAAATAATAAGGAACTACTTGCAGGCCAAGGGCATATATGTAATTATCAGACAAGTCCGGGGCCACTATGCAATTTTCACGCAAAATTTACCACTGAATAGACGATTTAATGTATCAAATATAAATTCCAGGACCCGAGGGGGTGTCCTTGCAAAAACACCAAGTTCACATACGCATGCACGCGCACCTGGCAGGGACACCGATGCAATTACCGAAAAGTCCTGGGCAAGTTTGCAAAATTTCCAGAAAGTTTATAACTGTAATAAAAAGTTCATGTGCAAAACGTAAATAAAACAAACCCCCAGGGGCCTCTATGCAAAAACGTCAAGTCACGTGCGTAAAGCACGTGACCTGGCAGGGACCCAGAAGTAATAACACAAAACTTGGGGCGTCACAGTGCAAATTTTACAAAACTTTAAAAGGGCAGATGAAAGTTTTAAGATTAAGCATAAATACACAAAGGAGGCGGGGTATACTTGCAAAATCCCCAACCAAGGGCGCGATCCAACGGTGTGGCGTGGGCCACTTATCCACGTGTCGTCTCCTGGTCACGCGATGACGGTTCGGCTACAACAGATGAGATCAGAACGTCCAAGGTTGATCAACAACTGGGACAGATCACGATCCAATGGTTGCAGCTAGTGTGGGAAGAACACCGGCGATCGAACGGTTGTGGAGGGCGATGGAAGAACAGGGAAGCTCCACGGCCAAGGCGAGCTTCCACCGGCCTATCTACGCCCCTCCACTGTGCAATGAAGCTCCAACAATGCCGGACTTCCTCCTGGAGAGACCCTTGAGCCACTAGCGGTGTCAAAATGGTGATGGCCCTCCGGTGGACCACCACGGCGTCGAGGTCGAGTCGTGGCTCCAGGTACCTCTCTCCTTTCAAAATCGCCCCCTCCATGGGGCCTTTTAGCTCCTCCAACTGGCCAAAAATGGTCAACGGAGGTAAGGGCAAAATGCCTCGACCTCCAGTAGGTTCTCACAAGGGGCGACGACGATATAGATGCTCGCCGGAGCTTGCTTCGGCGAGAGGAATCGATTGAGCGAATCGATTGGTGAAACCGGGAGATAAAGAAGGCAGGTGTATCCTAGGACCTCAGTGAATAAAAAAGGGGGAAGAAAACAAGGGAAACAAACACCTCAAGGGCCAGGGCCCGAGGTTGAAAATACCTCAACGGCAAGGCTCACCGGAGGTGTGGAACTCGCCCAAGCCCGCGACGCTCCGCCTCCTTGAAGAGCTAATAATGGAGCTGTCACCTCCAGGTCTCAAACGAGAGCAAAAGGGGGAGCAATCGGGACGAAAATGGGGTTCAAAGTTGAATCAAAATTCAAAGTTTATTTATGTAGGGTTGACTGATGGGATGCAAAGAACTAGGCGTAGCGGTCAAATCTTTGATCCATGGCTCGAGTACATACATGGGTGTGTATCCTCGATCATAGAGGATGAAAAGTCATGAAGGTCGTATCGCCAAATGGTGAAAGGGTGCGCCTCAAAAAAAAGTTGAAAACGGGTCAAAACTCAGATCTGACAAGGTCCAGACCTCGGTCAGAGAGTTGATCGAGGTAAACCAACGACGCTCTCTGGTTGGTCCACGTGGACCAACCAGAAAATTCCGTGGCAAAAATCCTTATAAAATCGATAAAAAATAGAAAATGAATTATTTAATTTTAGGTTATAAAATAAAAAATGTTTATAATTTTATGAATTATTTTATGGTGATTTTTAATTATTTTTATGGAGTATAATTCTATAAGTTCCCTTTTTATACTCCTTATAGGTATATTACCTATATATTTTATTATTTTATTTTTATTTTGTGTTTTTAATTTATTTTTGTTTATTATTTTATAAATTTATAAATTACTTTTATACACATAAATATATTTTTATTTTATTTTTATAGGGTGTTTTATTTATTTAATAAAATATAAGTATTAATATTATAGGTATATGTATATGTATTATACTTATATATGATATATACAAGTATTTTATTTGAATTTCTTTTGTATTTTTATTCTGATTTTAATATACATATATATTATAAGTAATATTTAAAAAATTATAAAAATATAAAAATAATGAATAAATAATAAAATGAATATTTAATCTGTATAATTATACAATAAGGGTCCAAAACTCAACTTTCAAACCGCAGCTCCGCCAAATACGAAACCATCGCCATTAAATAGCTTATTTTTAACTATATACAATTAAAGGTGATTTGATGCATTTGGAGTTTTCATTTGTGAGATACGGGTCTGGGAAGTTGGGATTCTGGATTTTTATTCAGACCATAACTTTTTAGCTATACATGATTTTTGAATGAAACCAATTTTGTATTCTTCTTTATTTAATTATCTACAACTTTCATGTTCAAAGTTTCTTTATTTGAGGTATAAAAAGTGGAACCAAAAATAGGTCCTAAAATGAATAAAAATGGATAAAATAAAAGGTATTTTTGATGTATTCCGGCCCTTATCTCCCCTCATTTTATTCCTTGTCGATCTATTCATCAAGATGCCTAGGTCTCGGGGTTTCGGGTCATAAAATATTTACAATATTTTATTCTTATTCTTTTCTTTTATTTATTCTATATTTTTGGCTTTAATTATAGTATTTTATACATTAATTACATGCACATGCATGAATGCTAAGATGCTGAAATTAATGATATTTACATGCATATACTAGGGTTTTTGAGGCCAAAATGATAGAATAAAGATGATGAAATGTGGATTCATCATACCCCTATACTTTACCTTTACTAGTCCCTAGCAAACACTTATGCAATAAGTGCAAAGAGAAAAGAAAGAAAAGAAAAAGAAGAACTTGGATTTAGTTTAATTATCAAGCTTGTCTGCACAAAATCAAAGTTTGGAGCTTAAGTTGGACCTTGGGAATTTTAGTGCGGGCGGAACCTTAATGAGAATCAAATTTGAAATCCAACAGTCCTTGAGAATCCCAAAACTCTGTTCTAGTCTCCTCAATAGCCAGGTCAGAAATATCTCAATTCATACGCAAACCCTTACGACTATGAATCCGACTCGTACAGTGTAAGTGATGGTGGCTCTCCCCTACTAGAATGACAAAGAGACTGACTTCTCCAGTACGACAACCCAATGATTCCCCAATCGAATAACTCCATCCTCGAGGAGCGGGGTATTCCCTTCTAAGTTCAAGTGGCAACCAGCTCAAGAGGAGGGGGTGAAGAGAAGAATGCACGGTAGCTAGTGTAGCTACCTATCCTAGGATGCAAGACCAGTGTAGTCAAGTCATCCAGCTGCAGGCTCACATATTTGAGTTTGGAACTCAAGCTTGCTTATTGACTTTACAACATATGTACATACTTTGCAGGCATTTTATTTTTGTACAGGCATGACCATTTTTTTTGTAATACTATATACAACAGCATTTACATAAGGAGTTTTTCCTCTTGAGCCGGTAGACTATCCCTCTTTTGAAGCTTTATCGCAACTCACACTCTCCTGTCTTTAGACTTCCTCATCATTGGACGGGTTGGGGTGCACTTCCCTCCCTAGAGGAGGACAAATGTTTCCATTAGTGTGCGTCTCATACCGGCAAATCCAATCCCCTCACCACTCCAACTGAGTTGAGCCATGTGAAAGGTGCATATGTCCAAGTTAGGTCATTATCAACAAGAGTCGTGTATGTGCTCCGAAATACTCTACTTAGGCAGTCAAGAATCCATTGAACTAAGTCACGTGATCCCCAAAGAATTAAGTCAACTAGACCTGAAGTACCTCAAACCCAATTCCTATAAGGTTCCTGTTATTAGGTAGATGTTAAGGTACAATCAAGTTCCAATCTTCGGATTTTACTTAGACTTGTTCAACTATTAAACTCAATCCGAAAAATGCTCATGCTATGCAAATGATATGCAGAATGCAGGAAATATTTTTGTGATGCAATTTTCAAGAATTTTGAACTTTTTATGGATTTTTGAAAAGATGATGATGATGCATATGCATTTTTTCAAAGGATTTTTTTAATGTTTTTGGATTTTATTTTTTGCAAATGTTTTTGGGATTTTTGAAAACAAGAAGATCTTTGGCTGAAAACTAGGTGAAAATATTTACACGGGATTGCTTCTTATATATAGAAGAGGTGGATTTTAAGAATTTACAGGGTAAGTGCTCAATTTTATAGATATATAATAAAGAATTTTAAGTGTGATGTATGTATTCTCCAAACTTATTTGAAAACATTTTTCAAACAATTTTTGAAAATTATAGTCCAAAATAATTTTTACAGATATTTTACAAACATTTACACACATTTGAAAATCATTTTGCAAAGGTTTTTCAAACAGCATATATAGATTTTTCAAAATATTTTTGCAACCATTTTTCAAACCATTTGCAAATCATTTTTCAAACATTTTATTTCACACAAAGAAAATAAATTTTTACAAACCACACATTTTTACAAAGGTTGAAAACATGTAACAAAACATTTTCAAAATAGTTTTCAATAAATGTTCACAAAGATTTCAAACTATTTTTCAAACATTTTGCAAAAAACATTTTCACCTGATTTATTAATCAGTAAATACAAAAAGAATTTGAGGAACAAAATTCATCTTTTTATTAAGGGTTTTTAATGATTTTTTAAAGAATTATTTGCCATACTTATTAGGAAAATACGAAAGTACGAGTTATGGCTAAAGTATATACGTAGTATATACGACCACCCTATACTTAGCTTGAGCTATGTCCTCATAGATCGGAGAGAAAAGAGAAGACATAACTCGTACTAAGTATAGGCAAGTCTTAAGAATAAATAAATGAATGAATCAACAAATGAGAAGTTGACCGTCCCCCCTATACTTAGGATCAAATAATCCTAAGTATAGCAGACTGTACACAACGCAGGGAGGGTCAAGGGTGGAGATGAACAGATCGTACTCAGATTGTCTCCCCCTATACTTAGGGTAAGATATCCCTAAGTATATACAAGAAGAGGAGACAATAGAGAGGATCGAAAAATAGAATCAACTCGGGGTGCACACCCCCTATACTTAGGACAAAGTACGTCCTAAGTATAGAAACTGACAACAAGGGGCAGCACCTTTTTTATACAACAAGAAAATAGAAATGGAAAAGAAGAAAAGAATAAAATAAGAAAAGATATTAACAGACGAAAGAATGATATGGACAGATGATCTATACAGCGAAAAATGGAAGTGATCACCATGCATGAGATGCAGATGATATGAGTCAAAGAACACATCTCATACCAGAAGAATGGGGGCAACGTCAACGGTCGACGGATCATGATCTAGATATAACTTCAGGCGCTGACCGTTAACACGGAAGGTAGAGGAAGATGACGGTTCGGATATGTCAATACTGCCATTGTCATGTACCTTCCTGACCACATACGGACCTTTCCACTTGCTCTGTATTTTCCCTGGAAATAATTTCAGCCTGGAATCAAACAACCATACGTGCTGATCTAGCTCAAACTGTTTATGGCTGATATGGGAATCGTGCCATGTCTTTACTTTTTCCTTGTACTGTAGGCTGCTAGAAAAGGTTGTGTCTCTCAGTTCCTCCAGGGCTGCCAACTCTGCTCTCCTCTATCCTCCTATACTCTCGGGATCCAATAATAACTCAGTGACTGCCCAAAGTGACTTGTGCTTTATTTTCACAGGTAGATGGCATGGCTTGCCATAGACGAGACGAAAGGGAGATGTCCCTAATGGATTCTTGAAGGAAGTCCGATAGGCCCACAAAATCGAGTCCAAAAGCTGCGACCAATCCTTTCGGTCTGGGCGGACAACCTTCTGTAGGATAGTTTTTTATCTCTCGGTTTGATACTTTGGCAAGAACATTAGTCTGAGGGTGATATGGCATGACAACACGATGGTCAATGTCGAACTCGTCTGCAAGGGCCCTAACCTTGTCATTGATGAAGTGAGACCCCCCGTCTGAAATCAAGACTCTAGGTACCCCGAACCGTTAAATGATATTTTTCCTCAAAAATTTACACGCAGTCTTAGCATCTACAGCTCGGGCGGGGATGGCCTCAACCCATCGGCTGACATAATCTACAACAAGAAAAATGTGCTCGAACCCCTGACTCTTAGGAAATGGGCCCATGAAATCAATCCCCCATGCATCAAAAACCTCACAAAAGTGAATGGGTTGCATGGGTATCATGTCTCTCTGTCCGCAAGTACCCATCTTCTGACAGTCTGTACATCTCTTCACGAACTCATCTGAATCCTTGAAGAGAGTAGGCCACCATAGGTCGGATTGAAGCACCTTCCGTGTTGTCCTTTTCCCAGAATGATGTCCTCCTGCCTCAAGCTTGTGGCGGTATGTGAGGAAGCTATGCTGCTCTTCTTGAGGAATGTACCTTCTCCAGATACTATCCCCTCCTTCATGATAAAGGATAGGGGTGCACATGGATCGGATTGGATCGGATTTGGCTTAATCCGTGTCCAATCCCTATATAACGGATTTTTTTATTTTTCCAGTCCAATCCAATCCATTAAACATGCAAATCCAGTCCAATCCAATCCACCGGATTACGGTTTGGATCGGATTGATTCAGATTTTTAATGCTCACCTAATCTATGATTAAGTTTGTAGCATAGTCGACCTCGACGTTCGAATCATGGTTATAAAATTGAGATTATTGATAAATGTAAAGAAAAGAATAGTTAATTTTGAAAAGCAATTCGACTTAGTTTTTTTGGAAAGCAAAAACATATATGCTTGTTATAGATTTATTACAAACAGTCATTGTATGCCTATATAAAAATAACATACTTGTGATTCGTAGAAATCATAGAAGAATAACGACGACTTTAAATAAAATTTCAAGTTTGTATATATCAAATAGGAACTACAACTAACTTGCAACTAACATGGTTGGCTACGTGGTGCGAGGGAGGTTTGGGACAAGAACCATGGGCGACTACATGGTGGGGAGGGATGTATTTGAGATTCTTGACTACCCGTACGCGAGGGAGGTCTGGGAGAGCCAAAGATGAGGTTTGGATGCGCATGCACGAGGAAGGTCTAGCTACGTATGTGTATAGTTGGAGACAAGGAAGGCATAGATGATGACGAGACAACATTCGGCTGGGGACGAGATCTGGCTACACACGTGCAAGGGAGGTACGGGAGAGCAGAGGACGGGGTCTAGATGCACAAGCGCAAGGAAGATCTGGATGTGCATGCGCACAACTAGGACAAGGACAACATCTGACGAAGATGTACGCATCTGAGGGCAGAGATGTGTGTGATGCAGGCGAGTGTGTTGTTGGAATAGATCCTGAGTGGATTTAGGTTTGTATATTATTGTTTTTAGAAGGATGTTTTGTTTGAAAAATTGGAAGGGCCTGAAGGGCACTGCGGGTAGGTACTGTTTTTTTCTAAACCAACTAGTGGGGTGAGATAAGGGCTTTCTGGCAAGTTGTGCGTGGTAAAACTTGAATTGGAATAGGTTTAAGTTATAAAGAGAGTAGCTTAGATATTTACACATGGCTTTCATACAAATTTTAATATATAATATACTTTAATGAGAATAAATAAATTAGTACATAGTATTTATTTATTAATGGATTGGATCGGGTTGGATTTTGACAATAATCCGATCCAATCAATGGATGAATGGATTTGTGAAATTCTAATCCGATCTGATCCATTAAACTTAAAAATCCAAACCGATCCAATCCAATGACAACGGATTGGATCGGATTACGGATTTTATCCTATCCATGTGCACCCCTAATAAAGGATGAGATCCTCCCAATGGTAAAGCTTGGCCTTCGCCAGGAAGGTCTCAAGCTTCTGCCTGGGACAACCTTGTGGAACCGTCTTGGCAACAAGATAGTTCACAATATCGACGTACCATGGGAGCGAGGCGATAGCCAAGATCGCATCATCTGGAAACGTCTTAGTGATAGGTGCGTTGGGCTCAGATTCCTCAAAGTTCTCCAAGCAGGAAAGATGATCCGCCACCACATTCTTGACTCCAGGCTTATCCTTAATCTCAATATCAAACTCCAGGAGCAGAAGGATCCATCTGGTAAGGCGTGCTTTGGCATACTTCTTAGCCATTAAGTACCGGATGACAGTGTGATCTGTATAAATAGTCACTCTAGATCTGAGAATATATGATCTATACTTATCTAAAACAAAGACTACAGCCAGCATCTTTTTCTCTGTTACAGTATAATTCAGTTGAGCGGCATCCAAAGTTCGGCTGGCGTGGTGAATGGCAAACGGAATTCCATCCCTCCTCTGTCCAAGCACAGCCCCAACGGCAAAATCAGAGGCATCCATCATGATCTGGAATGGGAGAGACCAATCGGGTGGCTGAAGGACAGGAGCCGAGACAACCATACTCTTGAGAGTCTCAAAAGACGTAAGACACTTATCATCTACAATGAACTCGGTGTCTTTTGTCAGTAAATCAGTGAGCAGCCAGGCAATTTGACTGAAGTCCTGAATAAACCGTCGGTAGAAACTGACATGCCCCAGAAAAGACCGCAATTGACGTAGATTGGATGGTGGATTGAGTTTTCTAAAGATGTCCACCTTGGCCGGATCAACCTCCATGCCCCTGTTGGAGATGATATGACCAAAGACCGTCCCTTGAGTCACCATGAAGTGACTCTTCTCCCAAAACAAGACAAGATTGACCTCTATGCAACGCTGAAGCACACGGTTTAGGCAGTCAAGACAAGCATCGAACCCATCGCCATAGACCGAGAAGTCATCCATGAAGACCTCTAAATAGTCACCCACCATGTCCGAGAATATAGACAACATGCACCTTTGGAATGTCGCCGGAGTGTTACATAGACCAAAGGGCATCCGTCTGAAAGCATACGTCCCAAACGGACAGGTGAATGTCGTTTTCTCCTGGTCTTCGGGCGCAATGGCCACTTGATTATAACCTGAGTACCCGTCAAGAAAACAATAATGACTCTTTCCAGCTAGCCTCTCGATAATCTGATCAATGAATGGCAATGGGAAATGATCCTTCTTGGTGGCCTCATTCAATCGTCTGTAGTCCACACAGACCCTCCAAGAAGTGGGTACCCGGGTAGCTATCTCCTCTCCAGACTCACTCACAATTGTAGTGATACCCGTCTTCTTGGGTACCACGTGTAATGGACTAACCCACTTGGAGTCGGAGATGGGATAGATAAAATCGGCGCTCCACCACTTCGATATTTCTTTCATGATCACATCTCGAAGATTCGGGTTCAGCCGTCGTTGGAACTCAAGCGACGGCCTAGCGTCCTCCTCAAGATAGATGTGGTGGGAGCATAGAGCAGGACTAATCCCCTGGAGATCAGCTATACTCCATCCTATTGCCTTGCGGTTTCTTTCAAGAATCTCCATCAGATGAGATTCTTGTTCTCTAGTTAAACCTGCTGAGATAATGACTGGGTGCATATCTGGCTCACCCGCAAGGAATCTATACTTCAACGACTGCGACAAAGGTTTCAGTTCTGGACAACTGGGAGGTGGCAGATCTGGCTTCTGATAAGTCTGTGTGAAGGCGACCAGGTCTGTATGTGAGAACTCTCGCTTTGCATGAATATCTGACGAAGGGAACCCTACTAAATCATCAATAAACTGTACTGGCCCGCACTCTGTCCTAGCTGTCGGCTCAGAAGGAATCAGACACGACAAATATTCATCAAAATCATCCCAATCAATGTCTGAATCCGAGGGATCTGAACTAGATGAACAAGACTGAAAATCATCATCACCGCTCGTCCCAACACTGTCAGCCTCAACGGTATCCTCGTCCAGGGGTGTGCTCTCCATGCTCTTGACTGCCATAAGCTTTAAGTATGGTGAATATGTAGGCAAGGCGAGGGTTTGTGCTACGGGATCTGTCCAAATAGATTCATCATCTGTCACCACAAAATCACACTCCTGGTGGATGTATAGCTCATCCTCTGTCATCTGCGCGGCTTTGCTGGACTGCTCTGAGCATTCTAGTTCTCTCGCTCTGATTTCTTCGATCGTCTCTATTTGTATGGTTTCGCCCTCTACGCGAAAACATACCTTCCCGCTATCATGATCGGTCACCGCTTTGGCTGTGGCCAAGAATGGGCGTCCAAGTGTGATGGGGGCATCGGTTACCGACTCAGGGATCTCCATGTCTAGTACAACAAAGTCCACGGGGAATTTCAGGCCCTGAATGGTAACGACCATGTCTCTCAACAACCCCTTCGACCTCTTAATCGACCTATCAGCAAAATGAAGGACTGTCCTGCTCCGAAGAAGAGGACCAAACTCGAATCGGTCGAGTAAGGCTGCTGGAAGAAGGTTAATAGAAGAGCCATTGTCTAATAGAGTACGATCAAACTGCTGCTCCTGAATCTCGCATCTGACATAGGAAGCTCCTGCATCTGGCCTCTTGGCTGGTAGTTTACTCTGAATGGTGCAGCAAGTGGAATGAGTGAGCACATGGATTTGATCTCTGTGGTTCCTCCTCTTCCTGCGGACATCAGTCTTCTCCTTCAAGTTCTTTTTGAAGAGGGGGATGTGCTCAAGTGCTTCCTGTAGAGTCAGCTGAATGTGGAATATATCAATCATCTGGTTGCTGAACTCTACCTGTTGGGTCTTTTTTGGATTTTCTCTTCTGTTCCCCTTCGCCCGGTGGAGTGCTTCAGGGAAGGGGATAGTAGGGGCCTCCGTAGATGGAGGACTAGGAAGAGGTTCCTGCACCTTTGAAGGAATAGAATCCATACCATGATCATCATTCAACACATATGGATTTGAAGTGTGAACATAAACCTTTCCTTTATTCATATTTTTGTTCTTTTTATTGTTACCACAGTCTATAGATAAAAAAGGTGGCAACACTACATGTGGGAGCTCAACAAAAGTAGATGTGGTGGCCTCAATACCACCAACGACATTTGTCTTCGCAGCATCAGCATCGCGCTCTGGTTCTGCATCAAAAATGGTGGCTTCAGCACCACCGTCTGCATCTGGCATCACGACGGCCTCTGTACCGTCGTCTGGAACTCCATCATTGGTGGCATCAGCACCACCATCTTCAACATCATCAGCGGCATCAGCACTACTTCCTGGCTCATCTGGCGCTCCTGGTTCTACATGTGGTTGTCGCTCAGATGAGGCGCCGCTGACTGGCATCCTACCGCTCCTAGTAGTCACAAAATCAGCATCATACAAAGAAGAAGACATGGCACTCAAATAATCACTAGGAGAGGTATCCTCTGTGAACTGTACCTGCTCAGACTTCCTTTTCAGATTGTTCGGATTTGGTTCAATCTGAGCTGGTATGGCGGCTTTTCCCTTGATGATCTCCCTCATCTCCTGCCGGAACTCATCCATTTCCTGCCGGAAGGATGCTCGCTGTTCAGAAAGCAAGCGGGCAAGGTCATCTAAAGTTAAGTTCTCAAAGGCGGGACCCTAAGAACCGGACGGGTGTCCCTACTGGAAATGACGTTGTTGATGTTGCTGCTGGTACTGGGGAGGATGGGAGTATGACTGTTGAGGCGGCTGACGCTGCCTCCACTGCTGGTTGTGATAGGCGGGACGAGGACCATTCTGGTACTACTGGTGGGCATAATGGGGCTGCTGCTGTTGCTGATGGCTGTTCTGCTGTTCCTGAGCCGGAGGCTGCTGCTGGGATGAAGTGCCACCGTTGCCCCAACGGAATCCGAGGTGATCGCGACGAATCCCGGGCTGCAGGTACCGGTCGTATCATATCCCATTGACTTCCATCAATGGCTCCTGCTCTAAGGATGGTGGAGGAAGAATTGCCAGTAGCCGATCCGGTTGATAAACCACCATCTGAGTGTCCTGAGATGGTGGCTGTGATGGGTAGTACTGCAATAGCGGGACTGGCTCTGCCTGAATGTGGTTGACCTGGTGGTATGAGGCGGAGGGCTGGGTGGAGCTGCTACTGCTAGGATCAGCACGTGACCTGGGAGGCTGCTGAGAAGATGTTTGTGCCTCCTGTACGCAAAGAATCTGCATCTTCAGGTCACTCATGGTCTTGGTAATCTGGTCCATCTGGGCCAGTCCTTGCATCTGCTTCTTCTCGAGGATCTCGAGGTGGTCCAGCTTTTCACTAATGATGCCCATGTCGGTTGCGGCTGATTCGACTTGGGTTGCGGTTGCCGACGGAGTGTGGGGACCGGCATCGATGCAGGCGATCCTCTGAAACGATCCCGCTCCTTGGTGGGGCTTCTATTGTGTGTAGACGTGGGCTTGGGCCATAACTGTCGAGTTCTCTGCCATGCCTTCATAGATGGCCCAAACATCGTCTTCACCCTTGGAGAAATAGGACCCACCACAAGAGGCATTAACAAGCCCCTGCAGCTCCGGTGTTAGCCCACAAAAGAAGCTCTGAACCAGATTGGGCTTGGATATATCATGGTGTGGACACCGGTCGATGAGCTCTCTGAATCGATCCCAGGCTTCATGGAACTGTTCATTAGGGATCATTATGAAATTGTTGATCATTGCTCTTGCTATGTTAATCTGGCCGAGAGGGTAATACTTGTTCAAGTATGCAGTCCGGAGATCTGCCCAAGTGTCGACGAACCTCCCCAAATATTTTAGCCAGTACGCGGCTCTCTCAACCAAAGAGAAGGGGAAGGCTATCATCTTGATGGTGTCCTCAGTCACCAGCCTATCATGAATTGTGCTGCAGATCATTTCGAATTCTTGTAAATGGAGGTGTGGCTCTTCGGTCGCCGGCCCATGAAATTTTGGCAGAAGCTGAATGGTGTGTGGGCAAAGCTCAAAGACTCCATGGATTGAGGGAGTCGGATCCACCAATGGGTGAGGGATGCCGCTGGATTGTGCAATTCTCTCATGATGGTCTGTGGTGGCCTCTCTTGATTGGGTTCTCCTCCCTCGCCTGTTGTTGCTGCTGGTATATCACCTCCACCGCCACCGCCCCCAGGTCTGTTCTCTCGCATCTGTGCAATCTTTCTCATGAGGTCACCCATGAAGACTCCCTGGTCCCGGATCTGTATCTGCATGGTCTCCAGGGATGCTAGAAGTGAATTGTTGATGGCGGCTTGATCATATAAGAATGGAGGGTGTTCCTGCTCATCTGGGTGTTCTCCTCGGTTTGCCATCTCTGGATTCTCTGAAAAGGCAAAAGAATCCATCTCAGGTTCCGTCAAATGCTCTAAGCTCTTTGATGCACTAAATTCTGAAACTCTTGGATTGATGGAAGGAGAATGAGAAGGGTGGTCGAGGGGGAACAGGGTGGAAGTGAACTCAGGCTCGGAGAGTGGGTCTGGACTCTCCGACGTTTCCCTAGATGAATAGGGAGGAGTGATGGATAGCAGTGCCGACCAAGTTGGCCTAAGAGACCTCCTTCCCATCATCGTGATTATCGAGAAGAGTAAGGTAAATGAAGAAGAAGAGGGGGAAGCAAAATTGTGCACAAGTGTGCAGTGTTTTTGATCTTGACCTAAATGCGACTAGAAATCAAAAACAAAATAAGGGGATTCACCAACTCAACACGTGAAGCCGTGAAGGTTCAGCTTTTATCTTTGTAGTTTTTATCTTGAATTCAGGAAGTTATCTTTCAATGAGTCCTTAGAGCGCTACGCCTATAGGAGAGAGAGTACTGCCGGAAAAGATTCCCGCACTTGTCCTCCTCCTGTGTAACATGTAGCCTGCGCTTTTTAAGGTCCTTGTAACTGATGAATACCCATTCATCACTCTTTATTCTTATATTTTAGCTACAAAAACCTTTGCAAATGCACGTAGATATGTGTAAATAGGAATAATTACCAAAAGCATGCATTGTGTAAAAACCTATAATTAGCATGTTTTTGTGCAAAAATAAAAGAATAAAGATTAAAAAGAAAAAGAGGGAAATATTTAGAATAAATATTGAGCAACCTAACCCAAGGGAGGGCTCAGCATGGGCCTGACCGCATAAAAACCAAAGTAGAGGGAGATAGGGACTCATGTGTAAATATTGGTGTAAATAAATAAAATCATATTTTCCTCACCCAAAAATATGCTTGTAAATATTTGTACATATTTATTAATATAAAAACAAAATAAAAAGTTAAAAACCAAAAAGATCAAAAATACCCTTTCACCATGTACATAGACCATACTCCTATATTTATTCAACCTTATAAATAAATAAAATTATTTTCTAAACTTTTTGTAAATATTCTATGTTATATATTGTAAATAAATAAAATAAAAAGAATCAAAACTCAAATAAAAATAACAAAATTAAAAATACAAAAATACATTGTACATATACCATGTATATAGATGTACATATCTGTTTATTTTCCTTATGTAAATAAATAATAAAAATAAAATAAAAATATCCTTTTATTCCTTATTTTATACTATAAATAAATAAAATATAAAAGAGGAATAAAATTGTACAAAAATAACAATTAAAAATCCAAAATTAAAAACCTACATATTGTATATAGACCTATATCTAACCCTACTATGTATATAGCTTATTTTTATTTCCAAAAATTAATTAAAAATCACCAAAAAAATAGAGAAAAATAAAATAAAAATATTTTGTGTTTTAAGTTTTTGCTAATTCCGCCATTTTCTAGCCTAAAATAAATAAACAAAAATAAAATACGTGGCAGCATCTCATTGGCCCACGGAGATGTTGACCTCCGGTCAACTCCCTCCGCGGACCGTCTTCTCCAGCGGATCTCGCGCCCGACCCGTTTTCTCCTCTTTTTCCGCGCTCGATCCGCTCGCCATCTCCGCAAACCCCGGGTCCTATCGCTTCTTCATACATCCGAGACCCTCGCCGGGGTATCCACATTGGGATCCGCGCTTCTCACAGCCCTACCCGACCAGCCCTAGCCGGACCTGCACCCACTTAAATACCGAACTCCGCCACCCATTTGACGCATCTTTGGCCATTTGCTTCGATTTCCAATGAGCTCCAGAGAGAGAGAGAGGTGACAGCTCGAGCCTCGACCTGTTGCAGCGAGGAAAGGAGGCGAAAGCCACTGATCCGGCGAGTCTTCACCGCCGTGCTCCGCCCCGAGTTGGAGCTCGAGCCTCGGACGTCGACGCTCCTTGAGGCGAGGACCGGGAGCTTCCACAGCTCCAGCACAGTCGACCCATCCACCCAGGTAGCTTAGATTTTATCCCTAGTTCTTTAATTTTCGATTAGCCCAAAATCGCCCCGCCGTCGATTCTCGCTGATTCCGACCGCCTCACCCTCCCGTTCGACCATCAGAATCCACCATCGCCTCCGCCTTCCTTCCACGCACCTTCTCCGCCCCTCCGTTCAACCCAGCTCGCACAGGAGCTGGGATTCGAACCCCTTCGCCGTCGCATCGCCGGGGTTCGTCCGCACCAACGCACAGACCATCCCCACGTCGCCTAACTGGGTCGAGGCACTTTGCCCTCGACCCGCGAAGCTTCTGAGCCATTTTGCAGGACCAGAGGAGGCCATCTGAGGCCTCTCGACATTCAGACAGGAGCTTCAGCTCCGCTACCCTCGTCGGAGCTCATCCGAGCTCGGCTGGAGCATCGGAGACTACCAGCAGCTGCGCACCTTCACGACGGAGCTCTTCCGACCTTCAGGCGCAGCAGAGGAGCCCGGAGCCATCTTCACGAGGCCGGCGAAGTTCGCCGGCCATCAATTCTTCCAGCATCCTCGACAGCCGTCGGATTCGCCTCTCGCTCCAGGTCTAATCTAGACCGTTGGTTCCTGGAGCGCACGTGGACGTCAGATCTGAGGCGCCAGATCCAGGCCGTTAGATCCACACGTGTCCTGGCCTGGACCGTTGGATCAACCAGAGAGCAGCAGCGACCAGAGCCGCCCCCACCTCGACCGTCCGATCGCCACGTGGTGACCATCCGTCAGCTCCGGTTAATAATGGGTAAATTACCCTTGGGCCCTTATCTTAGTTTTATTTCATTTGAGTCCTGTAAATATTTCAGCACGTTATTTAGGTTTAGGTTTATTTGCACAATGGACCCAGCACTTTAGTGTATTTGCTTATATACCCCTGCCTGTGTGAGCCACGTGCTTCATCACGTGTATTTTTGGGTTATTTGCAAGAGATGCCCTTGTAGTTCTGGTTGTTAATGAATGAATGAAACTTTCTGAGTAATTGCATTTATACCCCTGTGCGTGGTAGTTTTACGCATGTGCGTTTATTTTTGGGTTATTTGCAGCTGAGGTCCTCGGACTTTTGGTACGTGTTACCAATTAGTCCCTGGAACTTAGTTTTATTACAGATAGGTCCCTGAGTGCCCCAGGCACGCGCCTCGCGCGTGATTTGCTGGGTATTTTGCACCGGGACCCCCAGAACTCAGGGTATTTGCATTTCAGTCCTTATGCATAGTACCCTCTTGTGATTTTTGAATAAAATATCAAATCACCTCCAAATTCGACAAAAAATTGACACATGGCTCCTGCCATGGTGTAGGATTTTTGAGAATTTTTGAGAACATTTTTGGTTTTCTTTGTTATTTTTAAAAATTCAAAAACTATCATTTTTGCTACTGTCTAGAGTTAAAAACCCCAAAAAAATATAAAAACCCCCCTAAAAATTCTATAAAAATTAGGTACTGTTTAGTTTATGTTCCTTGAGTTTCTAGCCAATTTTGGATATTTTTCACTGCTTAAAAACCATAAAAACTTAAAAACACCTAAAACCCCATAAAAATTCTATTAAATAACCTAAAAACCCAAAAACAATAATTTTGGTACTCAAATTTTCCTTGTTTTACCTAGTTTACAGGAAAAATACCTCCAGGCCCTTTTGAGCCTTTAGATATTTTATCTAGGGCTTTTGGTCCTGGCTGGACAGTACCTTGCATTTTTGCTACTGTTTGATTTTTAGAAAATAAAATATACCTCAGGAAAATTCCAAAAATTCACCAAAAACATAAAAAAATATAAAACACATAAAAATATTTTTGTTTGAATTTTTGCTTGATTTTTGTTACATTAAATAAATTGTTAAAGTGTGCTTATTTGTGTTTCTTTTATTTCCTTCACATATTAAAAATCCAAAAAAAATATAAAAATAATTAAAAACCACTAAAAATATTTTGTATTTTATTTTATTTGTTTTTACTACTTCGTAGGCCTTCGGCCAACCCGTGCTCCTCGAGTTCGACCCTGGGTGCTATACCAGGTTAAATACATAGCAGGATCGCTTGCTTTGGTTTCGATTGATTTTATTTGCATAGAGTGGTTCGATTTTTCTTGATTGAGCTGACTTGATCGCTTGGGTCGCAACGACCAATTCAGCACCTATACCCTAGCCTTCAGGATCGCTCATCAGAATGACGCCGTTGCCGGGGAGCACGGCTTAGTAGTTCTTTTCGTTTTTATTTTTGCGGCTTTTCGCGGCTCTTCGAAGCTCGCGGCTTTTTCGCGGTTTTTGTTTATATTTTCTTTTTATTTTATTTTGTTTTATTTTTCTTTTCTTTTTATTTTTGTTTTTGTTTGATTTTGTGTGTTTATTTTATTTTACATTTTTTCACATATACCCTTCTTTTCCATTTCATTTATTTTCTTTATTATTATTTGATTTTATTTGTTCTGACCACTTTGTTTTCTCTTGCGAGGGCCCGAGGACCGAGGCGGCTATTCTCGAGAGCTGGCGCAACCGTGGGATTCGGAGGCGGCTCCCTTCTTCGCGGAGCCGCAGGAGAGAGTGAGAGAGAGCTGAGTGGGTGAGGATTAGGGTAGATTTATTTTTATTCATTATTATTGTAATAATACAGGACCATGACTTGGACACTTGGGACTTGCCGTAGCGGGTTTGTTTCGCCGAGCACCGGTGTGCTCGGGGGACCCTTATGACTTGCGCGGTTTTTCGCGGCTTTTTCATGGTTTTATTTTTCTTTTATTTCTGCCTTTTCCGGTGTTTACGTGATTTTTGCTCGAGCCCCTAGACTTAGGAATTTCTGGTGACTGTGCCGTAACTAGTAGGATCCACACACCTAATTGCTTATCTGTTCCCATAGATCGATTAATTGGACCTACTTAAAAATCAATAATAAAAATAACCGATTCATTTGCCTTCGTAGCCTACGTGCCGCAGCCCGTCCTGTAAAGCGCTTTCTCCTACCCCCGATTTGTCGGACAGAGGAGGGACGGGCCAAGACCGGACTCTTTGGCTTGGAGGTCGGTGACCGGTTAGACGGTTCTTCGCTAGAAGTTGCTCGTTTAGGACTCGGCTTTCCCGTTGCACCATATAGGTAGTTTTATTTCTGTCTTTACTTTTATGCGCGGATCATA
Organism: Ottelia alismoides; assembly: GCA_037367405.1. Lineage (NCBI taxonomy): Eukaryota > Viridiplantae > Streptophyta > Magnoliopsida > Alismatales > Hydrocharitaceae > Ottelia > Ottelia alismoides. The sequence continues at coordinate 332,280 of JAZKJV010009852.1, forward strand.
TTGCATGTAGAGTGCTGGAGGCAAGGTACGCATTTCTTACTCGGCATGCATCATTGATTTATCGTGCATCGGCTTTTTCGTCTTCTCCCCCCTGTTTTGGACTTAATAATCAGGAGAACCGAAAAATTCGTTAGGCCTTTTGTTTGCTTTGAAAAATATTAAAAAAGTGAAACCATAAAATTGGGACTGCTAAAATTATTGATCTAAAAACCGCTCACCCTAAAAACTTTGTCTTGGGGAGAGCAACCCCCTCATTGTTTGGTTTGGATGCGCGAGAGAGTGACCCGCACCCTAGGTAGAGCCCCCCGGTGCTAGTCCCGACTGATTACCGACTCTTCCGTGCGGGCCAGTCGGTTGGGTTAGCATCGGATATCCCAACAGGTCACGTAAGCGCTCTGATATTTTGTGTGTTCACCAAAATAAAATCGACAAGATAATTTGACCGAACTTTCACGGTCTTCAGCTTGCATTGCGTTGGTGAACCGGGGGTTTGTTTTCTGATCGTATTTTTTCCAGATCTCATCCGCCTTACTCGCCAGATCAAGATGATGGGTAGACGGTCTCTTAGGCAACCTCTGGTTGCACCGCTTTCGGGCGCGTCTACCTCCTCATCTAGGTTGGCTCGCGAGAGCTCAGACCCGCTCTCCGAGCCCGAGTACGACTCCACCCTGTTCCCCCTCGACCCCCTTTCTGATCTACCTGAGAGACACGAGCCCGAGGAGAGATTAATAAATTTGACAGCACCTGAGTTGGGCTCGTTTGATTTTGCAGACGTCGACATGGCCGGAGCCGGCAGTTCAGACGATCACTCCCGTCAGCCAGAGCACTTTGTACTAGACCAGGGAGCGATCAACTCCACCCTGATCACATCACTCGAGACAGTCCAGCAGCAGCTCCGCGATCAGGGAGCATTTATGATTGAGATGAGGAGAGAGTTGGAGAGGCTCAGAGCAGAGTGAGACCGTCAGAGCGAGCCCGAGGAGCCGGATGATGCAGATGCTCGTGCCGCAGCAGCCGAGCAGCAGCCGCGGCCGCCGCAGCGGCAGCCGCCGCGGCAGGAGGACCACCACGACCGATGCGGGAGCTACACAATCCCGGATCTACTCTGATGCATCACTGGGTAGTGGTGCCGGCGATCGTGGGGGACTTCAAATTCCCCCCGAACACCTTGCAGTTGCTACCCCGCTTCCACGGACTGGCCACTGAGGAGCCCCACCTCCACCTCCAGGAGTTCCTGATGATCTGCAGCACTGTCCACGATAGACACGTGGACCAGGACACGATCCGGATGATAGCCTTCCCGTTTTCACTGGCAGATAGAGCAGCCGCCTGGCTGAAACATTTAGGGAAGTTCATCTACACCTGGGAGCAGCTCCGTACCGAATACTTGAACAAGTACTATCCACTCGGGCGGACCAATGTAGCGAGGGCCCTGATCAGCAACTTCTCCATGCTCCCCAACGAGCAGTTTCACGAGGCATGGGAGAGGTTTCGAGAGCTCCTAGACCGATGCCCGCACCACGACATCTCCAAGCCGAACTTGGTTCAGAGCTTCTTCAGCGGGTTGACGCCAGAGCTACAGGGTTTGGTGAATGCTTCTTGCGGCGGGTCCTACTTCGCCAAGGACCATGACCAGGTCTGGGCCATCTACGAGGAGATGGCAGAGAACTACATGGTGATGTCCCAGACCCGGTTGTATTCTCAGAGACCCCAGCCATAGCAGCCAGGACCCGTGCAGTACCAGCGGATAGCACGGGTCGATGCAGGTCCATCCAGTTCGTCCGCAGTAGCAGCAGCACAGTTAGAGTCGTCAGCTGCGGACATGGGCATTATCAGCGAGAAGCTGGACCGCATGGAGCTGATCGAGAAGAAGCAGTGCCAGAGTATCACGCAGATGGAGCAGATGGCACAGGTTCTGAGCGACATGAAGACACAGCTCATGTGTCTCCAAGAGGCACAGACGGCTTCTCAGCCCCGTCTTCAGTCGCGAGGCGACGCCGGCAGCAGCAGCAGCTCGTCCCAGTGCTCCAGCACCCATGTGCAGCCTAGACAGCTCCATCTTGTACAGGCGGAGCCGTATCAGCAGCCGCAGCCCACCTACCAGTCCCCACCATCTCCAGAGATGCAGATGGTGGTCTACCAGCCGGACCAGCCTCTGGCAGTACTCCCGCCAGCCCCCTACGATGCCGAGCCGTTGATGGATGTCAACGGGATTTGGTATGATCACCCCCAGCCTGGGATCCGACGAGACCATCCCGGATTCAGGTGGGGGAATGGTGGTACCCAGCCCCAGCAGCAGCCGTCAGGACAGGGAGGGCAGTACTCCCAGCAGAGAGATCACCACCAGCCGCAGCAGCAGCCCCCAGCATATCAGCAGCACCAGCCATCATCCTTCGGTCCTCGTCCCTATCAGCAGCAGGGACAGTCGTGGAGACGTGAGCAACATGCTCACCCGGTTCAGCAGCAGCACCCGTCCTCTTACCCCTCTTACCAGCACCACCAGCAGCAGTTCCAGCAGCCACACCCCCAGAGAGGCTACCCGTCGGGCTCCCACGAGAGCCCCGCTTTGGATGACATCGCCCGCCTCCTCACGGACCAGCAGGCCACATTCCGACGGGAGATGGATGAGTTCCGCCAGGAGATGCAGGACTTGGTGAGAGGAAAGGCCGCCATCCCAGCCCAGATTGAGCCGAACCCGAACAACCTCAAGAGGAAATCTGAGCAGGTAGTACATACTGAGTTTGCCACTCCTAGTGACCCCTTTGAGGATACATCTTCGGATCTATTTGATGCTTATTTTGTCACACTTAGGAGCGGTAGGACCCCAGCAGGCGGCGGCGCCTCATCTGAGCTTCACCACGAGGACACTCCAGAGGCGCCACATGAGGAGGAGGAGAGCGGTACTGAGGCCGCTCCAGACGATGACGGTGGCACTGAAGCCACCAAGGATGCTGATCCCACCGGCGGTACTAAGGCCGCCGCTTCACCAGATCTAGGAGGTGGTACTGACGCCACCAGTTCAGCCGAGCCAGCCCGCGGTACTGATGCCGCGAGACGTCGACCAGCAGCAGCAGCAGGGCCAGCCCATGGTGGTACTGAGGCCACCAGTGTTAGTCGTGATAAAGATGTTGTCTTTCCTCGCATTCCTGTATCTCAGAACTCTGTTGTGAATAAAGGAAAAGGTTTACTTTCTTCTGGTCCCACTGTGGTGCATGATGTATGTGTGGATCCGATCCTTGAACCGTCTAGACCTTTTCCTAGTCCTTCATCTGAGAAGGACCCTGTGATCCCCTTCCCTAGAGCCCTTCAGATGGGGAAGGGGAAGAAAAAAGAAAATCCAAAAAAAAGAGAGCTTGAGGAGTTCAGCCAGAGCATGATCGATCGATTCCACATCCAACTGACCCTCCAGGAGGCTTTGCAGCACATCCCCCTTCTCCAGCGATCTTTGAGAGAGAGGACTACAGTCAGGAGGAGGAGGAGGAACCACACTTCCGAGATCCATGTGCTGACCAAAGCCACGTGTTTCGCGATCCAGAACCGCCTGCCAGCCAAGAGGCCAGATTCAGGGGCCCCGTATGTCAGATGCCAGATTAGTGAGCAGAGGTTCGACCGTACTCTTCTAGATAGCGGATCGTCGATCAACCTTCTTCCGGCAGCCCTTCTCGATCGCTTTGAGTTGGGCACTCTTCGACGGAGTAGGACAGTCCTTCAGTTCGCTGATCGATCTGTCAAGAGGCCGAAGGGGTTATTACGAGACGTTATCGTCACGATTCAGGGCCTGAAATTCCCTGTGGACTTCGTAGTGTTGGACATGGAGATCCCTGAGTCAGTGACCGATACCCCCATCATCCTTGGTCGCCCGTTCTTGGCCACAGCCAAGGCGGTGACTGATCATGATAGCGGGAAGGTGTACTTTCGCGTCGAGGGTGAGAGTATACAAATAGAGACGGTCGAGGACTACAGAGCTAGATTCAGAGCCCGCTCAGATGCGAGTACAGATTCAGAGCAGCTGACAGACGCAGAGCCAGACATCCACCAGGACTGTGATTTTATGATCACAGATGATGAGGCAGCTTGGGCAGATCTTGAGACACAGACCATCCTCTCACTTTCAGATACAGCTGATGCCGAGATGATAGCAGAGGAGAGTCTGGAGAGCACAACCCTGGTTCAGGATACTATTGAGGTAGCAGAGCCGGTCCTTGATCGCAACACGATGTTTAGTGATGGTGGTGCTGAGGCCACCTTGTTTTCCGGTAGTACTGATGCCACCGCTTCTGATACAGATCCCTCGGATTCAGAGTCTGATTGGGCCGATTGCTATGATCAGATGCCAGACCTGAGTCCATCTGAGCCTACACATGAGGAGGAGGTAGATGCAGAGCCGAGCAGAGACAGTACAGTTGAGCAGCCTTCTCCCGATCCAGTTTACGAGAGTACGCTTTCACTTTCCCAGGCAGATTTGGCAGACTTAGCAGCTTTCACTCAGTTTCTTCCACAGCCAGATTTGCCAGCACCCAGCATTCCAGAGCTGAAGCCGCTCCCTACTTCGCTGAAGTATCGATTCCTTACAGGCGAGCCAGAGATGTACCCAGTCATCATCTCCGCCGAGTTGACTGGAGAGCAAGAATCCCGTCTGATGGGGGTTCTTGAAAAGAACCGCAAGGCGATCGGATGGAGCGTAGCGGATCTCCATGGGATTAGTCCATCAGTGTGCTCCCACCACATCTATCTCGAGGATGGGGCGAAGCCGTCGCGTGAGTTCCAGCGGCGTCTGAACCCCAACCTAAGAGAGGTTGTGATGAAGGAAATATCAAAGTGGTGGGGTGCAGGTTTTATTTATCCCATTTCTGACTCCAAGTGGGTCAGCCCCTTGCATGTGGTGCCCAAGAAGACGGGCATCACGACTGTGATCAGTGAGTCAGGAGAGGAGATCGCTACACGAGTACCCACCTCTTGGAGGGTTTGTGTTGACTACAGGAGACTCAACCAAGCCACCAAGAAGGACCATTTCCCCCTGCCTTTTATTGATCAGATCATTGAGAGACTGGCAGGGAAGAGCCATTATTGCTTCCTGGATGGGTACTCGGGCTACAACCAAGTGGCCATCGCTCCTGAGGATCAGGAGAAGACCACCTTTACATGTCCCTTCGGCACATATGCTTTTCGACGCATGCCATTTGGGCTATGCAATGCCCCTGTGACTTTTCAGAGGTGCATGCTGTCGATCTTTTCGGACATGGTAGGGGAGTGTTTAGAGGTCTTCATGGACGATTTCTCGGTCTACGGCGACGGATTCGACTCATGTCTTGACTGCCTAGACCGAGTACTCCAGCGATGTATTGAGTATCATTTGGTGCTATCTTGGGAGAAGAGTCACTTCATGGTGACTCAAGGGACGGTGCTTGGCCACATCATCTCCAACAGGGGCATGGAGGTTGATCCGGCCAAGGTTGATGTCATTAGGAAACTCGCACCGCCGTCCAATTTGAGGCAGCTACGGTCATTCCTGGGGCATGTTGGATTTTATAGGAGATTTATTCAGGATTTCAGCAGGATTGCCCGGCCGTTGACTGACCTCTTGACGAAAGACACCGAGTTCCTTGTCGATGACAAGTGTCTTTCGTCGTTTGCTACTCTCCAGCAGTGTGCCATTGAGGCTCCTGTCCTTCAGCCGCCTGATTGGTCTCTCCCATTCGAGATCATGATGGACGCCTCCGATTTTGCCGTAGGGGCAGTGCTGGGACAGAGGAGGGATGGAGTTTCATTTGCCATACACTACGCTAGCCGCACATTGGATTCCGCCCAGCGGAATTACACGGTCACAGAGAAGGAGATGCTAGTCGTAGTGTTCGCCCTGGGTAAGTTCAGATCGTATATCATCGGATCTAGAGTGACTTTGTTTACAGATCACAACGCCATCAGGTACCTCATGGCAAAGAAGGATGCCAAGGCCAGACTGACTAGATGGATCCTTCTACTCCAGGAGTTCGATATTGAGATCAAGGATAAGCCTGGAGTCAAGAATGTGGTGGCGGATCATCTCTCCCGACTAGAGCAGCCTGAGGATTCTGAGCAGATTGATCCTATTAGAGATACCTTCCCAGATGAGGCGATCCTTGCTATCGCCTCACTCCCATGGTATGCCGATATTGTGAACTTTCTCGTTGCTGGGAAAGTCCCACAAGATTGGCCCAGGCAGAGGCTTGAGACCTTCCTAGCGAAGGCCAAGTCTTACCATTGGGAGGATCCCATCCTTTACCACGAAGGAGGGGATAATGTCTGGCGTCGGTGTATTCCTCAGGAGGAACACCATAGCGTCCTCACTTACTGCCACAAGCTTGAGGCAGGGGGACATCATTCTGGGAGGAGAACGGCACAGAAAGTGCTCCAATCCGGCTTGTGGTGGCCTACCCTCTTCAAGGACTCAGATGAGTTCGTGAAGAGGTGTACTGACTGTCAGAGGATGGGCACTTGTGGACAGCGTGATATGATGCCGATGCAGCCCATTCACTTCTGTGAGGTTTTTGACGCATGGGGCATCGATTTCATGGGTCCATTCCCTAAGAGTCAGGGATTTGAGTACATTCTGTTGGCCGTTGATTATGTGAGTCGTTGGGTGGAGGCTATCCCCCCCCGAGCCGCTGATGCGAGGACAGTTTGCAGATTTTTGAGGAAGAATATCATCACGCGGTTCGGGGTTCCACGAGTTCTGATTTCTAATGGGGGATCTCACTTCATCAACGACCAGGTGAAGGCACTTGCTAGCGAGTTCGGCATAGATCATCGTGTTGCTACACCGTACCATCCACAGACGAATGGTCTAGCCGAGGTGTCGAACAGGGAGATCAAGACTATTCTGCAGAAAGTCGTCCGCCCTGACCGAAAGGATTGGTCACAGCTTTTGGACTTGGTCTTGTGGGCATATAGGACGTCTTTCAAGACACCTTTGGGCACATCTCCCTTTCGCCTCGTGTATGGCAAGCCATGCCATTTACCTGTTGAGCTGAGGCACAAGTCACTTTGGGCAGTCACAGATATTATCATGGATCCAGATGGTATGGGAGACCAGAGAAGGGCAGAGCTAGCTGCCCTGGAGGAGCTTAGAGATGCAGCGTTTTCAAGCAACCTACATTATAAGGAGAAAGTGAAGGAGTGGCATGATTCTCATATCAGCCACAAGCATTTTGAGATTGGACAGAGAGTATGGCTGTTTGATGCGAGGCTTAGATTATTTCCAGGGAAGCTACAGAGCAAATGGAAAGGTCATTATCTGGTTAGAAAGGTACACGACAACGGTAGCATCGACAGATCTGAGTTGTCTTCTGAGAGTACCTTTCGAGTGAACGGCCAGCGGCTCAAGCCATTTCTAGATCATGAGCCGCGGGTCGTTGATCTTTCCCCTATTCATTTTGCGTGAGATGTGGTCTTTGACTCACATCTAATGCATCTCACGCCTGAGTTTCACTGATCGTCCGCTGTATATAGATCCAGATGTCCATATCATCACATTCTTCAGTCCCACATCCCTTTCTTCATCTTGTGATTACGCTATACTTAGGGTGCACTTTACCCTAAGTATAGGGGGGATGTGAGACCTTTCGGGTATTTCTTTTGTTTCTGTCTACCCCTGTTTTGCTGCCTATACTTAGGGATATTTCACCCTAAGTATAGGGGGGATGGACCCTGTACATTCTCCACTCGGTTTTCCCTTCGTGTACAGCCTGCTATACTTAGGATTACTTGATCCTAAGTATAGGGGGGAGACCTGAGTCCCTCTTGACTTTTCATTTCCCTTTTGTATAGCCTTTCTTTTCACTTCCCTATACATAGCACGAGTTATGTCTTCTTCATCGCTCTTGACTCTGAGGACATCGTTCGAGCTAAGTATAGGGGGGTGTGTATATATTTCATATATACTTTAGCCATAACTCGTACTTTGTGTGAGTGTGTTAAAAAATGGCTAAAAACCACAAAAATTAAAAATTTTTTCATGTACATAATCTTCTTTTATTTGCACATACATAGCTAGTGTACAAATTATTTTTGTAAAAATGATTTCAAAAATCTTTTGTGTAAAGCTTGTGTAAATATTTTCGTATCAAAATTATGTATATAGTACAAAATTTTTCCAAAATGTTTTGAAATAAAAAAGTTTGCAAAAATCTTGTGTAAATGTGTGTAAATATCCTTTTGCAAAACTTGCACTTCATGCATCATCATTCATGATTTCAAAACATTTTTCAAAAATTTTGCATGATTGTAAAATATTGTGTAAATAAGCATCTTTTTGTACATATGTATATAGTTTTTCTGGATGATAGTTGACATTTAAACTAGCCTGGAATCAAATTGAGAAATGGAGCTTGATTAAGATCTTAATCCACCTAATTCTAAGAGGAACCTTATAGGACTTAGGTTTAAGGCTTTTCAGGTCCATGGTGACTTAATTCTTTGAGTCCACTAGGCTATGATCACGTGTCATCTCAATGAGCCTAAGTAGAGCACTTAACAACAACACATGACTCATATAGACAATGGCTTTACTTGGACAACCGCACCATGCACCGAGCTCTTTACGGATGAGGTGGTGAGGAGGCAGTCTTCCTTGGCTTGGGGTAGCATATGAGGGTATTACTTCTAGGCGGAACCTCTCTTCTTCTTATAGTGAAGGAAGTGCGTCTCAACTTGGTCTGGTTGCCATGAGGTCTAACGACGGGAGTTGTGGGTTGCAATAAAGCTTCAAAAGAGGGATAGTCTACTGGCTCAAGAGGAAAAACTCCTTGTATATATGCTGCACATGTATATGTTGTATAGATGCACTCGAAAAAAAAAAGTGCAAAAAGAAAAGAACTCCAAAAAAGTGGTGGGTCTGAGAGAAAATGATAATCCCACTGGAGTATGTATATAAGTGCAATAAGCAAAGCTTGGTTTCATGATCCACCTGTTGTAGCTTGCAGCAGGGAGACTTGGCTACACTGGTCAAGCTCCCAAGGGTACTTGGCTACACTGGCCTTGACCCATTCTCTTCCCCCCCCTCTTCTTGAGCCGGTTGTACTTGAACTTAGAAGGGAATACCCCGCTCCTCAAGGAAAGAGTGGCCAGATTGAGGTCATAGAGTTACCTTGTTGAGGAGGGTTGTCAAGTTGCCATTTCTGAGGTGGAGAGCTTAGACTTCACATTCACAGGACAAGAAAAGATTCATGGTCTTCAGGGTTTGTGATTGATGACTTGTTCTGATCTGGAGCATTGAGGAGTCTTGGTTATAGATTAGTGGAACTTAGAGGTTGTTAGGTTTTAAGCTTAAGTCTAAATAAGGTTCCGATACATTAATAATCCAAAGATCTGATTGAGCTCCATACCTCAATTTAATGAAGGCAAGTTTAATAATCAACCTTGATCCATGTACATCCTCTTTTTCTTTTTCTTTCTTTCTTTTTCACTTCTTTTTCAAATAAGTGTTTGCTAAGGGACTAGCAAAGTTAAGTATAGGGGGGTGATGAATACCCATTCATCACTCTTTATTCTTATATTTTAGCTACAAAAACCTTTGCACATGCATGTAGATATGTGTAAATAGGAATAATTACCAAAAGCATGCATTGTGTAAAAACCTATAATTAGCATGTTTTTGTGCAAAAATAAAAGAATAAAGATTAAAAAGAAAAAGAGGGAAATATTTAGAATAAATATTGAGCAACCTAACCCAAGGGAGGGCTCAGCATGGGCCTGACCGCATAAAAACCAAAGTAGAGGGAGATAGGGGCTCATGTGTAAATATTGGTGTAAATAAATAAAATCATATTTTCCTCACCCAAAAATATGCTTGTAAATATTTGTACATATTTATTAATATAAAAACAAAATAAAAAGTTAAAAACCAAAAAGATCAAAAATACCCTTTCACCATGTACATAGACCATACTCCTATATTTATTCAACCTTATAAATAAATAAAATTATTTTCTAAACTTTTTGTAAATATTCTATGTTATATATTGTAAATAAATAAAATAAAAAGAATCAAAACTCAAATAAAAATAATAAAATTAAAAATACAAAAATACATTGTACATATACCATGTATATAGATGTACATATCTGTTTATTTTCCTTATGTAAATAAATAATAAAAATAAAATAAAATATCCTTTTATTCCTTATTTTATACTATAAATAAATAAAATATAAAAGAGGAATAAAATTGTACAAAAATAACAATTAAAAATCCAAAATTAAAAACCTACATATTGTATATATACCTATATCTAACCCTACTATGTATATAGCTTATTTTTATTTCCAAAAATTAATTAAAAATCACCAAAAAATAGAGAAAAATAAAATAAAAATATTTTGTGTTTTAAGTTTTTGCTAATTCCGCCATTTTCTAGCCTAAAATAAATAAACAAAAATAAAATACGTGGCAGCATCTCATTGGCCCACGGAGATGTTGACCTCCGGTCAACTCCCTCCGCGGACCGTCTTCTCCAGCGGATCTCGCGCCCGACTCGTTTTCTCCTCTTTTTCCGCGCTCGATCCGCTCGCCATCTCCGCAAACCCCGGGTCCTATCGCTTCTTCATACATCCGAGACCCTCGCCGGGGTATCCACATTGGGATCCGCGCTTCTCACAGCCCTACCCGACCAGCCCTAGTCGGACCTGCACCCACTTAAATACCGAGCTCCGCCACCCATTTGACGTATCTTTGGCCATTTGCTTCGATTTCCAGTGAGTTCCAGAGAGAGAGAGAGGTGACAGCTCGAGCCTCGACCTGTTGCAGCGAGGAAAGGAGGCGAAAGCCACTGATCCGGCGAGTCTTCACCGCCGTGCTCCGCCCCGAGTTGGAGCTCGAGCCTCGGACGTCGACGCCTCCTTGAGGCGAGGACCGGGAGCTTCCCCAGCTCCAGCACAGTCGACCCATCCACCCAGGTAGCTTAGATTTTATCCCTAGTTCTTTAATTTTCGATTAGCCCAAAATCGCCCCGCCGTCGATTCTCGCTGATTCCGACCGCCTCACCCTCCCGTTCGACCATCGGAATCCACCATCGCCTCCGCCTTCCTTCCACCCATAAAAATTCTATTAAATAACCTAAAAACCCAAAAACAATAATTTTGGTACTCAAATTTTCCTTGTTTTACCTAGTTTACAGGAAAAATACCTCCAGGCCCTTTTGAGGCCTTTAGATATTTTATCTAGGGCTTTTGGGCCTGGTTGGACAGTACCTTGCATTTTTGCTACTGTTTGATTTTTAGAAAATAAAATATACCTCAGAAAAATTCCAAAAATTCACCAAAAACATAAAAAAATATAAAATACATAAAAATATTTTTGTTTGAATTTTTGCTTGATTTTTGTTACATTAAATAAATTGTTAAAGTGTGCTTATTTGTGTTTCTTTTATTTCCTTCACATATTAAAAATCCAAAAAAATATAAAAATAATTAAAAACCACTAAAAATATTTTGTCTTTTATTTTATTTGTTTTTACTACTTCGTAGGCCTTCGGCCAACCCATGCTCCTCGAGTTCGACCCTGGGTTCTATACCAGGTTAAATACATAGCAGGACCACTTGCTTTGGTTTTGATTGATTTTATTTGCTTGGAGTGGTTCGATTTTTCTTGATTGAGCTGACTTGATCGCTTGGGTCGCAACGACCAATTCAGCACCTATACCCTAGCCTTCAGGATCGCTCATCAGAATGGCACAGTCACCAGAAATCGATACTTCGGATCTCGCTCGCAACGGAATCACCCGTGAGCGGTGATGAATACCCATTCATCACTCTTTATTCTTATATTTTAGCTACAAAAACCTTTGCAAATGCATGTAGATACTTGTAAATACAAATAATTACCAAAAAGCATGCACTGTATAAAATTAAATAATTAGCATGTTTTTTGTGCAAAAATAAAAGAATAAAGAAACAAAGAAAAAGAGGGAAAATATTTAGAATAAATATTGAGCAACCTAATCCCAAGGGAGGGCTCAGCATGGGCCTGACCGCATAAAAGCCAAAGTAGAGAGAGATAGGGAGCTCATGTATGTAAATAGACCAGTAAATATAATAAAAATATTTGCCTCTAAAAATAAAATAAAAATGGGCTTGTATATATTTGTAAATATTTGTAAAAACAAAATCAAAATAAAAATAGAAAAATTAAAAATAAAATAAAAATAACATTCCTTGAACATGTTCACCAAGCATATAAACCCACTTCTATATTTATTTTACCTTGTAAATAAATAAATTAAAATCCGATAAAACCTGTATATATTCTATATTTCATGTTATAAATAAATAAATTTAAGCCATAAAAACAAAAATTAAATAAAAAGAATACAAATAAAAACCAAAAAGAACATTGTATATATACCATGTATATAGATGTATATATCTATTTATTTTACCCTTATAAATAAATAATAAAAATAAAATAAAAACATCAAAATATTCCTAATTTTATGCTATAAATAAATAAAATATAAATAGGAATAAAAATATACAAAAATAATTAATTAAAAATCAAAAATTAAAAATCCATATTGTATATATACCTATATATAGCACTATATTGTAAATACCTTATTTTTATTTCAAAAATATAATTAAAAATCACAAAAAAATAGTATAAAATAAAAGAAACACTTTTCATGTTTTGAGTTTTTAATAATTCAGCCATTTTCTATTTTAATTTGGATTTCTAAATCATTCTGACATGGCCTTCTCTAATTGGTCCACGGGGACGTTGACCCCCCGATCAACTCCCCCCCGGACCACTGAGCCCCGGATCCGAGTTTTCGACCCGATATCTCGACTTTTTCCCGACTCGATCTGACGCCCATATCCGCAAATCCCGGGCTCTCCTTCTTCCTCGTGCATCTGAGATCCACACCCGCTCATCCGCGTTGGGATCCGCGCTTCATGGAACCCTGCCCGACCTCCTCTTCTCGGACCTGCACTCGTATATAGCCTGAGCTCCGCCTCCATTTTCTCGCATCTTTGGATCATTTCTCTCCACCCCAGGACCTCCACATCCACCGCGAGAGTGACAGCTTGCTTCCAGTTGTGTCGCAGCGAGGAAGGAGTAGACGTACCACTGATCTGGCGACCTTGCGCCGCCGTGCGTCGCCCAGAGATGGTGCTCGAGCCTCGGGCATCGACGGCCCTCAAGGCTAGGACCTGGAGCTTCCCCAGCTCTTCCACAGTCGACCTCGACCAGTAGGTAGCCCTCTTCCCTTTCCTATTTCTCTAATTTCGATTTTCGCCCAAATCCTTCAGTCATCGACGACCTCCGATTCCGATCACCCTCGCCCTCGTTCGATCATCGGAATCATCCATCATTTCCGCCTTCCCCCCCCCCCCACGCATCTGCTCCACCCCTTTGTTCAACCCAGTTCGCCACGGAATTGGGATTGGGGTTCCACCGCCGTCGCTTCGCAGGAGCCCCCTCATTCCGACGCACCGACCACCTACACCACCCCTAACCGGGTCGAGGCACTTTGCCCTCGACCCAGGAGTCTGTTGCCTTGTTTTCCAGGTCCAAACGAGTCCATCTGAGGGCTCGACCTTCTGGAGCAGCAGCTCCTCCTCCGCCGACGTCGCCTGAGCTCTCTGGAGCTCCGATGTGCCATCGGAGGGGATCATTAGACGCGGGGGGCCCATACACATCTTCTCTGATCTTCATCAGCCCCCGAGGAGCTCTCCTGTACGCGCACGAGCCCGGCGAAGTTCGCCGACCGCCTGTTCATCGAGCATCCTCCGCAGCCGTCCGATCGTCCTCTAGCTCCAGTTTAGATCGTAGTCGTTCACGCCAGGAGCAACCATCACCGTCCGATCAGTGGAGGAGAGACCAGAATCGTCCGATCGTCGAGGGTTAGCCGCGCCTCTTCTCGACCGTCAGATCGCGACGTGGCATCCATCTGGCCCTCGACTTAATAATGGGTAAATAACCCTTAGGCCCTCATCTTTTCAGTTGTTCATATTTAGTCCTGTAAATATTTTAGAAGTTTTATTTCTGTTTTGTAAATTGCATGGAGGACCTCGTCATTTAGTTCATTTGCTTTTATACCCCTGTATGTAGTGGGACATGTGCTTCGACACGTGCTTTTGTGGGATATTTGCATGTATAGGCCGGATGTTTCGGGGTGTTAATGAATGGAATTATGTTTTTAACATTTGCAGAAATGCCCCTGTGAGTGTTTTATTTGTGCATGTGCCATATATCGAGGGTAATTTATACTTTCACCCCTGGACTTTTTGTACGTGTTACCATTTAGTCCAGGGACTTAAGTTTTCTTGTAAATTGGTCCCTGAGTGCCCAGGTCACGCGCTCTGCACGTGAAAACTTGGAGAATTTGCGTCGGACCCCCTGGAACTTATCTTAATTGTGTACAGGTCCATGTGCACTATACCTTTGTTTGTATTTTTAATAAAATAGCAAACCTACTCCAAATTTGATGAAAATTGGACCCATGGCTCCTGCCATGGTGTAAAATTTTCTCTAAATTTTGGAGACATTTTTTACTCTTTTTACTATTTTTAAAAATTAAAAAACACATATTTTTCTTACTGTCTATCTTTAAAAATCACAAAAAATATTAAAACAACTTTACAAATTACAAAAAATTAGTTATTGTTTGTTTTGTGTTGTTTGATTTTCTGACCAAGTTTGGTCATTTTTAGATTTATAAAACCAATAAAATTACAAAACCCCATAAAACTCATAAAAATTCTAATAAATAACTGAAAAATAAAAAATTAATAAAACCAGTGCCTAAATTTTCCTTGCAGTTCATACTTTACAGGAAAATTACCTTCATACCTTGATAGATCCTTTATCTATTTTATTTTGGCCCTCCAAGTCTTACTGGACAGCAGCACTCTTCTCCTTCTTTGCTTCATTTTTATAAAATTCCCTAAAAATCAGAAAAATACTAAAAATTAACTAAAAATAGAAAAAAAATATAAAAACATTTTTGTTTGAATTTTTGGGTGATTTTTGAGTAGTCAAATAATTGTTTGTAGTTGCTTGTTTGCTTGCTTTTCTTCTTTCTTTTACTAATTAAAAATCTAAAAAAATATAAAAACATTAAAAATCAACCAAAAAAGCATTTTCCTTTATTGTATTTTTATTTCAGACTACTTCGTAGGCCGCGAGGCCATCACGTGCTCCCTGAATCCGACCCTGGTCGCTATACCAGGCTAATCTAATAGCCTGGGCCACTATTGATTTCTATTGATTTTTACATTATTTTGGCGGTCTAATTTCCTTTTTCTTGATTGACTCGATTGATCCCTTGAGCGATTGAGGTCGCAACGACCTTAGTTATTTCTTCACCTTAGTTGCTCAGAATTTTTCGCGTCATCAGAATGGCGCCGTTGCCGGGGAGCATGGCTTAGTAGTCTTTTCTTTTTCATTTTCTTTTTGTTTTCTTTTTCGCGGCTTTCCGCGGCTCTTTCTGAGTCCGCGGCTTTTTGCGGCTTTTTATTTTTCTCTTATTTTTATTTTGTTTTGTTTTATTTTATTTTCTTTTATTTTTGTTTTTGTTTTTGTTTGATTTTGCTTGTTTATTTTATTTGCCATTTTTGCACATATACCCCTGTTTATTTTTCCTGTCTTTGTTTGATTATTTTACTTGGTATTTGACACTTTGTTACTTTCTTGCGAGGGCCCAAGGACCGAGGCAGTGACTTTCGAGAAGTCGGCGCAACCGCGGTGTTTGGAGGCGGCTCCCTTCTGCACGGAGCTGCAGGAGAGCGTGAGAGAGTAGCTGAGTGGGAGAGGATAAGTGTAGATTAGCTAGACATTATTTTAGTTTATTAGAATTGTTGTAATAATACAGGGACAACAGGACTTGGACTTGGACACTTTCTCGCGTCTGTTTCGCCGAGCACCGGTGTGCTCGGGGGACCCATTCGCTAGTTCGGCTTTTTCATGGCTTTTTACACGACTTTTTGTTTTTCCCTGCCTTTTCCGGTTTCTCGTGGTTTTTATCGAGCCCCTAGCCTTAGGAATTTCTGTATGATTATGCCGTACTTAGTAGGATCCAAACACCTAATTATCTGCTTGTGCCTATAGTTCGTTAATTGGACCTACTAATAAAAGATTAATAAAAATAGTTGACTCGCTCCCTTCGAGCCTACGTGCCGTAGCCTGCCCTGCCAAGCGCTGCTCCTGAACCCGATGTGTCAGGAGGAGGAGGTGTAGACCGAGACCGGACCGTTTGGATCGGAGGCTAGTGACCAGCTAGACGGTTCTTTCGAGTAGAAGTTGCTATCTAGGGACTCGGTTTTCCGCCTGCACCATTTAGGTAGTTTCTTTTCTGTCTTTCAATTCTGCGGATCATATTGCATGTAGACTGCTGGAGTCAGGTACGCATTTCTTACTCTGCATGCATCAGTGATTTCATCGCGCATCGGCTTTTTCGTCTTCTCCCCCTGTTTTTGACTTAATAACCAGGAAAACTGAAAAATTCGTTAGGCGTTTTTGCTTTTATTGAAAAAGACCTAAAAAGAAAAGCAATAAAATTGGGACTGCTAAAACTATTGACCCTAAAACACACCTCATGTAAAAACTTGTCTTGGGGAGAGCAACCCCCTCATTGATTGTTTTGATTGTGCGAGAGAGTGGCTCCGAACACTAGGTAGAGCCCTACGATACTCTTCTAAACTGATTACCGACTATTTCTGTGCAGGACAGTCGGTTGGGAAAGTATCGGGTATCCCAACAGGTCATGTAATCGCTCTGATATCTTGATTGTTCACCAAAATAAAATTGACAAGATAAATTGACCGAGCCTTTACGGTCTTCAGCTTGCGTTGCATTGGTGAACTGGGGGTTTGCTTGTGATCATAGTTTTTCTAGATCTCATCCGCCTTACTCGCCACATCAAGATGATGGGCAGACGAGGCATTGTGTGCCTCCTTCGTTGTTGCCAAGGATACTAGCGCCTCCTTTGACATTGCATAGGTCAATAGAGCCTCCGTCAAGGCTCCTTGCACATCCTGTGTATCCTCCAAACCTGTTAGAGCCTCCTCTAAAGGATCCCTTACACTTCCCTTGCTCCTCGCATGCTACCCAGCAACCCTTCGATGCCTCATGTGCCTCCTGCAACTCTCCCTTCCACCGTATGACTTCGATTATGTCATCACAACCATAGTTTGTCTCTTAAAAAACTTTAAGAGGGTCTGAAAATATGATCTAGGTCACCTATATGCTTGACCAAAACAACAATATTCTATTTCATGTCACTTCTTTTTTACCATGGTGGCATTTCTTCCCATTGAGAGCAAGACCATGTACCCTACTTCTCCTCTAATAGTATAGGGCACATCTATTAAACTCAAGGACATAAAAAATATGTGCTCTAGTCTCATTCGTTCAGGGTATTCATCGATGGTCAGTGCAAGAATCATATCCTTTCTAAAGATCCACTCAATGAAACGAACAAAGATCATGAACGTAATATGCAGATAATTGCCATGTCATTACTTGGATGACCAATAACGTCGAGACAAACATTGCTATGAATCTCCTCTATAGAACTCTACAAAACAAGCTTGCTCGTAGAAGATAACCAAGTCTCACCTCACAGATATTTATATGCGTATCTAGTCTGCAACTCAGGAGGATTCTAGTCTTTCGAGTACCACCCATCTAACTAGTCTATTTGAGAAGCTTTAGATTTTTCAGCCATCCTATTGCGATAAACATGTGGGAGAGTGATCTGAGTGGTAGGTTTATCGCTTACATCCATGCTACCAATATCAAATTGTGAAGGAATAGTTTATGACTGATGATATCTTACCATCGATTCAGACCATCTTTGGTCCTCTTTAGGAACTAGAGACGTATGCTGGATGTACTTCTTCTCTACCCTCTATAGAGAATTCTGCTCACTCTGCATTGTCCGAGAACAAAGGATGACCAAGTTTCTGTGGGTGTGAGGCATGTTAGTTTGGGAAACATGATCGAACATCTTTTTCTGCAATTGTTGAGTCACGTCGTGATGTTCCTTTTTCTCTTGTCCATTGTAACATATGGATACCTTGTTTGTTCGAACTCTGAGTGGACACAAATATTTTGTTATTTTTCTTGGCGATTATAGTCGATCCTCTTGAGTCTATATAATAAAGGAACATTCAGATATCAATAAAATTGTCAAGAATTTTTTTAGTACATCAAAGCATTCTTTTATAATTATGGTCAATTTTTTTATACTGACAACGATATCGAATTCACCCAGCATGACTTGATATCTTTCTTTACTTCATAGAGAATTCGTATAACTCACAACAAAATAGGATAGTAGAAAGGAAACTTAGACATATTCTTGACATTGTTCGGTCCCTTTAACTTAGACGATGGTTCTAAAGACCTACTAGGGTATTTCCATTCTTACAGTTTTCTATCTTATCAATAGGGTCCCATCTTCAATACTAAAGGGGAACACTCCTTTCATGTTACCTTACACCAATAAGTCACACTTTTTAATACCTCTGAGAATTTTGGATGTATTGTGTTTCTCCACAAATTTCATGTGGCTGATAAGTTGTCACCTAAGGCGGTCAAGTGTGTTTTTCTTGATTATTCACGCACCCAAAAGGGTTACATTTGTTATGACCCTGCTGGACACTGATACTATATCTACGGATGTTACTTTCTTTGAACATACTAGCTTCTTTTCCCAGTCTGTCATGAATATTCTTTTGGATCTACCCCCACCATCGATTGTTTATAAGTGAAAGCATACATTTGTCCTCGCTCATGAGCCTTTACATGTTCCTCTTTTGTGGATGAGATACCATCTTCAAGTGCTCCCACCATCGTTGCCCCGTATGTGCCTCAGGAGCTTCCCATAGCTCTTTACAAGACAAAAAGAAAATGTACTTTCCACATATGTCTTATTTCACTTCTAGAGTTTATCATGCTATGACAAGAGATATGCATATGCTCTCATGATTATTTCTATTCCCAGAGATCATCACAATGCTTTGTAGGATCATGGCTGGAGACAAGCAACGAATGAGGAAATGGATGATCTTACATCAAAGGGAACATGGGACTGGTACCTTTTACATGGTAATTCAACCCGTGGCTTGCAAATGGGTCTTCACGACCAAACAATCGCCTGATGGGTCCATTGACATATTGAAAGCATAGTTAGTTGCCAAAGGATTTAAATAAACTTAGGGGATTGACTCCTTTGAGACTTTCTCCCCAATGGCGAGGATGGGCTCTGCTCGCACTATTCTTTCAGTCATTTCTAGTAAGGGATGACGTACATTTCAACTCAATGTGAAGAATGCTTTCCTCCATGGAGATCTTGAGGAGGAAATTTACATGATGCAACCTCCAGGTTATGGAGTCGAGGGGGAGTGCGTATGTTGACTTCACAAGGCTATCTATGGCCTAAAACAGAGTCCCATAGCATGGTTTGATAGACTTACTACTAAGATCAATACTCTTGGCTTCTAGAGGACAACATCTGATTACTATGTTTTTGTTAGATGACAGTCCACTGACATTGTCATATTTCTAGTTTACAATGATGATATGGTTGTCACAGGTCATAAAGAAGGCATTTTAGAGATCAATTTTCCTTCAGAAGGTCTTTGTCATGAAGGACCTTGGTCAAGACTTCATCTCTCACAAATGAAGTATTGCTTGGATATCCTAACTAAGGCTGGACTATTTGGATGCAAGCCATCTGTCATCCCTGCAGACCCGAGGAAGCACTCTACTTCAGTTGACCCTTCTCTAATGCTCTCTTTCCCTTCTCTATAGATCCCATTAGTGTTTTTCCCTTTCATGGGTATGCGTCTTGTGAATGGTGATGCAGGTGGTTATACGGAAGTTAAGGTTTAGTGGGGAAAGTATGGTTTAAAATGTGGGTTCTTCTATGGAATGTGCTTTCTTGAGAAGGAAATGGTTTTGGGATGTCGATTGTACCTTGAAACATGGGACTTCGAGGAATGTTGGATTTTGAGTGTAGTTTTTGGGTCAAATACCATCTCTCAATGCGGATTGTGCTTGGGATATTGTTATTTTGGGGAAGGATGGGATTTTGAAATGTGGATTGTGCTTGTATTCTGGAATGAAGTGCATTTGAATTCGAGATGTGGCTCTTCTTCCTCTCTATCTCCCTCGTCGGGAGAATAGACATGATTAAATATGTGTATTTTTTGAAAGATAAACTGTGGAATATTTAGATCTTTATTGTTCCATCACGTTCTTATTTCCTTGAATCTTTATGCAAAAACGGGTTTTAACTGTGGGGCTTTTCTTTTTCCATGATATTAAAAAGTATCCAGGTGTGTTGTAAAACGATTTTAGCTTTAAAATTGTAATGTTGATAAAGTTAATTAATGATTGAAATGTAAAATTGATTATGGATTTGCTTGAAAGGCAAGCTGCATAATATTTAAATCTTTATCGAACCATCATGTTCTTATTTTTTTTCAATGTACATGCAACCGCTGAATTTAAACATGAGGTTTCTCTTTTCCAATGGTTTAGTTATAAAAGTTATTCAAATTTGAATGTAAGTTGCTGTGCAATTTTATTAATGTTGATTTAGGCCATAAATTTTATGAGGGACCTTTTATTATGATATGTTCCGTTCTCGTTGGTATCCGTAAATTTTGAGAAGAAAATTTTTCTTATGAACTTACTTTTAAATGCAACGTACTCCTAGTTTTTTTTCATAGGAATTCAGCTTTAATGGAAAGGCATATGTGGATTTTTTCCATCCAACCAACATTAAAATTGAGATTACTTAGACCATCTAGAATAATATATTTCTCATCGTCAGATGAATGAAGAGTTAGATACTGATATACTTGCCTTAATGGCTTTACATAGGGTTACTTTAATTTGTAAACCAAATAGGTATAATTTAGATATCAAATATATAGGAAATACATATTTGGTTACATACTAGTCGTTAAGTGCATATTTTTACAAAAAAAAGTTCAGAAAATGTTTGTAAGTTATAAAACAAAAAAACATTAAACTTTATTATAGACTATGAAGGAAATTTCGTACACGTTCTTATGTAGACAGATTGAAAAAGACTTTACAACAGCAAAAAGCTTTAGATATTGGCACATTCTTGACATGTTTTATAATTTCTACTAGCACCGTAAAGTGTAAATCTAATGTTGTAAGTATTTGGAAATTTCATTTGTGTTGGTTTACATCTTTTATCTTTATTCTCGTTCCCATAACACTAAAATGGCATTCATACTTTAGGTGTTTCTTCATGTCCGAGAATGGTTATGAAATAATATATATAACTTCGACACACTTGAACTTAAGTCATATCCTATACATACATATATATAATATTAATAGTGCTGCTTTTTTATTGCAAAGTTGTTAACTGCAAACTTGTTATTGTAGTACTTTAATTTCATTAGTTAAATGTAGTGATTGTCAACAAATACCATTATGAATAATACTAAGCCGTGATAATGTAACCATGGTGAACAGTCTCCAATCATGGTCAACTAATTGGTTAATATATGCTATGTAGATGGAAAAGACCTGGTTGACTAAGCATTTGTCAGGTATTCATGTATATGAAACATGTGTCTGTGATTTTCTGGAATGGGCATTCCATGATGATAGAACTCTATATAGATATGGATATAATAAGGATATGATTTATTGTCCTTGTTCGAAGTGCATGAATACTAAAGAGATATGGATGAAAGGAAATATATGACCACATTATTTTGAGTGGGTGGTGGAAGAGATACATTATATGGAATTTACATGGAGAGGAGGTAGAACAACAATCGACATCCAAAGTTGTAGAAGTCAATGAGCAAGATGAAAACCTTACCACTCCTATGGAAGTGGAGTAACCAATTGATCTAGAAGCTAATTTGAACAATGTAGAGGTGATTGAAAAAGGTTGTGGTCAAATTTACAAAGCTCTTATGGAAGCATATGAACCAATTACTAAAGGGTTGAAGATGTCTCGATTCAAATTTATGTCAAAGTTTTTTTAAATTGAAAGTTAAGCATCAAGCAACTACTTCATTAATGTATGATATACTTCAGTTCTTTTGTGGACTATTAGAGAATCCAACCAATTATCCACAAAGTTGGTATGAGCCAAAGAAGTGTTTTCGTACTTAGGAATGGATTGTGTGAAGATTGATGCATGCCTGAATGATTGAATTTTATTTTGGCAGGAGAATAGTAGCCTTGAATTCGAGATGTACACGATACATAATCCTAGTTGGTAAACTACATTATCTTATTGTCACTAAGCCAGATATATCTTATGCTGTGAATAGAGCCAACCAACATATGGAGAGACCACTTTACATTCATTGGCAGGATGTTCTTCTGATCTTTCACTACTTGAAAGAATCCCCAGGGTGAGGCCTCTTCTATGGGGTCAATGGCCACACTACCGTCTCTACTTATGTTGGTGCAAACTATGCTAATTCACCTGAGGATCACCGATCCAATACATGATATGCTATGATGGATGGTGGAAATCTTGTCACTTGATGGAGCAAGAAGTAGACCGTAGTCTCAAAATCGAGTGCATATACAAAGTACAGGGCAATGGCTTAGGCCACCTATGGGATCACTTGGTTAGTCTATTCTCTACATGAACTTGGTATTGTTGTTACTACTCCTACTCCTTTGTACTGTGACAACAAGTTCGCTACATACATTACCACTAACCATAACGTCTCTCGTGGATAATCTCCAAGTTAGGCATGATCGGTAGCGATGCTCCAACTCGAGGGGGAGTGTTAGATTTAGCTTTATTTTATTCTATTGAGTTGTAACCCTTTGGGGTCCTTTATGTAATTCCCTTTTATGAGTGCTCTAGGGTTTCAGTCTATATGAGGATCCCTATACCTCCTGAATAAAGTATCTCATCATGTTCTATTATTTTTCTCCACAACCTTAAAGGGATAAAACTCGTTTCCATTTACAACCAAGTGTATACAACACCATACATTATACTGCAATTTAAATATATAATGATATTTGTCTCTCATATCTGCCTCAGATTCACATGTTGTTTCTTTAAATCTTGGCTATGTCACACCACCCAGACAAGAGGGACCTCTTTATTTCTCAATTTATAAATATCTATGCCTAGAATTAGCATTGGAGTTTCTAGCTATGTTAAGCGTGGTCCAACTTGTAGCACATAATAATTTATGACATGCTCTAGATCTCTAATATACTTCTCCAGGTTTGATACATGAAAGACATAATGTATTACCAAAATATGAGAAGGTAGCGCAAATCGGTATGCAACTTACCGACCCACTGGATAATTTCAAAGGGGCCCACAAACCTGGATGATAACTTTTCTCGTAAGCCAAATCTTGTACCTCCTTCATGGGAGAGACTTTTGCGAAAACAAGGTCACCTACATCAAACTCAAGGTCTCTGCGTCTGTGATCATTATAACTCTTCGACGACTCTAGGCTGTCACCAACCTTTTCGGGCAAGCTCCATTGCTTCTTGTGTTTCCTTAATTCTGTCTGATTCATATAGGTTCTTTATTCCAACCTCTTGCCAACACAAGGGAGAAGTACACCTATACCCGTATAGTGCCTCAAAGGGTGCCATGTCCATGTTGGCATGATAACAATTATTATAGGTGAATTCTACAAGCAATAAATGCTTAACTGGCCATCCTTTCCATTCTAAGGCACATGCCTGATGAATCCACGATTCATCATCTTAATATCTTGATCTTAGCAAAATCCTCAAGTAAAATTCCAAATAAATGTCCATAAAATACATAAATTAACAAAATGACTCTTGTAAATAAAATACACTAATTATTGTATATTAGATTGTACAAAATGAATTAACAATAAAAAGCCGCAAAAATAAAGGAGTTTTATACTTGTAAATAGTCCAAAACTTCATGTATTTTTAATAATTTCATTTCAACTCCTTTTTGCCTAATTCTTTCTCTAACTTGTTTATAAAAATGTATATAAAAATACAAAAATACAAAACAAATTTCATCTCAAATAAATGCTCCTAGATCCCAAAGAGAAAAAGCCGTAAAGTCTAACTTCCAAGCTAAATTCCCGCTCCGTATGAACTCCAAATTCACCAAACTCACTTTTAAAGTTCAAGTTAGAAAATTATCTATCCAACGGAAGTGGTTTCATTAAAATCGGAGCTCATTTGCAAAAGTTGGGTTTTGGGACCTAGATGTACATTGTATACCATGTATATATTCATTCTTTGTTCATTTTTTATCTTACCTTTCTTAATTTCTAAAAATACAAAAAAAGCATGCTTGTGTTGTATTTTATTTATATTATTTTATTGTATTTTTTCCGTTGTAAATATCTCTTATTAAAAAGACAAAAAAATGTACATGGTGTTTTGTATTCACTTGTAAATTCACCATTATTTTTTCCTTCTTTATTTTGTTGTATTTAAAGTAGCCTACTTTATTTCATTTTATTTATTTAATTATTTTACATTCTCTACAATAACCACCATTCAACTCTCTTCTACCACCAACCTCCATTCAACCCCACCATTTCTTAAACCTCCCATTCAACTCCATTAATAAAATAACCTCCCACCATTTTAATAACCTCTCATCCCATCATCTTTATATACCTCTCATTCTCCTCAATTTTGCCTTTGATCCATCTTTATGTGAGGAGAGCCTAGTTCCCTGAGTTGAATCGGTGACAGCGACGCAACCGCGGTCGAGCGACGACGGCCCTCTCTCCGGTGTGATCCGTTGGTTTTTTGACCAACATCGCAGCCGCAACCGCGCGCTGCTCGAGCTCATCGTACGCCGGCGATTTGAGCGAAGACCGTGCTCACGAGAGCATGATAAGCGTCCCGCACCCTTTGTTAATTCGGTCAAATTAATGGTCCAAATTAAGTTTAAGTGTTCGTTGCAGTCGGATACGAGGGGCTAATCAAAAACCACTTTAATTAGATTCGAGTTAATTTCAAGCGGCAAATTTTTTACTTGGTGAAGTCCAAGGTCGAACTCAGGGAGGCATCTGTCTCCTTAGGTAGATTTTTAGCAAGTGTCCAAGTGTGTGATTTTCGGGAAGTAATTTTTTTGTCTTTTTCAATTTCTATGAAGACTTATGCAGACAATGCAGGACAATTTAACGTTTCAATTTAATTGAGATATCAGATGAAGTCCAAAAATTATGAAAATTGGCCAGATGGTTAATCATGATGAAAATGACCTACACTAATTTTTTTGGATTTTTCAGACACTAAATGGATTTACTGTGAATTAAATAAATAGACAAGGTGATTTTCAATATTTAATTTTTAATAAATATCAAACCACAATTTTTTCAAGAACTAAAATTATCCTAGATAGCTCTAATGATAAGGGATCTAGAAAATTGAAAGATCTCAATTTCACTGTGAAATGAATTAATTAAAATTAAATTAAGATAATCACTCAACAATTTATTAAGGCCTCGATATGCGTGCAAATGACATGAAATTTTTATGATATGTTAAGAATATTGTCCTTAGGCTACTGTGAATTTTTGATGATTTTTGGAGGCTCAGAGAATTAACTACAAATTAAAAGGTGTCACTGGGCAAAATATGTCAAAAATTCACCAATTAATTCATTAATAATTCAACTGAAATTACAAAAATATGACACATGGACCAATGGACAGAGGACAAAATTCCCAACAACATGCAATTTTTAGACTTGCAAAATGAAGTAAAATGCAATCTAGGGATGTGTGCAAACACAAGGGTGTAAATGCAATACAGGAAAATAAAATTACAATAAACAAATATGCGGACAGGGACTAAAATGCAATTACCTATAATGCTGGGGACTCTTGTGCAAATTCTCCACAAAGCACGTGCTCCTCACGTGGGGTCTGCTTCACAGGGACCTTTTTGCAAATATAAAAAGCTCTAGGGGCCTCTGTGCAAATTACCCAGGCCGCACGTGCTCCTCACGTGGGCGGCCTAGGCTCGGAAGGCTGCGGCGGCTCGGAGCGAGGCTCGGGTGACGGTGGAGGTCTGGAGTGAGGCTCGGTGTAGCCTCGGGTCGTCCGAGCCTAGGGTTGGGGGCAAGGCTCGGTCTTCATCGACGTGGCTGGCTGCGGGCCTTTGGATCAAGATAGATCCAAAGGATGGCGGAGATGACGCGTGGCGAGATCAGAATCCGTCAGATCTGGATAGATCTAACGGTGTCGACGAAGGATGAAGATGATGACGTGGCGTTCTCCTGAGCGTGAGATTAATGACGATCCGACGGTGGTCAGCAGCTCCGGTGGGCGGCCTACATGGCTGATTGCGAACCGTTCGATCGAGATGATCGAACGGTCACTGGAGCTTCTTCCTCGACGGCCCTCCGCCTCCTGCAGAGGAGAAGGCTGGGCTCCGACGAGGTGGCTCGAGCTCCGCCCGTTCCTCCAGGTGCCGATGACGCTCTCCGACGTGTCGGAGATATCCCAGCAGGAGCGTGGCGACACGGCAAAGGCTCTGATGGTCCCAGGAGCTGGAGAGGACCGTCGGAAGTGGCTGGCGACGAAGCTCGAGGACGACTCCAGCGAGCTTCCGTTCAGTGAGAAGCTGGGTACCTGCAAGTGTTAAGGATGGAGCCGGAGCTCGTGCGTGTGTTTGTGAAGACGTGAAGATGGTTGGCAAGGCCTAAGGCGAAGGGAGGCGGTCGGGCGAGGGAGCTCCGGCCAAATGGCGGAGCTGGAAGTCGATGGAGGTTGATGTGCGTCGTCGGAAGGTGCAGAGTAGTCAGCGAGGATGGGAGCTTCGACGCGAAGCTCGGCGAGATGAAAGGGAAGCGAGAGAGTGACCGGTGACGGCGAATAAAATCGGAGAAAACAAAAGGAAAATAAGAAGATCGGAGGAGGAATGGAGGGGGTTCACTTGGGGACTGGACCTCCTGCTTGAGGTCCAGGTCTTCGCTCGAGGGCCGGTGATGTCCCGAGCTCGTGCAACTGCTCGTGGGAGTCGCTGCGACACGACGGAGCTGCCGTGGATCTCACCGGAGCTGATGCCCTTCGTCGCCCGATGATTCGTCGAATTGCTGTCACCAACTGGAGGATCAGAACTCAGGGATGCTCTCTGGAGTGGCGGATGCGGCCGAAGGTTGCCGGTGGTGGAGTATTTATAGGTTTAAAGGTGGCAGCAGTGTTGGCGACGAGGCGAGGTTCATGGAGGTAGTGGGGCTTCTATGGTGGGAGTCGTGGGAAGCGAGGGAGTTGGCGAGGGTGAGGGAGGAGTGGTCTCCATCGTGGGGGTGTTAGCGGTCGGAGAGGGTGGCTGACGTGCAGCCGGAAATAGAAAGGGGGCGCCCCTCCCGCAAGGCAAGGAACGTGGGAGAGAGGGGCGCCCGGAGGTAGGAGACGAGGTCTCCACCGTTGGATCTTGTGATCCAACGGTGGTGATCGAAGCGTTGCGGGCGGGTAGGATTAGATCGGGGCGCATAGATGATGGGCTGTGATCGCGCCACGTGGCGAGCTGCGGGCAAAGCGCTAGCGAGCGGCTTGGATGAGGAGATGGAAATGATCGAGCGGACGAGGGGCGCCAACGGAAGGGTGGCTGCGATGGAGAGATCAAGGGCCTGATCAAGCGATGTAGATGCCGCCACGTGGAGGGCTCTGGTGAGGGCGCTAATGTGCGGCGTGGATTAAGGCCGGAGATGATCTGATGGCCCAGGATTTAGGCGCGCGTGGACACAGCGGGGCCGTTGGATCTGAAGCGAGATCCAACGGCTGAGGATGCAGGCGGATGAGGCAAGGGGAAGCGGGCCGCATGGCGCAACCAGAGGGCGCCACGTGGCCTGCTGTGAGTGGCTGGAAAAAGATACACGTGTAGAGAGAAGAGGGGGTCGAATTTGGAAAAACTCAAAACATGAAAGTTGTAGATCTCGATGAGATCTACAAGTTTCATGTTGACCAAAGACGGAGATGAGGTCAAATATGGTACATAAATACAAGGATACATAGATATACATATGTAGTATACAAAGTGGCCCAAAAACCCAACTTTCTCATACGAGCTCCAAATTCAATGAAATTAGTCTCATTTTGAAGGTCTTGTAATATGTAGTATTCTAAGAGTAAGTAGACCTAATTCGGAGTTTGTATGAGGGCTTTATGTGTATTTTAGTGTACAAGGGGTCTAGGGCTTTATTGACTAATTTACAAGGGGATCTTTGGCATTCTTCCCTATATTATTAACTAAGGAGTACATAGTATAAAGAAGAGGTTATTTAATGAATGGATATTTTACAAGGGATTCCTGGCTTCTTATTTAAATGCAAATGAGCTGCTAAAATGTATGAATTATGAATGTATGCATGAATGCTATTTATGCAATATAAAGGGAAATATGCCTCTATTTTCTCGGGAACAAGGCTCTATTTTTGACTTTTGAAGTGATGAATCACAGATTCATCAACCCCCTATACTTAAACCTTGCTCGTCCCCGAGTAACTAAATGAAATGCAAGAGTGAAATGATTTTGGGTTCCAAACCAAGGTCATGAACAAAAGTTGAAAATGGAGCCTGACTCGACCTTTGGATTAATTGTGTGGCGGAACCTTATTTGGGCCTGAACTTAAGACCTAACAGACTTCAAGTTCCACCAGTCTTCTATTCAAGACACCTCAACAGTCAGGTCAGAACAAATCCTCAAACGCAAATTTCTGATGACTATGATTCTTACTTGTACTGTGTAAGTGATTTGTAACTCTCCACATCAGAAATGGCTCGGAACCAGCCTCCTCTAACAAGGTAACTCAATAACCCGGTCCAGTATCTCTTTCCTCGAGGAGCGAGATATTCCCTTCTAAGTTCAAGTGCGACCAACTCAAGAGGAGGGGGTAGAGAAGAGAATGGATGGTAGCCAGTGTAGCTGCCTATCCCGGGATGCCTGACCAGTGTAGCCAAGTCATCCAGCTGCATTTCTTTACTAGTATACAGTCTCCGACAGGTATTTTATTTTTTTCTTGAATCTGTCTGATTTTTTTGGAGTTTTTGCATTTTTTTTCAAAAAGAGCAGCATGTACATCAGGAGTTTTTCCTCTTGAGCCAGTAGACTATCCCTCTTTTGAAGCATTATTGCAACCCACAGCATCCTGTCCTTAGATGTCAACACCACCAGACTAGGTTGAGATGCACTACCCTCCCTAGAGGAGGACGGATGTTTCCACCCGTGTGCTACTCCAATCTAAAGGATTCTACCTCCTCACCACCTCATCAATGAAGAGCCACGTGCATAGTGCTTGTCCAAGTTAGGTCATTATCTAAAAGAATCATGCATATGCACGAGATATTCTACTTAGACTAATCAAGATGACATGTGAACATAGACTTGCGGACTCAAAGAATTAAGTCGCTTGACCTGAGAAATCTTAACTCCAGTTCCTATAAGGTTCCTCTGAAATTAGGTGGATTAAGGTCAAATCAAGTCCATCCTCAATATCTACTCATAACTTGGTCCAGAACCCACTAGCTTTTCACTTTGCATATGCAAAGTATGCAGATGAGATGAGATGTCATGCTATGAAAATGCAAGACTCTTTTTCTTCTCTTGGATGCAGAGATGATATGCAAGAGTAAATAAGAAGCCTTTTTGTTTTATTTTTCTGGTATACATCATGTTTTACAAGTATTATACATAGAGTATATTTTTTTTTCAATTTACCCCCACCCATAATTATTGTAAAATATACAAAAATACGTGAAACATACGCGAAAGTACGAGCTATGGGTAAAGTATATATGTAATATATACATGCCCCCTACACTTAGCGTGTGCTATGTCCTCAGAGCACGAAGAGCAAGGAAAAAGACATAGCTCGTGCTAAGCGTAGGAGAGCTAAAGGAACAAAAAGTATAGAAGTCGTCTCGCCCCCCTATACTTAGGCTCTGGCAGCCTAAGTGTAGCAGAAGATCAGAAAAATGGGGCGGACGAGGGAGGGATGGGAAGTGGATGAGTATCAATGCGGGCATCGGTCCCCCCTATACTTAGGCCCAGGTCAGCCTAAGTATCGGTAGGAAATGAGTATGAGGACCAATGTGATCTGGAGAATGTACAGAGAACCGACTCAGGTGACCCCTCCCCCCTATACTTAGGATCTGGTCATCCTAAGTATAGTCCAAGATAATGGTTCGATAATGTGGGGATGGTTACTAGAATCGTGGGGGTAAAGGATAGGATGTACAAGAATGATGATATATATACAAATGAGTCGGTCTGAATCTTTCAAGATGCTGCTGATGGCTGGAGTTCATGGCTGCAAGGTCTCATGCGCGGCTCGATGTGATTCTGCCGTATCTGTCTTGCGCATGAATACAATCTCCTCAACATGGACTAACTGTTCATTGGATTCGACGAAGTGCTTCAACAGCTGCCCATTCACTAGGAATGTCGGTGCGTCATCTGCGAGATCTGAGATCTCGACACATCCACTATCATGCACCGTACGAACGACAAATGGTCCCGTCCACTTAGACTTTAACTTGCCTTGGAAAATCTTCAGCCTAGCATTGAACAACCATACCTTCTGTCCAGGAACAAAGGTCTTTCGTCTGATATATCTATCATGCCAATGCTTCACCTTGTCCTTGTACACCAAACTGTTGTCGTATGCTCAGTTTCTGACTTCCACAAGCTCATTCAGATCCATGTCTCTCTGTTTCTGACCTAGGTGTGTGTTCCAGTTGACCTTCTTTATTGCCCATTCTGATTTGTGCACTAACTCTGCGGGCAAATGGCACGGCTTTCCGAATACCATTCGGAATGGGGAGGTGCCTAACGGTGTCTTGTAAGCCGTCCTATACGCCCAGAGGACTTGATCCAAAATCTGAGACCAGTCCTTCCTGTCCGGGCGGACAAGCTTTTGCAATATGGTTTTCACCTCCCTATTTGACACCTCAGCCATACCATTGGTTTGTGGGTGGTAAGGACTCGCGACACGGTGTTCAATGCCATAGTCCTTCAGGAGTTTCTTCACCTCCCGATTCACAAAGTGGCTACCCCCGTCTGATATCATCATTTTGGGAATCCCGAACCTAGAGATTATGTGCTCTCTAATGAATTTACAGACAGTCCTGCTGTCTGCGGCTCGGGTTGGGATAGCCTCCACCCATCTAGACAGATAATCTACCGCAAGAAGGATATATTCAAACCCTTGGCTGACAGGGAATGGGCCCATGAAATCGATGCCCCAGGCGTCAAAGACATCACAAATGATGACCGGCTGCATTGGCATCTCATCCTTGGAACCAACGGTTCCTCCCATTCGCTGGCAAACTGGGCACGACTTCGCAAAGGCGGTGGCATCGCGAAACAGAGTCGGCCAGTAGAAGCCACACTGAAGTACCTTCCATGCGGTCCTCTTCCCGGAGTGGTGTCCTCCTGCCTCTAAGCTATGGCATAAAGAAAGGACACTCTGGTATTCCTCCTGAGGAATACAACATCTCCAGACACAATCCGGTCCTTCAAAGAAAAGGATTGGATCCTCCCAATGGTAGTGTCTTACGTCCGACTTTAGTCGGTCGATTTGGCTCTTGGGCCAATCCTCGGGAACTTTCTTGGAGACAAGATAATTCACGATA
Source organism: Ottelia alismoides (assembly GCA_037367405.1). Taxonomy (NCBI): domain Eukaryota; kingdom Viridiplantae; phylum Streptophyta; class Magnoliopsida; order Alismatales; family Hydrocharitaceae; genus Ottelia; species Ottelia alismoides. Next base: position 363,891 of record JAZKJV010009852.1, read on the forward strand.
TTGGCGTACCATGGGAGTGAGTCGATAACAAAAATCGACTCGTCAGGGAAGGAGTCTCGAATTGGTGAAACCTCGGAAGTATTAAGATCTTCGAGATGAGAAAGATGATCGGCCACTACGTTCTTCTTACCAGGTTTATCACAGATGTCCAAATCAAACTCCTGGATAAGTAAAATCCAACGTAGAAGACGCGCCTTCGCGTCCTTCTTCTCCATCAAATACCGTAGTGCCGTGTGGTCCGTGAACACAGTTACCTTGGATCCAATTAGGTGAGATCTGAATTTGTCCAAGGCAAACACTACCGCAAGCATTTTCTTTTCTGTAACTGTATAGTTACGCTGAGCAGAATCAAGCACTTTGCTTGCGTAGTGAATTGCAGACGGGACGCCATCTCTTCTTTATCCCAATACAACCCCAACAGCATAATCAGAGGCGTCCGTCATGATCTCAAAAGGTAGAGACCGATCTGGGGCTTGTAAGATGGGTGCATCCATGATCATTCCTTGTAAAAGCTTAAAGGCCTCAAGACATTTGTGATCTACAATAAACTCCATGTCTTTGCCTAAAAGCTCAGTTAGCGGTCGGGCAATCTTAGAAAAATCCTTAATAAATCTCCTATAGAATCCAACATGCCCGAGGAACGACCGCAACTGCCTTACGTTGGTTGGTGGCTGGAGTCGTCTGATCACGTCCACCTTGGCAGGGTCAACCTCCATTCCTCTCTTGGAGATGACATGCCCCAACACTATGCCCTCCGTCACCATGAAGTGACTTTTCTCCCAGGAGAGCACCGGATTAACCTCACAACACCTTTTGAGGACTCGATCCAGATTCCTAAGACAGGAATCGAAAGAATCGTCGTGGACCGAGAAGTCATCCATGAAGACTTCCAGGAATTCGCCGACCATTTCGGAGAATACAGCAATCATGCACCTTTGAAAAGTACCTGGAGCATTGCATAGCCCAAAAGGCATGCGCCTGAAAGCATAGGTACCAAAGGGGCATGTAAACGTGGTCTTTTCCTGGTCCTCCGGAGCTATGGCTACTTGATTATAGCCCGAGAACCCATCTAGGAAGCAGAAGAATTCTTTCCCCGCTAGTCTCTCTAGGATCTGATCAATGACCGGTAGGGGGAAACGATCCTTCTTCGTCGCGGCATTCAGGCGTCTGTAATCCACACAGACGCGCCAGACGTGGGTACTCTCGTCACGATCTCCTCTCTGTCCTCGTTGGTGGTCGTCTGAATTCCCGACTTTTTCGGGACAACATGGATTGGGGCCACCCACTTAGAGTCGGAGATTGGGTAAATAAAACCCGCGTCGCACCATTTTTCTATCTCCTTTTTCACGACCTCACGTAAATTTGGATTCAACCGACGTTGGAATTCACGAGAGGGTTTGGCTTCATTCTCCAAGTAAATATGGTGCGAACACAGAGCGGGATTTATCCCGTGGAGATCGGAAATGCTCCAGCCTATCGCCTTGCGGTTTTTCTCCAGGATCTCTAGCAAGCGAGATTCCTGCTCCTCGGTCAATTGCGAACTGATAATGACCGAAAATTTCTTGTCTTGGCCCGCAAGGAAGGCATATTTCAAGGTTGTGGGTAGGGGTTTGAGCTCAGGAATAGTGTGATCGTATAAGAAATCTGGCTCAATCTGCTCTGGTTCAGTGCTGAAAGTGGCTGGATCGTTTTCTGTGATAGCTGCCACCAAGCGCGGCTCTGGAGTCGGATCGTCAAAAGTTTCCATATAATCGGCAAACGCCTCGTCCGACTCGTCATCCTCATCTTCCGATTGTCCTAAAGATGTAAGGACTGACAGGCCCAACTGGGCCTCTACGTCATCGAAGATATAGGGCGATGCAGGCTCAGAGCTGTACTCGTTCCTGAGGATCTCGCAGACTGACTCATGCACTGAATCATCTTCAAAGGAGATGGACACATCGGTGTTGGCTGGGATCTGTCTCCATGGCCCAACTAAGTCTACATGCTCGTAGTCTGTTCCGGTAGAAGAGTACTCGATGCTGGATTCGGAGTCCGATCTCTGCCATCTTGTCTGCTTCATTTCAAGTTCCTCATCTCCGCCTGGAGTTTGGAACTGAATCTTCCCATTTTTATAATCAAATAAGGCCCCCGCTGTTCTGAGGAAGGGCCTACCTAAAATGATATGGGAATCTCTCCAATTACGAGGGGTTTCCATATCTAGGACAGTGAAGTCCTCCATGTATTCTTGTCCCTCGACTTTGATCACAATGTTCCTTATCTCTCCTTGGGACCTCTTAGTAGATATGTCCGCAAACTGTAGAAGACCTCTAGATTTCCAAAGAGGTCCGAGATTAAGCCGCTCATAGAGGGCTGAGGGCATCAAATTGATCGAGGAACCATTGTCCAGGAGAGTGCGTGCAAACGCGATGTCATCAACATGACTCACTACATAATGTGCACCCATGTCTCTTCATTTCCGAGGAAACGAGTTCTTTATTGCACAAGTCGTGGCTACTGATAAAACGTGTTTCTCAACACGGCTTTTGGTCTTCCTGCTAACCCTAGTAGGTGTGCATCTCACCTTAAGGTATTTTTGGAATGCAGGGGTCATTTCCACGAACTTGTCAAAAGGGATTGTGACCTTGATGTGTTTATTGCAGAATTCAGCCATCTCAGGGTCATCTTTTTGGATTTTTTTGTTTTTCTTCTTTCCACCTTTGAGAGCTCGGGGGAAAGGGATTATTGACTCCAACTCAGGTTCTGGAATTGAAATATTTTCATTAGCAGCTAGAACTGAGTTCTTAACACGACTCTGACGCTGACTCTGATACAAACTCGGACTCGGACTCTGACCAAAAAGAAAATGCTGAGGCGAAACCGGTGACGCTTCTTCCGCTTCTTCTGGACGATCCTCCTCAGATGGAGGTGCGGGCTCTTCATCGGTACCGTCTGACTCTATGTGGATGCGCGAATGCTGCTTCGAGGACTCAGATGTCCTCTTCTTCCGCCGGTGTTGGTGGTGGTGATGCTCCTCCTATTCTTCCTCCGAGTTCTCCTCAGGTAGAGTCTCAGAGACTCCTTCCTTCTGCGCCCGTGCCCGATCAGGTATGGTCACGGTCCTTCCGCTCCTGAGGGACATATGATTTACATTATCGTACGAAAGGATCTCATATTCAGATAAATAATTATCTGAATAGTATACCTGATCTCGAGGTCGGTTCTGGCCCTGGTGTAAGCTGTTCGGGTTGGCCTGAACCTGTGCGGGAATTGGGGTCCTTGGCGCCATTTGTTGGTCCTGGGTACGAGAGACCCGATTGATGTCGGTCCTCATGTCCAGGTAGTCATTCTGCATCTGTTGGACCCTATCAGACAGGGTCTGGATCGCCAAGGTGAGGGACTCTAATTCGGTGGGCTGGGCTTGCTGCTGTGTTGATGCCGTCCTGTATTGGCCCTGCTGGCCGTGCCGATAATGCTGCTGATGGGACGGTGCTGGCCCCTGCTGGTAGGTGCGCTGTTGCGGCTGGTACCCCTGTTCTGGCCTGGACTGGAAGCGCGGTATGGCAACGGGCCTGGTGTCTTGGTAGACTGGGGATGGCCGGTGCTGCTGATCCTTCCCCATTTCGATCTGCCGGACTACCGGGTCACGGCTATACCAAAGCCCGTTGATCTCATATACTGACGGAGGCTCCTCGTATTCCGTCTCCACTTGTGGGGGTGCATGATGGTTCTGCTGGGTATAAGTCTGATCCCAGCTGCTCTGAGACCCCGGTGCCTGTTCCTGTACAAGATGGACTCGATGTACAGGTACAGGTGGTGCAGAAGGGGTAAGTAGCTTGATCTTAGCTACCTTTTCAGAGAGTTCCTCCACTTTCTTGGGTAGGCTCGAAAGAGACTCCATCTCCGCGACTCTCTTGTGGATCTGCTCGACCATGGTAAGCTTGTCAGCAATCATCCCCATGCTGGGAATGAGGTCCTCAGTCAGATCTGCTACAGTCCTTCGAGTTGTCTCATTGGATAAGATTGAGGGAGACAACTGATAGGCCCTTGTGGCCTGTGACCTGCCGGTTTCTGCCATCTGCTCTAGGATCTTCCATACGGCGTGCTCGTTCTTGTTCAGATAGCTTCCTCCACAGGCGGCACTAACTAACCCCTGCATCTCTGGGGTTAGACCACAGAACAAGGTCTGGACTAAGATCGCCTTTGAAATGCATTGGCATGGGCATTTCTATACTAAATCATTGAACCTGTCCCAAGCTTCATGGAAAGGTTCACTTGGTCCTTGAGCAAAGCTGGCGATCTTCGTTCTCATCTGATTAGTCCTACTGAGAGGGTAGAACTTCTTCAAGAAAAGATCCTTGAACTGCATCCAGGTAGTACATACCACCCCTAAGTTTTTCAACCAATGAGCTGCCTTATCTCCTAAGGCAAACGGGGTGGCCTTCAGCCGGATATAATCTTGGCCAACATTGGGATGGCTAAGATTGTTGCACACTAGTTCGAAGTCACGGAGGAAGGTGTATGGATCTTCACTGAGGTTTCCGTTGAACTTCGAAAGCAGACTAAGGAAGTGGGGCTTCAGCTCGAATGCCTGGTCGGGAACTGCAGGTGCTAACCAATTTTGGATCTCGTTCTCCGCCGGGTTGTAGGTATCGACCATTGGTCGGTCGATCCCTCCAGCTACTATGATCTGTCCCATCCACGCCGTGAGATCTGCATTCTTCTGTTCGGCTTCGGCGAGGCGTCTAAGAATCTGTCGCATCTGGTCCTCATCTGGTGGCATTCTTGGCGGCATCTCGCCCTACAGTTCTGGGGATTGGGAAATAAGATCGGTGTTAGAGGGAAGATCAAGGAAGGGATTACCGAGGCGATGGTCTTCCTCGGTAATCTCGGAGGAGATAAAAGGGTTGGTTTGAGAGTAACCACCCTGAGCATGAGGGAACCAGGACTCAAGAGGGTCATGAGTCCTGGGTGGTCCAAGGTGCGCTCAGACCGATAAAGATGAGTTACTCGGGGGACTCATAGAGAGATCAGTGAATAACGCGTCGAGATCTCCCCAGTCACTCATCTTGATGAAGCGAGAAGAAGATAGGATTTTACTCCTACCTGAAGCAAGCAAAAAGAACAATCCAAGACCCTAGGTTCACACTCAACACAGTGAAGGACTCAAAGTTGAGTCCAATTAATCTTGTAGTTTTTAAGTGTGATATTCAAGCAAAAATAGCAAGGATTACGCGGCCTATAGGGAAGTCGGCTCAGAGCCGGATGCGTCTTCCCTGTTTATCCTGTAGCCTAAGATACCGCCGCTCCTTCCTTTCTTCGCTCCTATCCCAAGCCGATGGATTCAGTGACCACACCCTTATCTACCTGCAAGCAGGCGGAGGCTGACAAGGCCGGAACTTCACCCCGGGGGGTTACTGGCAGCTTGTCGCAGAGTACCGCAATTTCGCCCCTATCTACCTGAGACAGGCGGAGGCTACTTGGTACTAGTCAAAGAATCTGAAATTATTCGGCTCGTGATATTTGCTAGGATCAGTTAGAACGTGATATGGAAGACGGGGATTTGGGCTCTACCTTAAGGTGTTCACACACACTCAAGTACCCTCACTCAGCCTGAATACAAGGTCGGGGATCAATCTCCCGCAAACAATTTTCAGATTTTACTCCTTTTTTTGGTCAATACTGTTTAGCAGTCCCGGTTTTAAAGTTAGTTTATCACTTATTAAGTCCACCACAAAGCACGCCTATCGGACAGTCCCAATTTCCTGTTTAATTTAAGTGTGAAAATCAGAGGGGGAAATCGAGAAAAGCCGATGCACGAAAAATCGATGATGCTATGCTGAGTGAAGAATACTTACAGTGATCCCTTCGCTTTTTATGCAGGATGCAATACAGAATTGAAAGTTTTTTACTCTATATGCAAATGCAAGCGATAAAAGCCGCTCCTAGACAGGCAGTTCTATTAGCGTGAAGAACAGTTTAATTTGACTAAGTACTGCGGTCTAGGTGTGTCTTTTAAGTGTATTGTGTGGTCCTATTGATTACGAGCACAAGCAAACCCTATAGTGGCTCGAGGAGCCGCTAGTACAAGCTAAGTTACAATTCACCCACACAGTATACGGGACACAGTTCCACTATACTTACACACGCGAGAACCCAAACGAGAACCGCTGGAAATGATGCGAAGAAAAGAAATAAAGAAAAAAATACAATGCCTCTCTTTCACTCAATAAAGTTAAAATGCTAGGTCTTCGAAGCGTTTCGTCGACTCCTCGCGTTCCTCGCACAGAAACAAATTAAGGTCAGAGAGTGACACAAAAAAATAATGCAAGAAATAAAGGAGAGAGAAAAATAATTACAAGAAAACCGGGGGTCAGACTACCCGGGGAAGGAAAATCAAACACTCAAAAATTCGTTAAAATTTAACCTAAGCCGTGCCTCCCCGGCAACGGCGCCATTTTGATAAGCGTCCCGCACTGATGACCGTCAAAGTGACTAAGGTAAAGGTACAGAAATGGTCGTTGTGACCTCAATCACTCAGACTAAGTCGATCAAGAAAAATCGAACCACTCGATACAAATAAAATCAATCAAGCTCATGACAGCGGTCCTGCTATGTGTTTAACCTGGTATAGCACCCAGGGTCGAACTCGAGGAGCACGGATTGGCCAAAGGCCTACGAAGTAGTAAAAATAAGGAAAATAAAAGATAAAATATTTTTTAGTGGTTTTAAATTATTTTTATATTTTTTTGGATTTTAATATATAAAGAAAATGAGAAAAACGAAAACAAGCACACTTCAACAATTTATTTAATACATCAAAAATCAACCAAAAATTAAAACAAAAATATTTTTATGTGTTTTATAATTTTTTATGTTTTTAGTGAATTTTTGATAATTTTCTGATGTGTATTTTATTTTCTAAAAATCAAACACTGCTAAAAGCAAGGGGTACTGCCCAGCCAAGCCCTAAAGCCCTAGATAAAATACCTAAGGGCCTCAAAAGGGCCTGGAGGTAATTTTA